>QLOH01000144.1:600000-1200000 GCA_026901365.1 Sesbania bispinosa
CTGCAGCTACATGACATGTGAAAGCTGGGCCGGATGCCTCAACAGCAGAAGCATTGGGTTTAAAGATGGGTCTTCAATTTGCTTTGGATATGTGCTTTATGGATCTAATAGCAGAGTCTGACTGTCTCCCTCTTATTTCAGCAATCAATAGGTTGGATAGAGGTTTTTCTCCTTTGGAGAGCTTAGCCTTAGATTGTGATAGTTTTAGTCTAAATTTCCACTCTCTTAGTTTCTGTTTTGTCCAAAGAGGATGTAACCCTGCTGCACATCTTTTAGCCAAATATGGTTGCTCTTTCCCAAACTGTACTTGGTTAGAAGAAACACCCTCTTGTATTTTGCACCAAGTGTCTCTGGATGTCAATCACGGATCACTATTTCAATGAATAATCATTTGACTGTAAAAAAAAAAAAAAGAGGACGTTTATCATTGACTCAACATCATATAGTGATCCATACTAAAATAGTGAAAGCTAACGTCAAGACAAAATGGTCAGTGCCAAATTCATGTTAATGGGGTGTTTTTATTTATAAATCAATTTACCAAAATAAAGAAATATATTTTAGGGAATAAGAATAATCATTACGTAAAATAAATAATTAAAATCATGTATATATAAAATTATTAAAACTTTAATTATTATTATTATTATTTTCATCAATAATTATAATAATTACAATTTCACATGAACTCTGTTGTATACTTATTAATACATCATGTACCAATAGAAAGAGAGTATGTTCACTTGAAACAAATTTTAATAAAGTTGAATGTAGGGTAATTTAAGCAAATACAATTACTTTTTAGATGAAATCAAAAAAATTAAATGAATTTAAATAATTTTTTTAATAAATATAAATATGATTATTTTTATTTATAAATGAGTGTAGGAAACGAAACACAAGGAATTTTTTACAGAACAATTAAAACAACCATGTATATATTCGTATTAATTCGGTATGAAATTTCTTCGTGGCATTAAGGAATCCAGCCGGGAATCTAGTTCCATTTGAGTGAACAATGACGAGTAACGACAGGGGAACGTGTTGCCAGACTAGTATGATAGTGATGCGACCACTCACAGCATACGCATTTTTATAGGTGTGAATCACTCCATAGTATACAAACTCGATTGACTCAAACATTTACATCATAATAATGAAATTATAACTCTTTTAATATATTTTTATTCATACATAAAACTCAAATATATTATCTCATTTGATGATAATCAAATATAAATTACCAACTTGAATTAATCATCCATGAGTTGGTGTAGTGTTTTTGTTTACTCCAAAATCACGTTTCAAACGTGAATCCAGGTAAACACTGTTGAAAACATGTTTTAGCGTTGAAATGAGGGTAAACACACATTTCCAACGTTAGAAATAGTTTCAAACGTGAATCCAGGTAAACACCGTTGAAAACATGTTTTAGCGTTGAAATGAGGTAAACACACATTTCCAACGTTTAGAAATAGTTACATTGAGAAATCAAAATTTGAATTTGACCAGTTTCAATGTTAAACCACACACACTGAGTGTGTGTTTGGTTTACACCAAAACTATATTTTAAACGTGTATCCGGGCCAACACTACGGAGGGAACAACATTAGCTCAAATCAACATTTGAAACGTGTGGTTTTGGTGTAAATCAAACACACTATATATGAGAGTAATTTTTGTCTAAATCGGCGTTTGAAACGTGATTTTAGTATAAATTGAATACATTATGCGTTTGACACGAAAAGATAATATTGATTGAAAATAAAATAAAAAATAGAAGCAAACGCAAAATTGTAGGTCGTGTTTGAGGTGTTTATGAGTTTTTGAATTTTTGTCTTCAAAAAATTTAAGTGAGCTTTTACATTTTAAAACGGTAAATTAAAAGAGGTTTTTTATTTTCAATTTCAAATTATAAAAAATTAATTAAAATATTTTAATAAAAAAAAATGAAAACTCACAATCACTAAAATAGTGAGAGATTAGGATCTGTCCAGTTTAGCAAAAACTGGACACAATCATAGCCATTTAAACTGGACACAATCATAGCCATTTAAAATACTTATTTTACATATAAATTAAAGTGTGAAAAAATCAGTTAATATTTTATAGCCATAGATTTAAGAAACTGCACACTTTACAGTTGAAACTGCAGAGAATCCGTGTGCAATAGTGAGTTAGCCAAATGTAGGCAGAGTGTATGTCGAGTGTTCACAGTGAGCAATACATCATACACATTAATTGGTCCTGTTTTTGTAGTTATTGTTATTCTATTCATTGCTTGGAAATGAATCCCCAAATTATCATCGCCCTTCGTCCTTGTACTGTTAAACAATGGTGATATATATTATGTGCACGTTTAGTAGACAGAATAAAAGATATTATATGATAACTTTATCATATATTATACTTATCATGTGTTTGTTGTACCAATAGAATATGATAACTCTATCATGTGACTTATCATATCTTTTCCTCCTAGAGTGATTCTTATACTAATGGAGAACTGAGTTAGGGAGTGATAGGATATGATATAATTTTTTCTTTCTCATTTCTCCTCTCTCCCCTCCCCTCTCTCTCCTCCCTCTATCTCTCTCTTCTCTCTCTCGTCTCTCCCTCTCCTCTCTCTCGTTCCTCTCTCCACTCCTTGCCTCTCTTTGTCATCCACTCCCTCTCTTCTCTCTCTTTCGTCTCTCCTCTTTTCTCTCTCGTTTCTCCTCTCTCCATTCCCTCCCTTTCTCCCCTCCCTCTCACATCTCCCCCCTCTCCTCTCTCTACACTCCCTCCCTCTTCTCTTCTCTCTCCTATTTTTAATGATAATTTTGATATTATTTTTAATAATTTTATTTTCTTTATTAAATTTAAATAATATTTTATTCATGTATGCTCATTGAAAAGTAAAAATTTAAAATTTAATTTAATTTTATAATAATGTAAATTTGTCATATCAATATTTTATTTATATCCTATCATCTGTCCATTTCAAACGTATGATAAGATAAGATAATGTTATCTGTCTTCTCATCCTGGTGTCTCCACTCGCTCGTTGCAACATGGGTGCCTTGATCTCAGAATAGATGCTCTGGCTTCAGGGTGCTTAAGTCTTCAGTTTGCCGACCTCTATAAACTCTTCTTCCCTCCTGTTTATAGGCTTCCTCTATAACTTCTAGGAACTGCAGGTAATTGTCCCAGCCATCACGCCAACTTACTCCTCTCAGATCCCACGTTCCCACGCTCTCTAAGGTTGAAGCAACATTGTTTCGTAACCGTCTTCGTGACGTGGACCATATCGGGTGCGGATTAGCTTCGATTCATAAATGCCATCCTTGTGAATACACAACTTGACCCCTCTTTGATCTGGAAATGACTTCTAACTTGTCCCTTGGTTTCGAATCATAAGTGGGATCTCTCTTGGACGCCGAACTTGATTCCTCTTCGAGATAGGGATGGCCTCTCGAAGGTTGCCTTGCCCCTTGGCTTCGAACTCGCAGTCAAATATCTTCACTGAGCCTTTTTGAAACATGCCATAATTCTCCCTGCCATCCAAAGACTCTCTTTGACTACTGTCCATCTTAGTGCAATAAATATGGCCTCTTCAGTTATTGGTCCAGCTTGGTGGCAGTTTCATTCTAGGGGTTTATTTCCTCCTTATAAATAGTGGCTGGTTTCATTCTCTCCTCACCAGTCTTTCTCTCAGGGAGAGTGATGTGGACATCAACCAAGCAGTCAACAAGTTGGGTGGGCCCATGACAAGGGCACAAGCTAGGAAGGCTAAGGAGGCACTGCAAGTCATCATTAAAGAAGTCCAAGCTCAACCCATGCAAAACATTAATGGAAGTCCTAAATTCATTAATTGCATCCAAGTTGAAGAGGATAGTTCTATTAATGAAGATGGCTTTATTAATGAAGCATCAATTGCATTTAATGCAACTGTTACTTGAAGCACTTTCCAGCATTGATGAAGCATAATGGGCAGCCACATAGGATGCATGTGGGGCGGCCATTTCTTTCTTTATTTTGCTAAATTCTATTTTTAATTTGTTTCAATAATATTAGAGAAGTTACAAGACAATAGGCTTAATGGTTTGGGTGGTTATGTTTCCTACTTGGGGGGGGTTACAAAACATGAATGTAATAGAATTAAACTTCATGTTTCTAGCCGTTGGAAGGGGGCTGTCCTAGTGCATGAATCTGGCCAAGTTTTGATCTACATGGAGTTTCATGAGTCAGCAAAATAGGCGTGAAACATGTGCAGAATTCTGCTGATTAAAGAGCCATCAAAGAGTTCCAACAAGCCATTGAATTGGAGCATGAATAGCAATGAAGTTGGCAGCCAACTCAAGAAGACTCATGGCTGTTTTGGGCGGCCACACATGGCTGATTTATTAGCTAAATTAAGTCATGTTTGTAAGTTACAAATGGAGGTTCCATGTGCCCATGAATCTGGTCCAAGGATGCGGCCAAATAAGCCTAGTTTAGTAGAGTTTATTTTGCTTAATTGTTTTAATTCCTAGTTAATTGTGTAAGGTTGCATAGAATTTTATTTGAGGGGTATTTTGGGGTCTTTAGGGCGTGAGAAATGTAGCTGGCTGCATGGCCTTCTTAACCTTGTAAAACCCTATAAATACATGCATCATGCATGCACAAAGGAGAATGAAAGTTTTATGCAAAATTGCTGAAAATTTAGAAAGTGATTTTCTTACTTGAGAGAGTGATTTTCTCTAATTTTCTTGCTAGTCAAGAGTGAAGGTTATCAAAGGTTCATATACCTTTGTGTGATCATCTTCATGGACTTATCTTTCAATTCATGAAAGTGTGACGTCCATTTATCTGTTTTCTTATATCTTCTATTTCATCTGTCTTGATCAATTTCATAGTTCTCCTATACGTGTTCTTGAATTTTATGTGATTTAATTTTCAAGCCTCATTAGGATACATTTGCTATTGGTTATATTCTTATTATCTTTCCTTTACAATTCTTATTTTTATTGCTTGCGTACATCAAAAAGAAAAGAAAAGAAAAGAAAAAGAAAGTATCAAAAAGAAAAAGAACGTATCAAAAAAAAAAAAGAAAGAAAAATATTGAAAAGTCTAGAAAAGTGTTCATCAAGGAAAGTATTGAATTTTAATCAGAATTTTCTAAGGTCCATAAAAATAGAACCTCAAGGTTCATATCAGAGAGGTTTCTGATGTTGGCTGCTCTGTTAGACCTGATCCTATATGGCTTTGTTGTTGATCAGGTCGACAGGGTATCCAATACCACAAGCCACTTCATCTTTCCTTGAATGTTTCTTAGGTCGAACAGATCAGCCAAAGTGAGGAGTCACAAACCTTCGAGTGACTCTTCTTTGTTTCCACCTCATGCACCTAGCCTTCCCTCTGCCTCTAACCTGGGAAGACATTTATGATTATCAGTCAAGCTAAGCAGATGATGTAGGCATTCGAAGAGGAGGAGCAGCAGAGGCTCGAAGAAGTGAAGCAACAGAGACTCGAAGAGGAGAAACAACAAGGATCACTTTTATATTTATTTTCCTTCTTGTAACCACATCATCGCTAATAAATGAGTTGGTTTTTTCTTTGATTTATTTGCAATTCTTAGAGGTATTTTATTTTATACCAACAATTACATATTCAAAAAGACCGGTTAAAGCCAATGCATGTCTACCATGTCATTCCCCTATTGTTCTTTTTTAAATTCTCTTAAGAAAAACTAGCTCCATCTGATCTTATCCATCACCAAATTATTTTTTGTGTTTTCTAAAAAAGTCAGGGATTTAAGTGAAAAAAATAAAATGGACATCAAATAGAGGTTTCACCAATTCGCCATTATATATTTGTTTACCCTGTTTTTTGGAATAAAAATTATGTTAAGAACAATCTGGGGACATGATAAAAATCCTCTTAATGATTTTTTTAGGGGTAGTTTTACTTGGATTTTCGAAGGAATAGAAGAAGAATGATGAGAAGTAGAAGAAGAGATGCAGGAAAGTGAAAGATGAATTTAAAAGAGTAAAGAGAAGACCTTTGCATTAATTAAAATGGAGGGATAACACGTTTTCGATCTCGTTTATCAGTAGTCGCTGATTGATGAACGTGTAAGGTTTGTAGAGATTTTCAGCAAATGAGATCCAACCCGCCTTTTATATTGTACAAACACATATTTATAAACAAAAATCCTAACTACCAATCCTTACAATTAAGCCACCTAATGGACATGTGTTAATTATACATTTAAAGACATTTATGTAATAATACTAATGGAGGGACTAATAAGTAAGCAATTTTAGACGTTCGGAGACTAATTTGTACACAGATGAACTTTTATGGACTAAAAGTAAACAACATGACACTTTCAGAAACTAAATTTTATATTAACTCAATAAGAAAAGTGTGGTGTGGTTTGAAGAGGCAACAGAAAGCAGATGAGATGCCTAATAATATGACTTCCCTTAATTTCTTTCAAAACCCAGATTGTGAGCCTTCACAAATTTTGTTCGAATCATTTCCAAGCAATCATGACCCTTTTCATATGATTCTCTTTCCTTCGATATGGTTGACTTCGACTTCTCCAAGGACTCAACAATAGGAGACAACAACAAAGCCAAAACATTAATGCAGATGCAGAGTAATGATAATAATAGCAAGAAGGAAATGTCATTTATAGGTGTGAGGAAGAGGCCTTGGGGAAAATTTGCAGCAGAGATCAGAGACACAACAAGGAACGGCGCCAGGGTATGGCTTGGAACCTTCGGCACTGCAGTATGACCAAGCTGCTTTTTCCATGAGAGGCCATAACGCTGTCCTCAATTTTCCTGTCAAAATGGTCGAAGAATTTCTGCAACAGATCCAATGTGATTGCAGTACCAAAGCTTATTCTCCCGCACTTGCACTCAAGGAGAGGCATTGCATCCAAAGAAAATTGTCATCAAAGGCTAAAAAGAGTAAAGGGAAACACGAATCTGAGGCATCAAGACCAAATGTGTTGGTGTTACAGGACTTGGGAGTTGAATATCTTGAGCAGCTTCTAAGCATATCCGATCAAACTGCAACCACTAGCTACTTCAAGTAAAATCTGTTTCACATTCTTTTTACTTTTTTCTTTTACCATTTCTTGCTCTTGGATTTTGTGGTCTGTTTTTAATCCTGCACCATTTTCTTCTTTTTATTGGTGAAGTGGAAAAGAAGATGTTCTTCTTTGATCCACCGAGAAAATTTCTAATAATATATATTCCCTCCAACAATGGTATTTGATAGGAGAATAAGAAAAAAAAAGTAAGCATGATTAACAATTGGTAATATATTTTGCGCAATAATTAATCATGTTGAAAACAAAGAAAATTAACCAAAAGAAGCTAAGAGTATGAGATTTGCAGTTTACCTATAAATGTTATTTTACCCTTTTTTTTTATATATTTATATATAAAAAAATATATACTCTTTGAAACTATTATATGTATAAAGGAAAAGGAGAGGAGAGCGAATTAATTAATATTTTTATAAATTAATAATAACTACAAATATTAAAGGAAGACAGTGAAATATTTACAAATTAAGGGACTAACAAATTTTTAAAATACGAAAAGATTTACATGAGAATAATTTTAATTATAACATTTACTAAAAAAAAAGGTTGATTTGATATATAATGAAATTATTAAAATAACAATTAAATTGTATTAATATACTATTTGATATTCGTATTAATACTATTTGATATTTAGACTGGGGCACCACCCTCTCACCCTAAAATTTTTTTTATTAAAAAAAAATATACTATTTGATATATATAAATTTTATATCTTGAGTTGATGTTGGTATTTGATATATATATATATATATAAACACAAACAAATAAAAATCCAATGAATTTATTAGACAGCGTTAATATAAGCAATTCTAGCTATATTTTTATTAATATATAGGATGAAAATAAAAGACTAATCATATATAGACCCAATAAAAAAATGGGTTATATTTTCATTCTCAGTAATGGGTACCCAACTATAAAGAAAAAACCACGACTTCTAATTAACAAGAGATTTTTAGCAACCTTTTTTGTAACATTTGTCGCTAGCTGCTTGCTTCTCTCTCCCCTGCCTATGTGCCCCCCTCACGATATTTTGTTATTTCTTGCTTCTACCTCTAATTTTTATATTCTTGTAATCCTATTATTCTTGTCCTCCCCCTTCTTTAATCCTCAAGACTGGTACTTATAGGAGCTTCATGGTGCTTCTGGCCTCAACATAATCTTGTTGTAGATAGCTGGAAAAAAAAAGACTTCAATTCCTTATCTCCGTAGTCCAGTTTTCCTTAATTTTCCTTAATTAGATTCCTTGATTACTTTCCATCTTTTCCAAAATTTGTCCTCTTGAACAGTTGAACTGATGGCCGAATCTTCAAAGATCACTTCCCCGTATTCTCGATCTCGCTACCTTTTCCATTACCAACGCTACAATTTATAGGTTGAGGTGACGTGTGGACTTGGAGAAAGTATTCTCATAGTAGTTATCTAGTGCAACATCCTTATGAAATTGTATGGTCAGGACCACGTACAACCGTTACCTGCAAGGGTGAATGATACGGGTTGTCCAGGTGATTCGACGGTTGAGTGGCCCGACTTGTCTGGTTCCAGCTAGTTGGGCTAGATTGGGCCTTTGTGGGATTTGGTCCAATCCCGAGAACAAATTCCTTCTTGAAGAAACCATTCTTATCTTGGAATATTAATTAATATATACATTGTGATTTACCATGATAGAAAATATGTACATATCAGAAATACACTATAAATTAAAGTAACAAATTATATACATATATATATATATGGTCAGCAACAATGTTCTGTTCATTATATATATTTCCAAGAAAATAAAATAACAAAAGTCAAAATTTCACATAGATAAGTAGGGTTTGTCTACAGTGGACCACCCATGTGGTCCAGAATGTAAAAATTTAGTAACTTAAATTTCTAATAATCAAATTCAACGCTCATCTTATTAATGATTGATATTAAATCGATTTCCAATTTTTTTTTGTGAAATATTGGTTGAAAAAATAAAAATCCAAATCGATAGTACCGAGTAATGTAAAGTTTCTCCCTTCAACTTTAAATTGATATATTCTCAACGAAACTAGCATGAGTTATATTTTAAATCCATATTTCCCCTCAAACTAAACTCAAATAGTCATATAAGGACAATTTAATAAAAAAGAAAATTATTTATCAATTTTTTAACCAAAAAAATGTAACTTGGACTAGGTGGACCAAAATTTTTTAGTCCACAATCGTCCAGATAAGTATCCATAATTAGGTAACAAAATGCAACTTTTGCTGTCATTTATAATTTTGAGGAAAAAGTCCATTCATACTAAAAGCCTAAAACTAAATGTCTGAAATTAAAACTATATGTGGCAGATGAAGATCATGCACTCATTTGTGCTCATATATTCAACAACGCAACTCAAATCATCATTAAGTAAAGGGTATCACCACAATGAGAACTTAAAAGGATTCTATCTATCCATAAATCTACCATGAACAACATTAATTAGTAGTATGAGGCTCATGGCTTATGCTTCCTTTTTCGTCACCTTGAATTGTTCCTTGGAGACTAAAGACACCAATGACTTTGTTTCCTTCTTGCTTTGTTTGAATTCACTGGGTGGAAAAGGTGCTAACTTGATATTCACCCCATCTTTCACAAAGGAGTAAGTATTTGCATGACCATCATACAAAGCACGACGCTTATATTGCCAGGGTCTCCTAAGAAGAAGATGACATGCATCCATAGGAATAACATCACACCATACTTCATCTTGATATTTCTTTCCTATTGAAAAAGATACAAGGTAACGTTTAGAAACTTTTACCTCGCTTCCCTTGTTGAGCCATTGTAACTTATAGGGGTGTGGATGACTTTGTGTTGGTAGCTTCAACTTCTCCACCATGTAGTTTGATACTACATTCTCACAACTTCCACTATCTATGATAACATCACAGACTTTTCCTCGAGTAGTGCAACAGGTATGGAAGATGTTGTGCCTCAGCCAAGGTTCTTCTTTTGCCGGTGCGGTGTGTAGGCTTCGTCTAATCACTAATGATTCACCATGATCAGCAGTGGTGAATTCTTCATCATATATTGGCTCTTCTTCATCAAACACTGACTCTTCATCTTCTTCAGATGCCTCATGGACTACTCCTTCAATAATAATGACAATTTTGCGATTTGGATGGTCTCTTTGGTGGGCTTAGGAGAGATTTTGTTGGAGAATAGGTTGTTGGGTTTATGGCTTACGGGTTATTTGTAGGGTTCCAGGAAGAGGAAGGTTGTATGAGGATTTCCTGGTTAATTGTTTTTCAATTCGGATGTCCAGACGAATAACATCATCTAAAGTCCAATACTGTTGATGTCGGACTTGGTGGGAAATGTTTGTGTCCAATCCTCCAAGGTAACGAGCTATTGCTTGCTCTTCCTTTTCTTGGATGTCACACTTCATCATGCGCTTTTCAAATTCCCTGGTATACTCTTATATAGTCTGGGTCTTTTGTCGCTAGTTCTGCAATTGAATAAAATTATCTTGATAATAATGTTCAGGTAAGAACTTACGTGTAAACTCACGGCGCATTTTCTCCCACGTCTTGATCTTACTCTTCCCTTCACGCTCACGCTTCTTCTTAAAATTTTCCCACCATATGGAAGCATGCATCTTCAACTTAGTTACAATAATCTTGACTTTTTTATCCTCAGAGACGTCCTTAAACTCGAACACTCGTTCAACAGTTTGAAGGCAATCAACAAACTCATTCGATTAGAGCCTACCTTCGAAATCTGGAATCTCCACCTTAATGTCATTACTCCAGAATTGTTGTTTCCGAGAGTAATGCTTGTCAGTGTATGGGGAATCACTTCTATCTGATTCTCCTTCTAAACGCCTTCTTTGTTCTTCTATTTGGGCTTGTTGAATTTCAATAGTGGCTTCAAGTTGTTGAAGTTGACGCCTCAATTCCTCCATCTCAATTTCATGGTAAGCTCATTGTCTTGGTGGAATTTTGTAGGTTAAAAGTAGGTTAGGTATGTATTTGGGGTTTTAAGGGTAAAACAAAAATATGGAAAAATTTGGGGCAAAAAGGAATTTTTTAAAAAATTTAGGGGCTAAAAAGTAATTTCAAAAAGTTTGGGGCAATTATTTAATTTTCAGAAAATTATAGTGTAAAATTGAAATTACAGAAAGTATAGGGGCCAATATGCAATTTCAAAAAAGTTATGGGTTGAAATGGAAGTCATTGGAAATATGTGGGTAGAATTGAAATTAGCAAGAGTTTGGATGACGTGGCAAGTGAGATAAGTGACAAGATAGGATAGGGCTGACGTGGCACTGGCGTGGTTGTCTTCAATCTCTGATTTTCCGGCGATCAGAATTAAAATGGTTTTCCGGCGACGACACGGTGGTTTCCGCACGGTGGCTTCTGGCGAATGCGAAACTAACTATCCCAAGGTTTTTCGACCTTCTGAACATGATGACGATGTCGGTTTCTTCAAAAAATGACCAGAAACTGGATTTTTAAGGGTGGCAACCGTGAACACCTCTTAAAAACTCCAAATTCTCATCAATTCCGGGCATTCTTTCTCACTTAAACTCAACACTGAAATTTGGAACTTGCTCTGATTACTAAAATGGCTCAAAAGCCTAAAGAAAAGAGAGAAAACTCCCACTTTGTATTAAAACACTCAATTGCATTTGATGATTCAAAACACAATAACTTGGTACATATTTATGAGGTATAGCTAGTGTGAATGCAAGAAGGCTAAGTTGGTAGCTGTTTTTGTAGCCCATGCTTTTTGACAAATTATGGTGGCTTAGCATGTGTAGTTTGTTTTATTAGGCTATGTTTAGCATGCTACTATGTTTTTATTTTATATGGTTGTATCAATTAACCAATTCAACCGCCAGTTCTCCGAGTTAGCCATGAGTCCGGTTTCCGGGTCAGCCTGTGTGGTAATTTTTAATATATAAACTCTTAATAGTGGCGATTAAATCATCACTATTGTTGTTTCTATTAGTGACAATTCCTTCTTGTAACCATTATGTAGGACTATTAGTGACAATGTGTTTGTGACAATAAAAAATACTTTTAGTGACATATTAAAACTATTGTCACTAGTCAGTCGACTTTTATTGACGATCAATGACAAATTCAAATATCGTCCCAAGATGTTCTTAGTGACATATTCTCAAGTTTTTAATGACAAATTTTGCCATCATAAAAAGCAACTTTTCTTATAGTGCTGCCCTTATTCTTATAGAAATGTCTATTGGCGTTTTGGGGAACTAGTTTAGGTATTGAAACAAACAAATTTAAATAACTCTTCGAGTGTGATAATTAGTACTACTGACGTGTGTATGTATAAGGTTGCTACGGTCCGCCATCCTGTGTTTGAAGTGCATCCAATGATGCAAAGCTAGCCACTGCAAATTCATTATAATGAAGAAGAAAACAGAGATGATACAGAGTCTGCAATTTGAGATTAATACATACTGTTTTGACTCTCTCATCCAAGTTATTTAGCTCCCTAACTAGCTCGTTAAATTCTGATACATATAGGGCTAGTTTGGATGAAACTTTTGTAAAAGTACTTTTAGGTGAAAAAAGAAATAGAATGAACAAAGAGGTCAAATGCATTTAACTTTTCTATAAGTTGAAATTAGTCGTTGTAGCTCACCTACTCAAAAAGCTCTCTCATTTAACTTCTCCATAAGTAACTAATTTTAACTTATGGAGAAGTTAAATTCAATTGACCTCTTTGATTCATTATATTTTTATCTTCTATAAGTACTTCTGCAGAAGTGTATCCAAACTGGACCATATATCAAAGTAAAAAGTGTGGAAACAAATTTAGAGCTAGCAAAGAAATTCAAAATTCCCATATGCACTTGCTTAAGAAAACAACCAAATTCAGAAAATGTAAGAGTATGTTTGGTTTAATATTGAAACGTGGTAAAAATCACGTTTTAAATACTAAAAATAATTACGTTGAGAAATCCAAATTTGAGTTTGGTCAGTTTCAACCTAAATCAAACCCACACTAAATGGCAATGCAATTTCATATAAGTGGTAATGATCTGATACACTTTTGATGATTTGAAAACAAGTGGGTAGGACAGGTGCATGCATAATGCATACATTAATTCATGAACATTGAAAAAGATGGTGAGAGGCTGCACCTCTTTGTACAGATACATTTACCTCATGGTTATTGTATTTAGGTTTGAAAAGCAATTTGCTTTAATTTATAATTGGGTTAAATATATTTTTAGTCACTTAAAATATAGTGAGATTTGGTTTTGGTCCCTCATTTATTTTTTTTATTGGTTTTGATCATCTATTTTTTAAGATCACATGATTTTAGTACTCGTCGATAGTTATATTCCGCTAAGTGATGACGTAACGATATTTCTTGTAGATTTTCCTATGGATTTTCCTTCGAATTTTCCTGCAGATCTCAAAATTCAATTAAAGGAAATTTTGTTCAGATTCTAAACTTTGCAAGAAATTTACTATAGATTTTTCTACAACAAAACAAAGAAAAATTATAGCAATTTTTTTATGTAAAAATTTTGTAGTTTTTTTCAAAATTTACTACACATGAATTTTCTAGAGAAAAAATCGCAAGGAATCTCCTGTGAATTTTTACCCGAAAAAAGTTGTAGTGAGACTGAGAAAGTGACTTAACAGAATACAGTTAAAAAGGAGGACTAAAAACATATGATTTTAAAAGTGAAGGATCAAAATCAATAAAAAAATAAATGAGGGACCAACCAAATTTCACCATATTTTCGAGGACCAAAAACATATTTAACCCTTTATAATTTCATCATACAAAAGACAAAAGGAAGAAGATCACCATTAGCACTAGTTAGTTACTATAGGCAGAATTGCCCAGAGATAAATAACGTGTTTAATTTATTCTAAAATCATATTTTAAATTTAAACTCTTAATAGTGATGGCGTAATTCACGTTTAAAATATAATTTTGAGATAAATCAAAAGATTACAAATTAAACTTTGAGTATTTAATTCTCAGTATCATGCAGGTATCCAGAATCTAACACTAGATTCCAATTCAAAGACTCCTATCGAAACATGTGCAATACTGTGCTATTCGTTTAATTCTCTTTTAATAATAAAAAATTACATGTTGTGGGCTTATTTCCAGTAAGTGCTAAGATTCAACCATTTATTTTTCTAAAAAAATAAAACTTTTTGTGACAGCATATCAGTTCATACAAGACAAAAAGGAAAGGATTTATTTATATCTATACTATTACATTGGAGAAATAGTGGAAGGTACTATTTATTCACCATTTTTTCTTCTTTTTTTATTACATTGGAGAAGTTGTATATGGTAATGTTGATTCACCACTTTTTCTGTTTTTTTTTCTTTTTATTTTATTTGTTTTCACAATTTGATTTATTATTATTATATTAAAATATTTTCTCTCATTATTCGCTCATATTATTTTGTTGAGGAGGGTTCAAATTACACCGGTGTAAGTTACACCAAGTGTTACACCGCTGAATAATTTTTTAACCGATCATTGTATTAAATAATCCACCGTTGGATTGAAAGTTACAATCATAATCATACATATAAAATTTTACATTAATCTGAAATTAGTTGATATGTCATTGAGATGTCTCAAGATTAACGTTATATATACATTTGAAATATATGAAAAATCCAACCATCTGATTATCAAGTTATTAGTGTCAAATTTTTACGAAATTTGGCACATATAATCATGATGATAAACAAACATAATTCAACGGTTGCATTACTAAAAAAACATATTCGATTTATAGTAATTAGCGGTGTAATACTTGGTGTAATTTACACCGGTGTAATTTGAACCCTCCTCTATTTTGTTTCATTATAAAAGTGATATTTTATAAACCATGAGTATTCTTCATGTGAAGTTTTTTTTTTCTTTTTGTTTTGTTTGTTTTCACAATTTGATTTATTATTATTGTTATATTAAAATATTTTGTCTCATTATTCATTCATATTATTTTGTTTCATTATAAAAGTGATATTTTATAAATCATGAGTATCCTTCCCGTGAAGCAGTTTTGATCCTACATTTTGTTTTCTTTTTTTTCATACTTTAATTTTATTTTTATTATCATATTAAAATAATTTATCTTATTATTTATTCCTGTTTATCTGTTTCATTATATAAAAACTCACATTCATTCACCATTTTTTTTGTTTTTTTTTATTCTGTTTGTTTTCACAATTTAATTTATTATTATATTAAAATATTTTTTCTCATTATCCGCTCATATTATTTTGTTTCATTATAAAAGTGATATTTTATAAACCATGATTATCCTTCACGTGAAGCTTTTTTCTTTCTTTTTTGTTTGTTTTCACAATTTGATTTATTATTATTGTTATATTAAAATATTTTGTCTCATTATTCGTTCATATTATTTTGTTTCATTATAAAAGTGATATTTTATAAATCATGAGTATCCTTCCCATGAAGCAGTTTTGATCCTACATTTTTTTTCATACTTTAATTTTATTTTTATTATCATATTAAAATAATTTCTCTTATTATTTATTCTTGTTTATCTGTTTCATTATATAAAAACTCACATTCATTCACCATTTTTTTTGTTTTCTTTTTTTTCTTTTTATTTTGTTTGTTATCACAATTTGATTTATTATTATATTAAATATTTTCTCTCATTATTCGCTCATATTATTTTGTTTCATTATAAAAGTGATATTTTATAAACCATGAGTATCCTTCACGTGAAGTTTTTTTTTCTTTTTGTTTTGTTTGTTTTCACAATTTGATTTATTATTATTGTTATATTAAAATATTTTGTCTCATTATTCGTTCATATTATATTGTTTCATTATAAAAGTGATATTTTATAAACCATGAGTATCCTTCCCGTGAAGCAGTTTTGATCCTACATTTTGTTTCTTTTTTTTCATACTTATAATTTTATTTTTATTATCATATTAAAATAATTTCTATTATTATTTATTCCTGTTTATCTATTTCATTATATAAAAACTCACATTAAGGAATAAAATAAATGTGTTGATTTACAATACTTTTAACATGATATTTCAATATATTATTTATCTTTCTATTTTATTCATTAATATTTTCATTTATTATCTCACTCATCTATTCTATTTATCTATATTAAGATTCCTATTTATCTCACTTTTACGCTGTGTTTGGTAGTGTAGAGAGAAATAGGGAAGATAGAAATAGGAAAGAGAGAAATGGGGTGTGAAGAGAAATAGGTGAGAAATAGAGAAGAAATTAAGTTGTTTGGTAGGAAAGGAATAGATATGAAATGAAGAAGAGAGAAATAGTACTTTTGTTTGGTAGAAAAGAAATAAAAAGGAGAGAAATTGGATTATAATATATAAAGACCAAAATACCCCTAAATAAAATTTGAATTAAATTTATTAAAAATTAATATATTTAAATTTATAAAAAAATATTCTTCTAATTTTAAAACAATAAATGTTTATAAAAGTAAAAAATAAAATCATATTATTTTTTAAATATATTAGTTAATTATAAAAATTATATTAGTGCGACGTACGGCGGATATCCAGAACTAATATTGTAAATGAGCATGCTCATTGGGGTCATACAAATGAGCATGCTCATTTTGTTTGCTCTCTCTCTACAATCTCTTCGGAGGCAGCAGTTATATTCGCTATTTCTCCGTAAATTTGCGGAGAAATTTTTAGCCTCGGGAATCTGCTCTGAACATTTCTCTCTTCCCAAATTTCTACCTTACCAAACCACAAACCTATTTCCTTGTTGGTAATGAGTTTATGAACTACATGTACCATTTACGAGACAATCTTATTAACATGTACCATTTACATGTATTTTTTTTCATTTTTCAATTTTTTTCTCTTTTTTATAAAGTTGTTTTTTTATAAACCACATTTATCCTTCACGGGAGACAGAGTTGCTCCTATTGTTTTCTTTTTCTTTTCCCTTTTGTTTTTGTTTCTTTTCTCAATTTCATTTTTTTATTATTATATTAAAACATTTTTTCTCATTATTCGTTTATATTATTTTATTTCATTATAAAAGTGATATTTTATAAACCACGAATATCCTTCATGTGAAACAGTTTTGATCCTACATGTTTTTTTGTTTTTTCATACTTTAATTTTTTTTATTATTATATTAAAATAATTTCTCCCATTATTTATTCCTGTTTATCTGTTTCATTATATAAAAACTCACGTTACGGAATACAATAAATGTGTTGATTTACATTACTTTTAATATGATATTTCAATATATCATTTATCTTTCTATTTTATTCATTAATGTTTTCATTTATTATCTCACCCATCTATTCTATTTATCTATTTAATCTATATTAAAATTCCTATTTATCTCATTTTTAATTTTTAATTTTTTGTTATTATATTAATATATTTTCTCTCATTATTTGATACCATTAATCTGTTTCATTACAAATTTGATTTTTTTTATAAATAACAGGTATCGTTTACGGGAGACATTCCTGCTCATACTATTTTCTTTTTTTCCTTTTTTATCACACTTTATTTTTTTGTTATTTTATTAAAATAGTTTCTCTCTTTATTCATTCATATTTATTCTCATTTCAGTAAAATAATTTTTTTTATAAACCACATAAGTTAGTTCAGCTCTTGTCTTTTTTTCTTTTTCTTTTTTAATCACATTTAATTTTTATTTTTTATAATTATTATATTGAAACAAGTTTTAAATACATAAATACATTACATATTGCAATCGAAAATATATATAAATAATAGGAATTTAAGTAAACACAAATGACAAGACAACACTAAATTTTTTGAAATGAATACAATATTAATTGAAATCACCTAATACATACTCTCTCATTTCCTTTTTATAAGGCACCTTTTAGAATTTTTTTGTGTTCCTTTTTTATAAGTCACTTTACAATTTGAAAAAAACATTTTATTATAATTTTCCTTATTTTCCCTTATTAACTTTAATGTCTTTCCAATTATCAAATGATAGTGGAGTTAGTTAAATATACTACCTCCAGTCCTATATATAAGAAACAAAAATGAAAAATATTTTTGTCCTATATATAAGAAACATAGTACTAATTTTAGTTGCATTAATTGCTAAATACCTTATATGCCCTTAATTTATTGTGAGTAGTTAAAGAGCTGCCCACTCATTTACTCATTTAATATTAAGGGTATTTCTGAGAAAAAAAATTAAATTCATGGCACAATTAATTACCACTAATAGATTCCAATGCATTTCCTTGGTATTGATGATTTTAGTCCAATGTTTCTTATATATAGGATCGGAGGTAGTATTAAATAAGGGCAAAACTAGAAAGTTAAACTATTTTTTAAAACTCAAATAAAATAATTAACTAGGTTTAATTACTTTCATTGGTCTTTGTGATTCAATATAATGTGCCTTATAAAAAAAACGAAGGGAGTATATTATATTTGTTTATATTTAAATGTATATATAAACTAGATTTTCATTTTTTCCCAAAAAAATAAGAAATGCGGAACACAATTGGGGACACCTCGAATGAATTTAATTTTATTTGATCATCTCACTTCATTAAAGTTTTAACGAAGACAATTTTCATTTTTTTTGGTTTTGTTGTGACCACTAATAAAAGTCAAAGCTAGACATTATCACACGTTGGTGTTTAATATTTACCAAAAACTATTTTCTCTCATGGTCAATTATATATATATTGTTATATCTAGGGTGAAGTCTCGACAAGGGCTTAGGATTTTCATATGTGATTATATTTTTAAATGTTATAATTTGACGAAAAATATAGTGTATAAAAGAATATTTCAAAAAATATAAATGATATGATATGGTATATTTTACATTTATAATTATTAATGTTTGAAATTTGTTGTTTCAAATAAATTTTTATGTGTTAATTTTTTTTAATTCTTTCTATATAAACAAATATAAATTTTAATATAAAAAAAATCACCAATCATTATCATTTCCTAAAATTTACATATTTATATATTAATTTAATTAAATATATTATAATATTCAGTATAAATAATCTATTTAAATAATAATATTCTTGCATCGCATGGTCGGACACAGTACTATGCATATCAAAGGACTCACAATTTCTTTCCGCGGAAAGCCCAAGATGCAAGTGTGCGCATTTGCAAATTTTGCATTATAATATATTTTATTTTTAAAATTATAATATTAAAAGTACCAACTTTCGATTTTTTTTAAATTCTTAAAAATTATTTAAATTACTAAAATAATGGTGATTTACAATAATCAAGTATACATGATATCAATTAAAAAAATTAAATATTGATTAGAGAAATGAAGTAAATAAAAAATCTTCTATGTATAAATCTATGATTGAAGAATTAATAAAGGGAGGAAAAGAATTAATTTGATATGACAACTTTTATAAAAACATTTACAAATTGAGAAAGACTTGTATGAGCATGAGAAAGAGAATATATACTTATCTCACACATAAATTCAAAAACTTCAATTAGTATGTAAGGATGAATTAATAACGACTTGTAAAAGTCTTAAATTAGATTGAGATAAATGTTTTTATAATTTTTAAAGGTGCTTGCTCCAGTGCATTTAACAAAACTGGGGTACCATTGAAGTCAACGGCCTATAATATTATGTCACGTGTAAACACTCATCCATGTCAGTTTTTTTATTTTTATCTCCCAAAACTTATTTTTATTATAAAATTCCCCCATTGACTACCCTTCTTCTTCTGGAGTCCATTGCTTTGACATTCATGATGTTCTGTTGCCAATCAGAAACCGGTCACGATCAAACAAAAGAAATTGGTCATTTTATTTATTTTGGAATTGTTGGATGAAGAGGAGCTAACCCAATTCCATGTTCAAGCTCATCCCTGTCACGAAGACCAAGCTCTCAATGTAACTCATAACCTCCTCTACTACCATGTGATGTAATGTCTTCAACAATTGTTCGTGCCCCGTCTTATTCACAATCACATTTGCTTGAAATTGTTCATTTTTTTTATTGTCTTCCTCCATCTTCTCTATGCTCTCTCTGGGCGGCAGTAGGCTCAACGACATCGTCACAGGATCCTCCATAGTGCCATCCTCACCATAGCGAAAACTGTTGTTTAAAAATGATTGGCGGCATGGAGGAAGTTTGCGAAAGCAAAGACTTCGCATGCATTCCCGAAGCAGGAGGAGAACATTCTAGATTTGTGGTCTCAAATCGACGCATTCCACACTCAGTTAGCACTCACGGAGAACAAACCTGAATACATCTTCTACAAATGGCCCTCCTTTCACCACCGGTCTCTCTCTCACTATGACCACATCCTCGCCGGCAACTCCATGGAAGTCCAGATGAAGAAGAAGAAGAGTCAATGGGGCTTAAACAGAAAATTGTTCAAGAATTTTAAAACTGGAAATATTGAAAGTAATTTTTAGAGGACATGGGTAATTTTTTTATTATGAAATAAGGTTGGTTAGAGAAATACAAATACAAAAAATTTTGGGGTAAAAAAACATAAAAAAATGTTTTGATTGTAAATGACACATGTCAAATGTTGGTAGGAACGGTTGACCAATGTACTGATGCCCCGGACTTGTTAAATGCACCGGAGAATCTACCATTTTTAAATTTTAAAAAACAATTTAAGATTTTAAAAGCTACATAAATGATGCAAAAACAAGCGTTGTTAAAAGACGTTTAATCAGGCACGTGAGTCAAATAATTGATATTGAATTGCAAATTCATCTTTAACACAATACTGGTACAATGAACGTGTCGAAACAGAGCAATGAGCAAATTAAGATCATTCGACCAGGTGCGCAGTATTGTCTCAGTGTCACGAACTTTTAGATTTTGACATTTGTGTTGTTTCCGTTATAAGCGTATCTAGTGAAATTGGTCATGTCTTTTTATTGGTCCTCTTATCATTAGTTATTATCTTATTCATTTCTTGCCCATGACTCCCCCCTAATTATTATCGTCATGCTTATCCCAGGGGTGATGTATTGTATCCATGAATCTTGCCACTATATAGTTTAAAATAATCGAATGAATGCTTTAAAAAAAATAATAATAATCAAAGGAATTGCCCACGTGAGCATTCAAATGATTTTAAGCAGTGAAATATATCAACTTGCAGTTAAATAAATAATAATGCACCACTTGCTCAACCAGAAACAGGGCCTACATTGGTATATTCTATATTGCATTTCATTAATCCTACTTCCCACGCGCTTGCATTATCATTTACTAATGGACGCAAGCAGATACACAGTAGTGACAGTACTAATACCAAAGAAAGGGAAGCAGCTATATGAGATTTGTTATCTGTTGTCGTGCTTAATTTTTTTGCTTTTGTTTTTTTCTCTAATGACTATTTTGTTTTATGCCAGCTAGCACTGTTTAAAAAAATATGAGTCTAAACAAATGTATCTCATGAGCAATTTGGGATGAAATATGAGTCTTTAAAAAAGGGTTTTTTTTTTATGTGTTGTCTTAAGAAAGTCAGAAAAAGAGGAGTCTTTAATGGCGTGTTCCAAAGACGGACATACTTTTGATTGTGATAAATAGAAATTGACAAAGTGCATACACTTGAAAAGTAAATTACAGAGAGCATAAAAAACCTAAGAAAACAAATAAAAATGGCGATCTGCAGTCCCTGTGCAACCGGGTGCCTTGATCTCTGGATGGATACTTTGGCTTCAGAGTGCTTGAGTGTTCAGTTTGCGGACCCTCTTCCAGTCTTCTTAATTCCTATTTATAGGCCACTCCTGGAACCGTTATGGAACTGCATGTAATTTCCATGCAGTGCGACACCCTTAGTTATACCGCTAAGAATATCACATTGCAAAACGTAACCGTCGAATTTACTGTTTTAAAATTTAGAAAATACGAAAATATTTTTTTTTTTGAAAGAGTTTAATCATCATCAACTAATCACATTCTAATTTCCATTTTAAGTATTCATGAAAATGTCCTTTTCTTAAGTCTGAAATTCGTTTTCTAAAAACATCTAGACGATTCAATCATTCCGCATACATACACAACATACACGCAGATATAAGGGGATCATGGGAAAGAAACATCATAACATATATATATATAACCATAGTGTCAAAGTAATCCCGGAGTAAACAATATCACCATCAAAACAAGAGTTCTAGTATTAGACTATAATAGGTAAGACCTGCCAAAACGAAACAAAACAAAAGGTCACTAAATCAGAGCTGCCACTAACTAGACTCATGACTACCCCCAGTTACGCTATCCTACTCGTCATCATCCGTCTCAGCAGGAATCCACCCACAACTCCTCCCTCCAGTACCCCCGAGGTTGATCATCCCAAAGTCTTCTGAGGGGTCGTCACTGGAAGAATCCTCTTCCGGCTCCTCATCCTCAGAGTCATCCTTCGGGTCTTCCTCTGGGTCCTCCTCCTCAGATGTAGTGTCATCAATCACGATCATGGCTGGCTCACTCGGACAGGAACGGCCAAATGCGTCAGGATATACGGGCTGTGGAGGTGACACCTCTGGACCGGGAGAGTAACGAGGGGAATCTGGCTCGCCCATGGTCGCCATCCGTGAGGACTGTGACGATGCTGATGGAGAGGGGCGATGACGACGGTTGAGAGAAGTAGTGTAGCGACGGAGTCTGGGTGGAGTCTCAAACTCAAGGATCACTGGCACTGTGAAATCTATCTTCGGTACCAGGGGAAGGCTGGGATGAGAAATGGTGACGCGCACCTCCCCCGTGAAAACACATCGCCTAGGGACGTCGATAATCCGCCACTGGCCTCGTGGCTCCCACCTCAACGTGATCCTCATAGTGGACATCCTGAATCTCTCCAATACCAACTGTTGACGTGGCGAAGAAGTACGACGACAGAAAATAACAGAAGCAGAAAAGGAAGGGTGAGAACATCACATGAACTCATATCAAGTAGAATACAGTAACTAGAGCATCCATAAAATATTCACAGACATTCACACAATCTCAATCACAAGTGTGCAATTGATGCTATCATGATGTACATAACTAATGCATGAGGGCCCGGGAAAACAACACCAAAAGCAGAGCACATAGCAACTGCTCGACCATATATGCGCAATATATCATGAGTATAGTCTGTACTAGCGAGTAGTATGAAGAGCATTGCTCAATCTCCGGCCAAGACGATTTTCCGACTTCCAGACAGACTCACTGATTATGGAAACTTGAGAGCGACAGGATAGTCAAGCCTGTACCCCGTTTGCACGACAGTAGGGGGCGAGCCTACGCCACTTATGCCATTCCGGGACCTGACTTATCCTCAGGGCTGGTCTCCTTTACTGGACCGTTGGTGTTCTTTGCAAAACCCAGTGCACCCGTCCCATCCAGTTTCACACTGTACTAGAGTGATATTGCCATATAGGTCGTAAGGCTTTTGAACCTTAATCATTATTGATGCACATGATGTATGTCACACCGCAAACACTTACAATATTACGTCCTTCAGACAAGCCCATTGAATCTTTTTACGTCACCACTTTATCGTGGTGCAACCTTGTAGATTCAAGGTCTTTCTTTTGAGGAAAACCAAATCACACTCTCTTGCCAAGCTTCTCAAGTTTTATGTAGAGAGAAAGTGTTGGTTATAATCTTTTAAGGTGGCTTGTGCTAGCTTTATTGATAATCATGTTCACTTAAGTCCTACAATTTACTAAGGCTTATGGATATGTCTTATGAAAGGCATTACTAATCCTAATTCTATTTGTATGACTAATTAAGATTCAATTTAACTTTTAATCAATCTTCATTAACTGGGCTATAATTAATCTTAATCCTCCTTAATTAAGTCTTAATCTCTTCCTTAGTTTTGTACTAAGCTTTTAATTACATTTGATTAAGGTTAATCATAATTAATTAGTTCTTAATTATCATTATTGGTTAATTATTTAATTAATACTTTCATTAAGATTAATTGACTTTAGACTTAATTAATCATTCTTTACTTAATCGACCTAAGTGAATTAGGTTGATTAACTTAGGTAATTAAATTAGTTAAGCCCACTAATTAAACCCAAGTTTTAACTTTTAATTACTTGGATTAGAGTTGAAGTCCAACTCCAATCTAACTTCTAATTTCATAATCTAATCTTGATTGACTTTTAATGGGTCTTTAACTCCTTTTCTTAAAGGTTTTAAGCTTAAATTAAAAGCCTATAGGTTTTATAACTCTTAGGAACTTATTTTTAGTCATGGCAACCTAAAATATTGACCTTTAAGTTGACTTTTACTTGGTTGGAATTGGAAATCCGAATTTGTTTTATTTATTTTTAAAGACTTATTCTTAATTGCACTTTAGTCCTTTTACTTGTAAAATTGCTTCTTAGTCCTTTTGGACCACCAAAGTCCATAAACATGTTTTCAACATACCCTTGACCTTTTTAAGATCAAAAAGGTATTCTTGATGAGTTTCATCAAGAACAACTCATGAACATCAAGAACAACTTGAATGTTCATCAAAACTTCAAATTTTTCACAACATCCAATCTTCACCAAAACTTCACACATTCATCAACAAACAATCTAAATGCCAAAATATCATACTAATCCACTCAAAATCATCCACATACATATTAAAGTTCATAACTCCATTTTCAAGCTCATAAACACTATTTTTCAAGGATCAATCATCAAAACAATTTTGTAAATCCATCCAACCACATGCATGTTCATCAAATTATCATCTAAACACATTACAATCATCAAAACAATTTTAGAATACATGCAGCCCCATTTTCACTCCCTTGGCCGAGAGCATCAAGGAAAAAGGGAGAAATTTTGCAAAAATTTTAGCTTGGCTTGCATGCGTCCAAATCCATCAATTAAACACATTTCAAGCATCAAAACAAACATGCAAACATCAATCACAACCCAGCTCAACATATCCGAAAATATACATTCAAAAGAAGTTCCAAAAAGATGATTTTTCAAGTAAAAACAAGGTTAGAAAAGCAAGGATTCAAGGGTAAATCCTTGACTCTAGTTACAAAGCCTACTAGAGTTCAAGTTCTCCCCCCCCCCCCTTTACCTATGAAATTTCCTCAAGAATGAGGTGCAGAAACAGCTCACAAAATAGCCCAAAAATCCCTCCTTTGAGTCACCAACAAGAGCTTTGCAAGGCTAGAAGGCTTAGTGTTTAAGCTTAGGGTTCAAAGATGGAACCTTAGGCTTGAAAGTGTTTGGAGAAAAATGGAGGATTTGAGAGAAAAGAGAGAGAGTTCACGGCTTCAAGAGGAAGAGAAAGAGAGAAATGAGAGAATGAAATGGAGACCTTGCATGTTAGGAAAGGAAAATGAATAAATGTTTTAATGTTTAATACCATAATTTTCCTAAGCTAGACACTTGTCTTGGAAGGAAGGAAGGAAGAGACAAGTGTCTCCCATGCAACACACACACACATGCACGGTTTCTAGAAGGAGGAAAGGAAGAGTTATGCAAATTTTCTGGCCCGGATCAAGAGTATTCGGGCCCGGTTCAAGAGACAGGAGGGGCAAAAGGGTCATTTTTCACAAAAAAATCCCAAAAATTCCCAAAAATTCTAGAAAAATAGGAAATCCATTCCCAAACTTGAAAATATAAATTTTGATGATTAAAAATAATTTTAATCACTCAAAATTCAATAAAACACAAAATACGGCAAAACGGTAAAAACGCGGGTGTTACATGCAGACTCTTCCTTAACCTCCACGCTCCCACGTTCTTTAATGCTTATGCAACATTTATTTTATAACTATCATTGCTGACGTGGATTAAAACTTCAAACTTCTTCAAGTATTAAAAATCCTTCAACGCCTTCGAGTGATAATTTGCTTCTACCTAGTTTCGACCTTGTCATTACCTCTTCGAGTTGCCTCTCACTGATGGGCTTCGACCTCGCACAAGACTTCTTCCTCAATCTCCTTTTCAAGCATGTGCTTCAAACTCTTTTGCTGTCCAGAGAAAATTCCTTGACCACCAGCCACTTGATTATAGTAAATGCAGGCCTTCTGTTATTGGTCTGGATTAATGGCATTTTACGTTTTGGGTTCTCTTCTTCCCTTATAAATAGTTGCTGAAACTTCACTACTATTCCATGACCTCATTCTTCATGGAGTGGATTCTGTTATTGGCTGCTCTGTTCGACCTGATCTTGCTTAGCCTTGCCACTGTTCAGGTCGACAGGGTGTCCAATGTCAGAGGCCCCTTTAGTTTCCTTTAGGTCGAACAATCCAACCAAAATGTGAAGTCCCAGTCCTCTAAGGGACTCTCTTTTGTTTCCACCCCAAGCACCAGACTTACCTCTTCACGAATGTCTTGGGAAGGCGTTCCAGATCACCACTTCGATCAAGTTGGTTAAGGCACTCGAAGATGAGGAGCATCAGAGACATACTCAAAGACGAGGAGCAACAAGGCTTCATTCGAGGACAATAAACAACAGGAATTCAATCAAAGAATAACAAGAATCTATTAAATGACCACTTTGTATTTTCTCTTGTAATTTCATCAATAAAATAAAGTGTCTATTTAATTTATGTACTTGTTTCTTACTTTTCTTCTAGTAAAATTTATTTTATGCCAACAATATGATTACAGTGAGTTAAATTATTTTTTCATTCCATTATTCCTCTATCTCATTTACTTAATAAAAATAATAAAAAAATAATGTTTTTTAAATATATTCTTAATTTTTAAAAATATATAACAAATAATTTATATTTTTTATAAGCCAAAGGAGAGGTACTCCAACTCAAATATATCTCAAACATAGTAAAAAAATTATCACAAACATTTCAAACATTCTAAGAGATTAATACACTAAACGAAAAAGGGAAAAAAGATAAGATATATCCAACTTCGAATAAAATCAAGACCAATGATGCCTAACCTTAATTAAATCCAGTAACCTATTTAAATCAAAAGGCTTCTATCTAAAATTAATAACATTGTGATGTAACTAGAAAGACCAAACTACCCCTAGCCTTTCCAGTATAATAAATGAATTGTATTTTCTTATTTGTCTATCAAAACTCAAGCTATTAATTATTGTCATTTTTAATGTTTAAACGAGTTTTGATAATATTTTCTTTGTGTAGTTAAAAAAAGTTTTAAAAAATCGTATTCTTTTTCATCTCAAAAGCTTGGCTATATATACAAAGTTAAATTATATATATTCCATCTCACTGAGTTTGAAACACGTGTTTTTGTATATATAGTTAAGTGAATCGAAACAGGATAGAATACAAAGTGTTTAGTTAAAATTACCCAACTCTGTATAAACACCTTTTGGCATGATTAGATTCTTAATACAATTTTGCCCAGTTCAGCTAGCAGCTTAAAGCATTCAATCTAAAAAGGAAAAGAAAGTGATAGGTATTATCCTTCCGAGGGAAGTGACTGTTTGGAGCTGAACTTTTGAATAAAACTAGTAGGTAACTTATGTCTTCGCACGGGTAAATTGATGGTATGATTTATGTTGTTTATGCTTCGCACGGGATAAAATATTAGCTATCATAAATATTTATATATCAAGAGAATAAGTTTTAACATAATAATAAAAAAGAAAATTAATGCATGAGAAAAAAAGAAAAAAATGGTAAGAGTAAGACTGTCTCCGTGGTGCATTAAAAAAATTAATCTAATAATAAAATAAATTATAGAAACGAATAATTAGTGAAAATGATTTAATATAATAAGAAAAAGAAAACAAAAGTACGATAGAAATAAAAAAATGAAAAAAGCAAGACTCTCCCGTGGAGAATACATTTATTCATTGCATAAAAAATGAAAGCTTGAAAACACGACACATGTACTGTGAAAACAATTTTAATATAGACTAAATAGAATAGATAAAATGGTAGGAACCTGACTGTCTCCCTTAGAGAATACCCGCAGTTTATAAAAATATTCTTTCATAATGAAACATATTAATAAAAATAGATAATGAGAGAAAATATTTTAATATCATAATAAAAAAAATTGAGAGTGTGATAACAAATAAAAGAAAAAGGAAAAAGACATGATTAAGACTGTCCTCGTGTATGATACCTGTTATTCATAAAAAAATAACTTTACTAACGTGAGAATGGAGAATGATATTATAAGTGAATGATTAATTAAAAATAAACAAAAAGGAGAAAAAAGCACTACAATAGAAACTAAATAAATGAAGATATGATTTTGTTAAAAAAATGAAAAAAAAAAGGTAAAAGGATAATACATTTTTTGTCATCGTCCATTTCTGATTTTTCATTACATAAAAACACACATTAGGAAATATAATAAATGTGTTGATGTACATTAAATGTAATAATAATAATAATAATAATAATAATAATAATAATAATAATAATAATAAAAAAAAATGTCTTAGAAAAAAAATGGAAGGAACATGGCTGTCTCTTGTGGAGAATACTCGCAGTTCATAAAAAAACTTCTTTTATAAAGATACGTACTAACAAAAACGAATAACAAGAAAAAATATTTTAATATCATAATAAAAAAAGAAAATTAAAGTGAAATAAAAAAATAAAGGCTTAATTGTATTTTTGGTCCCCCTATTATCATTAATCCGCGATTTTGGTCCCCCTACTTTTTTTTCACGATTTTGGTCCCCCTATTATTCCAAATTCGCGATTTTGGTCCCTCTAACACATAGATTTTGAAAATAGGGGGACCAAGATTCGAATTAAATCGCGAACTTGGAATAATAGGGGGACCAAAATCGCGAAAAAAAGTAGGGGGACCAAAATCGCGAATTGATGATAATAGGGGGACCAAAAGTGCAATTAAGCTAAAAATAAAAGAAAAAGGAAAACGATAGGATTAAAACTACCTTCCGTGTAGGATACTCGTTATTGATCATAAAAAAACACTACAATAGAAGCTAAATAAATGGAGATAAAATTTTAATAAAAAAATAAAAAAAAAAGTAAAAAGGATAATAAAAAAAGAAAATTAATGGGTGAGAAAAAATAAAATGGTGGGAACAGGACTGTCTCCCGTGGAGAATACCAGCAGTTCAAAAAAAATTCTTTTATGAAGAAACATATTAATAAAAACGAATAATGAGAGAAAATATTTTAATATCATAATAAAAAAGAAAATGAAAATGAGATAAAAAATAAAAGAAAAAAAGAAAACGACGGGATTAAGACTGCATCCCGTGGAGGATGCCCATTATTCATAAAAAAAACACACTAAAATGGAGGCTAAGTTAATGGAGATAGAATTTCGATAAAAAAAAAGTAAAAAGGATAATAGAAAGAGAAAATTAATGTGTGAGATAAAATAAAATGGTAGGAATAGGATTGTCTCCCGTGGAGAATACTCATAGTTTAAAAAAAAATCTTTTATAATGAAACATATTAATAAAAATGAATAATGAGAGAAAATATTTTAATATCATAATAAAAAAATGAAAGTGAGATAAAATAATAAAAGAAAAAAGAAAACGACAGGATTAAGACTGCCTCTAATGGAGGATACCCAATTACCCATTATTCGTAAAAACAAACACTACAATGGAAGCTAAATTAATGGAGATAGAATTTTGATTAAAAAAATAAAAAAGAAAGTAAAAAGGATAATAAAAAAAAATTGATGTGTGAGAAATGTAAAATGGTAGAAACAGTACCATCTCCCGTAGAGAACACCAGCAGTTTAAAAAAATTCTTTTATAACAAAACATATTAATAAAAATGAATAATGAGAGAAAATATTTTAATATCATATAAAAAATAAAATGAAAGTGAGATATAAAATAAAAAAAAGAAAACGACATGATTAAGATTGTCTCTCGTGGAGGATACCCATTATTCGTGAAAATAAACACTACAATGGAAGCTAAATTAATGGAGATAGAATTTGGATAAAAAATATGAAGAAAGTAAAAAGGATAATAAAAAAGAAAACTAATGTGTGAAAAAAAATTAAATTGTAGGAACAGTACTGTCTCCAGTGGAGAATACCTGCAGTTCATAACAAAATTTCTTTTATAATGAAACATATAAATAAAAATGAATAATGAGAAAAAATATTTTAATTTCATAATAAAAAAATGAAAGTGAGATAAAAAAAATAAAAAAGAAAACGACAGGATTAAGACTGTCTCTGGTGGAGGATACCCATTATTAGTAAAAATAAACACTACAATGGAAGCTAAATTAATGAAGATGTAATTTTGATAAAAAAAATAAAAAGAAAGTAAAAAGGATAATAAAAAGAAAATTAATGTGTGAGAAAAAATAAAATGGTAGGAACAGGATTGTCTCCCGTGGAGAATACCCGCAGTTAAAAAAAAGTCTTTTATAATGAAACATATTAATAAAAATGAATAATGAGAGAAAATATTTTAATATCATAATAAAAAAGAAAATGAAAGTAGGATAAAAAATAAAAGAAAAATGAAAACGACATGATTAAGACTGCCTCCCGTGGAGGATACCCATTATTCATAAAAATAAATACTACAATGGATGCTAAATTAATGGAGATAGAATTTTGATAAAAAATAAAAAGAAAGTAAAAAGGATAATAAAAAAAAGAAAATTAATGTGTGAGAAAAATAAAATGGTTGAAATAGGACTGTCTCCCGTGGAGAATACCCGCAGTTTAAAAAAAAATTCTTTTATAACGAAACATATTAATAAAAATGAATAATGAGAAAAATATTTAATATTATAATAAAAAAAGAAAATGAAAGTGAGATAAAAAATAAAAGGAAAAGAAAACGACAAGATTAAGACTGGCTCCCGTGGAGGATACCCATTATTCTTAAAAATAAACACTACAATGGAAGCTAAATGAACAAAGATAGAATTTTGATTAAAAATAAAAAAAAGTAAAAAGGATAATAAAAAAGAAAAATAATGTGTGAGAAAAAAATAAAATTGTAGGAACAGGACTGTCTCCCGTGAAGAATACCCGCAGTTCATAAAATAATTTCTTTTATAATTAAATATATAAATAAAAACGATCAATGAGAGAAAATATTTTAATTTCATAATAAAAAATGAAAGTGAGATAAAAAATAAAAGAAAAAAGAAAAACGGCAGGATTAAGACTGACTCTGGTGGAGGATACCCGTTATTCATAAAAATAAACACTATAATGAAAGCTAAATTAATGGAGATATAATTTTGATAAAAAAAATAAAAAGAAAGTAAAAAGGATGATAAAAAAGAAAATTAATGTGTGAGAAAAATAAAATGGTAGGAACAGAGCTGTCTCCCGTGGAGAATACCTGCAGTTCAAAAAAATTTCTTTTATAATGAAACATCTTAATAAAACGAATATTGAGAGAAAATATTTTAATATCATAATAAAAAAGAAAATGAAAGTAGGATAAAAAATAAAAGAAAAATGAAAACGACGTGATTAAGACTGCCTCCCGTGGAAGATACCAATTATTAATAAAAATAAATACTACAATGGATGCTAAATTAATGGAGATAGAATTTTGATAAAAAATAAAAAAAAGTAAAAAGGATAATAAAAAAATAAAATTAATGTGTGAGAAAAATAAAATGGTTGAAACAGGACTGTCTCCTGTGTAGAATACCTGCAGTTTAAAAAAAAAAATCTTTTATAACGAAACATATTAATAAAAATGAATAATGAGAAAAAATATTTTAATATCATAATAAAAAAAGAAAATGAAAGTGAGATAAAAAATAAAAGGAAAAGAAAACGACAAGATTAAGATTGCCTCCCGTGGGAATACCCATTGTTCGTAAAAATAACACTACAATGGAAGCTAAATGAATGAAGATAGAATTTTGATTAAAAAATAAAAAAGAAAGTAAAAAGGATAATAAAAAAATTAATGTGTGAGAAAAAAATAAATTGTAGGAACAGGACTGTCTTCAGTGGAAAATACCCGCAGTTCATAAAAAAATTTCTTTTATAATGAAACATATAAATAAAAATGAACAATGAGAAAAAATATTTTAATTTCATAATAAAAAAAATGAAAGTGAAATAAAAAAATAAAATAAAAAAACGACAGGATTAATGATGTCTCTAGTGGAGGATACCTGTAATTCATAAAAATAAACACGGTAATGTAATGAAAGCTAAATTAATGGAGATAGATTTTTTATGAAAAAAAAAGAAAATATAGTTTTTTTTTTAAAAAAATCTAAAAGAAAAAGTTTTAAGAAAAAGAGATTTAATGGCCAAATTTTTAGGCGGGAATTTTTTTTCCAGAGCATGACACGTGGAATTTTCTTTTTTTAAAAAAAAATCTAAAGAAAAAAGTTTAAAAAAAAAAAGCAAAAAGAAAAAGAGATTTAATGGCCAAATTTTTAGGCGGGATTTTTTTTTTCAGAGCATGGACACGTGGAAGCTCGTAATCAGTTTTATATATAATATATTGATATATTGATTGATTGATATTTTCATATACATTGATTTAATCCGTTTTTTGATCGTGAATGTCATGATTACCACTTAACGTTATTAACAACTATATTGTAATTTTTTTAATTATGTAGAAATATAACTTTTTTTTATAATTTTTAATGAATTATATTTTTTAATAAATTAAGTTTTAATTAGGCTGGCTCGAATAAAGCCCGCATAAGGCCCGGTTCAGGCTCTAATTTTATAGTATCAAATTTTGGCTAATTTTGTTAGTCCGATCCACAAAAATTTGCTACCCACTTCTACTCCGGATCGGGGATCCTATTTTACCAGCTCTACTTATCAGTACACTAATTAGTCAAATAAATAATTTTAAAAATAATAAAAATCCATTTTTATTAATATAACCTCAGTTTGGGTCTTAATCTCCTTTTATTAGGGACGTAGCCATAAATTTTTCTTTAGGGGGCTGGAATGAAATATTAAAAAGGGTTAAATATGTTTTTGGTCCCTCAAAATATGATGAAATTTGATTTTGATCCATAATTTATTTTTCACTGGTTTTGATCCTCCATTTTTTAAAATCACATGCTTTTAGTCCTACTTATTAACAATACTCTATTAAGTCACTTTCGCAATTTCACTGTGATTTTTCCCGAATAAAAATTTACAGGAATTTCTTGCGATTTTTTCTCTAGAAAATTAATGTGTAGTAAATTTTCAAAAAAAAAAAACTACAAATTTTTTTACCAAAAACTGTTGCTATAAAGTTTCTTTACTTTCTTATAAAAAAAATATACAGTAATTCCCTGATTTTAGAATCTAAACGAAATTTCTTTTGAATTTTGAAATTTGCAGGAAATTTTGAAAGAAAATACATAGAAAAATCTACAAAAAATATTACTATGTCATCACTTAGTAGAATATAACTAACGACGATGACTAAAATCATGTGATTTTGAAAAATAGAGGACCAAAACTAATAAAAAATTAATGAGAGACCAAAATCAAATTTTGTTATATTCTAAGGGACTAAAACATATTTAACCCTATTAAAAATTATGATAAAAATATTAAATAATTTCAGTTAAGCATAGTAAATTTTATTTAAATAAAACTTTCCGTTCCTTCATCTGCATAAAATTTCTCAACAAGCTGACAAATTTGTTCAATATCAAATAATTTTAAAGAGTCTTTGGAATCTAAAGTTGAACCAGGTATAAGAAGTTCAACTGCGTTTTCGTTAAATCTTTTATTTAATTCAGATAATTATAAATCAAATTTTTAGTTTTTCTTATTACGTAATTTTAAAAAAATATGCAAATCAAACAATTTTTTTAACGTTATATTATGTTATCTAATGACAATTTTTTCCCTTCTTTCCTATTCTGTGTAATGTCCGTATGTTTCCCCTTTTGATCCTTTTACTCTTTATAGACTAATATTTCTAATAAAATCTTATCTATAATTTTGAATATTATCTTATCTTCTCTAAAAAAGAAAAAAACCAATATAAAAAATGATATAATAAAAAGTTAATTTTTTTTGACAAAATAAAGATAAATAGAAAGGGTCCTAAAGAAGTACTTAATACTACAGAATCTACGAAATTTTTAGGGGTTGAAGTTATAGTTCATGAAATATATTATACGAGACCTATATAGTTAATAAAAAATTTGAAAATTTTTTGGGGGACTGTGGCCCCCGGCTACGCCCATGCCTTTTATATATATTAAGATAAGATAAAAATGCATGTTTAGTTTAGGATATTATAAAGACAATAAATGTTATTTAGAAAAGGTTTTCTCCAAAAGTTGTAAAAGAAAATAATCCCCAAATAAACTATTCAAATACACTCTAATTTATAGCTGGCACCCGGCAGTAGACAGCATAAACCATCAGCGAGGAGAGGAGGCGAGGATTAATGCTTTGTTTGATGGGAGTAGAGAAACGGAGAGAAAAGAAATGAATAGAAGAGAAGTGAAAAAAAGAGAAATGGAGGTGAAATAGAGGAGAAATAAGGATTATTTGGTGTGAGTGAAATGAGTAAAAAATAAAATAAAAATATGAAAGTAGGTTGTTTGGTGTGAGTGAAATGGGTGAGAAATAGAAGAGAAATGTGAAAAGGGTTAGTGTGGGAGAAATAAACCTTGGTGTGAGACCCACCATAAAGTGAATTTTTCCTCATTTCCACTGTGCCACCAAACAAGGAAAATAGAGTTATATATAATTATATAGATCAAAGGAGAAAGGACACGCTAACTATATTATGGCAGTTGTTTAGGCGGAAAGCCCAAGACGCACGAGCGTAATCGTGCGCATCTGGAAATATTGCATTAATTTCACAGGGTTAAAAATTCTAAAATTCTTCATCCAAACATATACTTAAGAATTCGCACATGTAATGCTTAATCTAACATTTATTAATGTGTTCCAAAGTAAATATTTTACATATGACCCCTCTTTAAAAAATCTCCTAAATTTAACCCCAAGGGATTGGTCGAGTGGAGCAAGACGGGGTGTCGTATCTGACAGGTTGCAGGTTCGAACTCTCACTCGTCCCCTTGGGGTGAGGTAAAATGTAAATAGCTCTGTAAGTGCTCTTTGAGCCCAGAGGCATTCTCTGCCTTGGACTGGGGCACCATCCCCTCACCCTAAATTTATGACAATAAAAAAAAATCTCCTAAATTTTAGCATATTTGTTGTAGCTAACACACTTGCTCTGCAAAAAATCATTTCTTTTTTATCAAAAAAAAAATCATTTCTTTCATAGCGAGGCAAAATTCAAATATCTAATTGTTTCATTCCACCCTAAAATATTTGGGTGTGTTGGTTTTGAAAACTATTTTATACAACAATTTTCAAAAATATTTTTTTTATAAAAAATGATTTATTTATAATGTTTTGAACACAAAAACAGGAAAACTAAAAAATAAATTTACAATTCATTTAAAAGTAATTTTAAAATTTTAGTTTTTAAAATGTTAAAAACAATCACACTTTTTAAAATTATTTTTAAAAATTGTTTCTCAAATGTGTTTTTCAGTTTTATGTTTTTAACTAGGGCAGTAATTTTTTTGTGTGTACAATTTTTTTGGTGTACTAATTGCTGGGGCAGCTAACATAACACCTAACTCAAATATCTAGTTGCTTCACTTGCATTTGTTTTATAATCATTTTCTTGTATTATTCTGTAATTAGTTTTTGTGTCATTCATTCGCACCCGAGAAATTAGTTTTTACAATAAACCCTTGTGAGTTTATTAAATTTTAATTTTTAATATGTTATAGTTTGAAATTTTACTAGTATTATAGTTCTCCAAATTAAAAAAAAAAAATTGACGAACAAATTAAAAAATATTAGATAGCTAGGACGTGCCAATTATATATATAAAAGTCATTGTCAAAAGAGCCATTTTCTTTTCTTTTGCAATATAGAAGTTTGATTATTTTTTTTTTCTTTTTTTATAAGGATAATAATAAGTTTTCAATATACTTTATATATGCAAATTAAACTATATATCCAAATTTCTTATCCAATATAATTCTATTCCTCATGCATACCGGAAGCTAGTAGAAATCAGTTTCATATGATGAATTACTAAAAGAAAAATTACCAGTTGAATTAGTTGATAAGTTTTTTATTTTAAAACAAAAGGATACATAAGATATATACACTATAATTAGTTTTCTTTCATTTCATCAGAGATTGTGCTCCTATTTTCTCTAGGAGTAGTTTACTGTAGTTTTTCTGTTGGGCACTTGGGCTTTTAGCCCCTCTCAACCATCAAAAGAAAAAAAAAACTAAATATGCGAAAGGGGTTCTCCTATTAGTCCATGGAAAAAGATTCTTTGATATTAAAAATTAATTTAATAACTATGCATTGTCAGTGTAAAATTATTTTACACAGTCATCCAATAATGTATATATTGACATATCATTTAATGAGTTTAAAATACAACACATCATTAGATGTCTGTGTAAAATTATTTTACACTGACAGTACATAGTAATTACACCGGTGTAAGTTACACCAAATATTACACCATTAAATAGTTTTTTAATAGATCATTATATTAACTAATTCACCATTGATCTGTTCTTTTTTTTATAATTAAAGGGTTGGGTACCCCTTGTACCATTGAGTAGTTTTTTTTATTTGACTGATAAAAAAATAAGTAATTTAAAACAATGAAATATATTAAATATATATTAAATGAAAAATAAAATCTTATAATTACTAAGTTCTATATTAAATACTTCTTTACTTAATTTTTTATAATCATTATCTTTAAAATAGTTTATTAACAGAAATTCTTAAATAAAAGGAATTGAAATTTTCGTTTTATCCATTTTATATATCGATCCAGTCCAAGCAGAAAGTGAACAGTAATATATAATTTTCTACTTTAATTGATCATTTTATATATTTCCTTTCATCCTCATAATCTTTCCACTCCGGCCAAGGAATGACGGAGAGAAGGTGACACAGGATATTGTTTTTTGGTAGATTTAAAATTTAGGGTGAGGGGATGGTGTCCCAATCAAAGGCAGGGAATGTCTCCGGACTCTTTGAGAGCTTACAAATGTACTTACATTTTACCTCACCCGAAGGGGACGAGTGGGGGGTTCAAACCTGCGACATGTTAAATACGAGACTCTGTCTTGCTCCACTCGACCGACCCTTGGGTTTCAAGTGACACTGGATATAAAATAATAAAACAATAAAGAAAGAATAAATATAAATAAGTAATAATAATAATAATAAATAAATAGTACTACTAGCTGTGCGATTTAAGTCGTTTGATATTCTGGGACACAAACATAGTAATTTGTTGCCTTTTCTCAATGTCGGATTCGGACACGAAACCCTTCAACTTCATCCCTCTCTCTTTCCCTCTCCGCCTCTGTTAAACCCTACATATCTTTCACCAACAAAACACCATTTTCTTTTCTCTCAATGTGCTAGATCAAATTAATGTTGTCAATTTTCACCGTTTCTTAGTTCTTGGTTTTCCGCGGTCTTGTTTGCAGAGGAAAATATTTCAGGGAAAGAAAGATGGATCGATGCTAGACATACGGATAAAATAAAGGTTTGTGTGATTTCTTTCTTTCCTTATTATTTTCTTTTTTTTTGGGTAAAAAAATTCTATAGTACGTCTGGCATTATGGATTCACATTACTTTGACTCTCATATATAATGACGATTACATTGTTTTCGGTTGCTCATCAAGGGACGGAATTCTCCTATCCTTTTGATTCGAACTTAATTAATGAGAATCTGTGTTATCTGGTTCGTGCATTTTTACTATTGGCCAGGTTTGATATAGAGATTTCAAGTGTTTCTTTTATAGTTTCTTGATTGTTACTTACTGGACTTAATTAAAGAGTGCTGTAAAAATACAGAACTCAGAAATAACAACTTATGGATTATTGAATATTAGAAATGTTAAAAGATTTGCCGTACGTAAAATGTAATGAAATGCTGAGAAATATATATATATGGCTTATTAACTTCAATTTTCTTCTATAAGTTCATTTTTTATATATGTATGCCTTCTAACATTTTGATTGATTTCGATCTGAGTAGACTTTTCCAGTATATATATATATATATATATATATATATATATATATATATATATTAGTAATACTTCTTTTGATTAAATGAAATTATCACTCTTCAAGTTTATGTCCTAATATTTAAGCTTTCATTCATATTCATCTTTTAAAACAAGTTCTAAAATTTCAACAAGAAGCTGGTATTATTACCTCTTGTGTGTGTGATCAAGATCTTTAGGATGTTTCAGACTATATTTAATTAGGTAAATCAAATTATGAGTCAGTTTGGATGAAACTTCTGTCTTCTAGGTGAAGAAAATAGAAAGAATAAAAAAGGTCAAATGCATTTAACTTCTCTCTAAGTTTAAAATAGTCTTTGTAGCTCACCTGCTGCAAAAGCTCTCCCATTTAATTAACTTCTCCATAAGTAACTAATTTTAACTTGTGGAGAAGTTAAATTCATTTGACCTCTTTGATTCATTCTATTTTTATCTTCTAGAAGTTCTTTCTGTAAAAGTGTATCCAAACTCGGCCTAAAATGAATACATTGTATCTTGCAAGGAAGCAGAACTATAATATCAATATTTTTTTTTTCCTCTAAAATCTCCAAAATCTAAAACCCATACTTAAATCTTGAACATCTTTCTGATGAGGTGACAAGTTGTAGCCCCGTTCTGTTGATATATAAGTGAAGCTTGTTGTGTGATCTATTAATTTGTCTTTTTGGATAAAAGTACTGAATTACAGATAGGGCTATTATGGTAAAATTATTAATAGATAACCTGCTCAACAATTTGGTGATTTCCTTTTCTTGATAATGATTTAATTTGCATAATTGAATATATGAATAGCACAACTGAATGCGGGCAGTTTGTTAGTTGCCACATTTTCCTCAGAATTATTTTTTACATCAGAAGTTGCACTTTATTACATAATTATGGACACTTGTATTTGTGTGGAATTTCGGCTTTTGTTATTTTATGGTCTTGGAAGTGTAATGAACGGAATAGACAATATCAGTGTTGGTGGGTGTTATATATAGTTCGAGTTTTTATTGGAGATGGTAATCCACACTGTGTTTCATTCTGAGGCGAAAACTGTTTCTTCAAGCAGGAATATAATTCAAGGCTTCTTATATATGTTATATATACTTGATACATTTTTTCTTTGGTTTTGTTACTTTTTATCATTCTTCCGGTCTTGCACATACATTGGACCTTTTCTGGTTATTGTAGTTGTAATAAAACCCTCATTTTCTTTGACTGATTACAAATAGATGTATCAAGGAATACTGCACCAGCAGCCTCTGATACTGATAGTAGACTTCTAGAAGGATCCTAGTCATCAACAATTTGTTAGCAGAATTCACCTTCTTTTATTTGATTCTTTTTTAATCTGTTCTTTGGTCTTTTTCCTCATATTCCTTTGTACAGCTGTATTCTTTTTATTGGGTACATAGCAAATTTTGTTAGGTGAATATTGTATATATAGGGTCCTCTCTTTTCTGATTAAGCAGTGAATGAATATTCATTTCATCCACGTTGATAGCCTTGTACCTCATCTTTTCAGCTTTTATTTTTCTGTTATGGTATCAGAGCTCTGGTTGCTACACTCAGCAATGGCTGACCCCACTCAAGATACATCTTCACCATTTTACCTACATACCTCAGAAACTCCAACTCTTACCATAACCCCCAATATTCTTGAAGGAAAGAACTATCACCAATGGTCTCGTTCAGTACGAATGAGCGTCATATCCAAGAACAAAATTGGTTTCATTGATGGGAGCATACAAGCTCCAACTCGTACAAGTCCCCTCTTTTCATCCTGGGAAAGGAATAACATGATGGTTGTCTCTTGGATCCACAAATCTCTATCACCTACCATCTATCAAAGTGTCATATGGATGGATACTGCCTTTGCCATATGGAATGATCTCAGGGAGAGGTTCTCTCAAGGAGATATGCTCAGAATAGCAGATTTACAAGACTTGATTTCTTCCTTCAAGCAAGGAGAAATGGTTGTAACAGATTACTTCACTGAATTAAAAATCCTCTGGGATGAGTTGGATGTCTTTCGTCCTCTGTCACCCTGCACTTGTGCCATCAAATGCACTTGCGATGCTTCAATCAACAGTGAAAAATATAGATCCCAGGATCAGGTCATTAAGTTCCTCAGGGGACTAAATGACAATTACTCTACTGTGAAGACTCAAATCCTTCTTATGGACCCACTTCCATCCCTCAATCGTGTATTTTCTCTTGTTGTTCAAGAAGAGAGACAAGTTTTTGGTGAATCAAAGATGATGGCAGTTCCTGGGAGAGGGGGAAATTTCAGAAACAATGGCTATAATGCAACTTTTAATGGGTCTGGAAGAGGTAATATACCTCAAAACAAAGGCAGTTTTGGTCGAGGCAACAATACCAAAGTGTGCAGCCATTGTGGAAAAACAGGACATACAGTTGACACATGCTATAGAAAGCATGGATTTCCCTCACATTTCAAGTTCAAAAACCAGAACAATGATCTAAGTGCTACTAATGTTGTGTATCAGATTGATGATCCTAGTGGTGATGAGCAGAATGTTGAAGTACCTAAGGCAGATATGCAGTCACAACAGTTTGGCTTCACTCCAGAACAATATCAAGGACTATTAGCCCTCTAACAACAGTCACAAGTCAGGAGCAGTGTTTCAAATCAGGTCTCTGTTGCTCCTTCAACATCATCTGGTCAGGATCAGTCTACACATGATGGTAATAATCTTTCCCTTTCATTTTTCAGTTCTTGGGTACTTGATAGTGGTGCTACTGATCATATATGCTCACCATTATCTATTCTCACTTCCTTTCATCAAATCAAACCCATACATGTTAGGCTACCAAATGGGAACAAAGTCATAGCAAATTATTCTGGTAGTGTTTTTCTGAGTAAAAACCATGTCATACACAATGTTCTCTATATTCCCTGTTTCTCTTTTAATCTCTTGTCAGTAGCAAGATTAATTGAATCTTTGTCTTGCACCCTCACCTTTGACTCTACTCATTGTGACATTCAGGACAAGAATACATTGAAGATGATTGGTTCAACTAAGATGCATGATAATCTTTATATACTCAGGGTGCCTTCTTACCAAAACTACATCAAGCCTTCAAAGCCATCTCCTCACATTGTGAATGCTGTTAATTTTGCCTCTGCTGATCTTGAGACCCTTTGGCACTTTCGTTTAGGACATATTTCAAATAAGTGTATTGATGTAATCAGAACTAGTTTCCCTTTTGTTAAGCATGACAAATCCTATGTATGTGATATTTGCCATTATGCAAAACAAAAAAGACTTGCCTTTCCCATCAGTGTTTCCAAATCTGTCAAATGTTTTGATCTTATACATGCTGATCTTTGGGGACCATACTCCATTCCCTCCATTCATGGACATAGGTTTTTCTTAACCATTGTAGATGATCACTCTAGGCATACCTGGGTTTTTCCTCTAAAACAGAAATTAGAAACAACAAAAGTAATTTAGAATTTTGTTAATTTAATAAAAACACAGTTTGAGACTAAGATAAAAGTTATTAGAAGTGACAATGGCACTGAGTTTTTTATGACTGAGTTCTATGCTAGTAAGGGAATTATACACCAAACTTCTTGTGTCAATACTCCTCAGCAAAACAGCATAGTAGAAAGAAAACATGGTCACTTGTTGAGTGTAGCTAAAGCTCTTATGTTACAATCCAATCTGCCCAAAATCTATTGGTCTTATGCTGTGTTACATGCTGCATATATCATAAACATGCTTCCCACACCTGTGCTAGATTACTCATCTCTACATCAAGTTCTTTTCAAAACTCAACCCAATTTCTCACAATTAAGAGTTTTTGGGTCTTTGTGTTTTGTTAGTACTTCTTCAAATAATAGAAAGAAATTTGATCCAAGGGCTTGTAAATGTGTTTTTCTTGGTTTCAAAAATGGGACAAAGGGATACATTGTGTTGAATACTCAAACCAGAGAACTTTCTGTGTCAAGGGATGTTGTTTTTTATGAGCACATTTTTCCCTATCAAGAAACTCAAGAAAACAGTAGTAAAATTAACAGTCCCAACAATGATGAGGAAAACTTATTCAATTATGACCTTGACCACTTAACTGATGCTTCTGTTTTGAATCCTTCACCTTCTTGCACACCCGAGAATAACCACTCTGAAGATGCAGAAACTTCACAAGAGATTCATGATCATGTAGACCAAATTGACAGCCAATCCAACCGTAGAAGCAACAGAGCAAGAAGGCCCCCTGGTTATCTAAAAGATTATCATTGCAATCTTAATGTTACCAATAATTCTTCTCACATCAAGTATCCATTATTTTCTGTCATGAGCTATAATAATTTATCCACTAATTACACTTCTTTTGTCATGTCATTGTCTTCACAAATTGAACCGAGTTCCTACTCAGAGGCAATAAAAGATGACTGTTGGAGGAAGGCTATACAGTCTGAGATATCTGCTTTGGAGTCAAATCAAACATGGGATACTACATATCTGCCTAAGGACAAGGTTGCTATAGGATGCAAATGGGTATTTAAAATAAAATACAAAGTTGATGGGACAATTGAAAGGCACAAAGCAAGATTGGTGGCAAAGTGTTATACTCAAACAGAGGGGATAGATTATTTAGAGACCTTTTCTCCAGTGGCAAAAATGACAACAATAAGGTTGCTGCTGTCCCTAGCTTCCATCTTTAGTTGGGAATTGCAACAACTGGACATCAATAATGCCTTTTTGCATGGGGAATTAAAGGAGGATGTTTACATGGTTGCACCTCCTGGATTACATTCTATTAAACCAGGGCAAGTGTGCAAATTAAAAAAGGCCTTATATGGCCTCAAACAGGCTGGAAGGGAATGGTTTGCTCGATTATCATTTTTTCTCCTTTCTGTTGGTTATATTCAATCTCAGAATGACTACTCACTGTTTATTAATTGTTCAGAGGGATCTTTCACAGTCATATTGGTCTATGTAGATGATATTATTGTCGCTGGAAATGACAAGGAAGAAATCAATCGCATCAAGCATGCTTTGGACAATACCTTCAAGATCAAGGACTTGGGGAACTTGAGATATTTTCTCGGGTTAGAAGTGGCAAGAAACAAGGAAGGAATAATGATTAATCAAAGGAAGTATGCCTTGGAGTTGTTGATAGAAGCGGGCCTCTTAGGATGCAAACCAGCAAGTACCCCAATTGATGATGTCAAGAAACTTTCATCTATGACAGATACAGAATTTTCAGATGTCCTTGCTTACAGAAGACTGATAGGAAAATTGATGTACCTCACAAACACTCGACCTGATATAGCTTTTTCTGTGCAACAACTGTCCCAATTTCTTTCCAAGCCATCAGCAATTCATTACAATGCAGCTCTCAGAATCCTACGATACATAAAGAGAGCACCAAGTCTTGGTCTGTTTTTCCCAGAAAATTCAATTCCTCAACTCAAAGCCTATTGTGACAGTGATTGGGGAACCTGTGGTGAATCAAGGAGATCAGTGACAGGGTTCAGTGTTTATCTTGGTAACTCTCTTATTTCATGGAAATCAAAAAAACAGAATACTATATCCAAAAGTTCTTGTGAAGCTGAATACAGAGCAATGGCCAGTGTTACTTGTGAAATTCAATGGTTGACCTACCTTTTGCAAGATTTCAAGGTCCATTATGAGCATCCAGCCCTTTTATACTGTGATAATGATTCTGCCCGATATATAGCAGCAAACCCAGTATTCCATGAGCGTACAAAGCATATAGAAATAGATTGTCATATTGTAAGAGATAAACTCAAGAAAGGCCTAATTCATTTGCTTCTAATCTCATCATCTGAGAAACTGGCAGACATTTACACCAAAGCTTTGAGCCCACATTCTTTTCATTCTATTTGTCACAAGCTGGGTCTCATCAATATATGCCTCCCAACTTGCGGGGGGTATCAAGGAATACTGCACCGGCAGCCTCTGATACTGATAGTAGACTTCTAGAAGGATCCTAGTCATCAGCAATTTGTTAGCAGAATCCACCTTCTTTTATTTGATTCTTTTTGTAATCTGTTCTTTTGTCTTTTTCCTCATATTCCTTTGTACAGCTGTATTCTTTTTTTTGGGTACATAGCAAATTCTGTTAGGTGAATATTGTATATATAGGGTCCTCTCTTTTCTGATTAATCAGTGAATGAATATTCATTTCATCCACGTTGATAGCCTTGTACCTCATCTTTTCAGCTTTTATTTTTCTGTTATGGTATCAGAGCTCTGAATTCAGAGCTCTGGTTGCTACACTCAGCAATGGCTGACCCCACTCAAGATACATCTTCACCATTTTACCTACATCCCTCAGAAACTCCAACTCTTACCATAACCCCCAATATTCTTGAAGGAAAGAACTATCACCAATGGTCTCGTTCAGTACGAATGAGCCTCATATCCAAGAACAAAATTGGTTTCATTGATGGGAGCATACAAGCTCCAACTCGTATAAGTCCCCTCTTTTCAGCCTGGGAAAGGAATAACATGATGGTTGTCTCTTGGATCCACAAATCTCTGTCACCTACCATCTATCAAAGTGTCATATGGATGGATACTGCCTTTGTCATATGGAATGATCTCAGGGAGAGGTTCTCTCAAGGAGATATGCTCAGAATAGCAGATTTACAAGACTTGAAATGTTGACCACAAAAGAATTTAGATGCAAACAAAACATTGTCCCTACATCTTGTTCGTTCTCTGATGTCGTAGCACAAATTATTTTAATTGCTGAGAAACAATTCCATCAGTTATTATGTATTAGAATTTGGAACTTAACCCCAAAAGCTAGCTCGTAGGAAGAGGATTGTCCAAGACTTATATACTTTTAATTGGCCTTATCTCTAGGCAACATGGGACTCTAACACACCCCTTCGCGCCCAGGGCTGTGTCAGAAGTCACACGCTTTGTGGGATGAAGACCCATAAAGCCACTTGTGGCTATTATTTAGTTGATGAGATAAGAAAATCCAGCCAGCCAATAGGAAGCTTGCATAGAGTTGTTAATCAGATCAAGTGTAGAGGTTGAAAGCCTATAAATAGCAACCTCCGGCTTCGATTTATATCATCCAGTGTTAAACACAACACCTTCACTACAAAGTGAAGCATTCTTAGAGTGTCCAGTGGGTGTTCCTCCTATCCTTTGGAGAGAGTTGTTTCTCCTATTTCAAGAGAGAGTGTAATTGTTCTCTCCTAGTATTTAGAGAGAAAAGTTGTAACCATCTTCCACTTAGTAAAATATTTTTCTAGCCTTGCCCGTGGTTTTTCCCTTATCAATTGAGGGTTTTCCACGTAAAATACTGTGTGTCAGTTCCAATTTCTCTCATCTCTATTTTAGTTGCGGAATATTATTTTATTACTCTGATACCCAACAGGCTGGACATCTATCAACGAATCATCTAGGATGGGCTCTGATACCATATTAGAATTTGGACCTTAGTCTAACTCAACCCCAAAAACTGGCTTGTAGGGCAAGGATTGTCCAACACTTATATACTTTTAATTGGCCTTATCTCTAGGTAATGTGGACTCTACCATTATGAAATGAAATCTATGTAAGATCGAGATCAATATATATATATATATATATATATATATATATATAAAATTTTTTGAACAGCAAAGACAAATTTAAGTTCATAAGGATATACACTAACCCATATATAAATAACCCAGTCAATTAAAATAAGATATAGGGCTTGTCTAGGGGACCATGGTTTGCGAGGACCATGATTTTATTTTTTTTTAAAACCGATTCAAATTAAATCGCTAACACCTCTAATAAGACCCATTAAAGAGAGGGGAAACAATCACAGGAACTATGAAAATGATCATGGATGTGTGAATTATAGATATGACTTTGATTTATCTATTATAGATGGTGATATGAGTGAGTTTTCCCTCATCATTGCAGTGGTAGAAAGTTCTGATGTGAGGCAACATTGCAGTGGTGGAGTGTTGGAACTTGGAAGGATATGTTAACTATTTCATTGTTTTAATTGCCAAATTTTCATTTCAGAAGTTTGTATTTAAATTCTATTAATGACAAGAGTTTAATAGATATATACACTTCATTGTAAAAATACATATAGATATCAAATTATGGCAGCACATCATCATTATATGTCCGTTTACAACTTTTTTTTTTCTCAAAATATATATATCAATTAAATTCTAATAATAATAATATGATTCGTTAAAGAGGAGATTAAAGTAAGTAGCCATTGTATTATTTGTGATCCTCCAAAAAGTTTATGAACTCTGGAATAAAATATTTATTTATTTATTTTTGGGTTACCAGCCATTGTATTATTTGTGATGTGATGCTCCAAAAAGTTTAAGAACTCTGGAATAAAATATTTATTTATTTATTTTTGGATTACCATATTCTATATTGCGCATTATTTCATATTTTGGGTAATCCATTTTATTTCAATTATTAAAATTGGGGTGTTAAAGTATTTTGTATTTTGGACCCACATAATTTCGGCTCAATATATGCTTGCATTTTCACGGGAGAATGGGTAATTAATGGACTGTCTTTCGATATAAACCACTTGCATCCAATTGCCTTGAAGCAATTATTTTTATGTTTAAGTCGAGAACACGGTGAGACTAGCTCTCCTTACAGTATTCCTTTTAACCCACAATACTTCAATCCGAAGAGTAGTGGATATCAAGTAGGGATGAGAATAGGCCGAGTCGAGTTAGGTTTTCCAAGGCCTGAATCTGACCTGCACCTTAAATCCATGGTCTGAGCCTAACCTGTTACCTGACATATGCTTTATTTTATGGTCTGAGCATGACCTATTTAAAGCCTGTTGTATAGTAAGATACTTGAATATATCATAAGCACATATATGAATAGACTTATAGGCTCAAGTTTTTAACATACTTAAATGTTCATATAAGCTAATAAGTATATAATTATAAGGAAAAGTAATAAAAAATCTTTATAATAATAATAGCAATATAAAAAATATTAGTATTTTATTTATATTTAGTTAAATAAACTGGCCTGATAGGCTCAAAAGGCTTTTTCGATGACCTAAAGTCTGACCTGTTTTGCTATATAGACTTTTGAAAAAGCCTTGGCCTACTCTATTTAATAAATTGGTCTGGCCTGACCTGGGCCTGATATAGGCTGGATAGTAGGCCTGACGAGCGGCTTGACCTGTTCCCACCCCTAACATCATGGTAGTGGACTGTCTTCTGTATATGCCTTTAGGCCTTTATCCTTACAAAACTTCTGGGTAACCTTAATCTGTACTTTTAATAAACGACATAGCCAATTTTTGTGTTTTTTTTTTTACAATTTTAACTCAAATTAATTTACTTAAAAAATAGAGTAGTTATTTGATTTTTAAATTGAACTATAAGTTGTTAAACGGTTTTTTTTTTAACTTTCACAACTTTAAATTTGATTTTACAAAAAAATAGTTTAGTTATTTGATTTTTTAACCTGTATATTATTTATAATTTGAACTAATTCATATAAATTATATTTATTTATATTTAAATATATATAAACTAGATTTATATATTTATCCAAAAAATTAAAAATTAGTAATAATATAAAAAAAAGTATAGCCATTAACCTTAATGAAAAAACCGAAATGTCGAAGAAAGTCAATACAATAGCTTAGTAAATCAAGCAGTCATTTAATTAATTTACTTTCTGTTTGAAGCTGAATATTGCTGAGGTGACTAATATATATCTTTATATACATGGCTTTGTTATTTGAAGGCAATGATGATTATATTTTTCAATTGACTAAAAGGATGGATGTATAAAAGAAAGTGTGCATGTATTACAATATGTATTATTATTTTATTGTCTAACAATTCAATCATACGTAATTTCATTTCAAATCCAGTAGTTGGACTCTTAATTTATTATGTATCAGTATAATATAATAAAATAATGAATTGTGATAAAAGATAATAGTACAAACACATCACTAGTATTAAATTCAGGAAGATAACCTATATTGCATAAAGATGGGAAGTGACGTCCTTATTATAATATATTTTTAATTCATTCCTATTTCTAGGAGACATCAAATAGAATAGTTCAACCATATCATTCTTAATTAATCTTATAAACTATACTTAGTCATCACAATCAAACTCCAACATGCGAGTAGGGCTGCATACGGGTTGGGTCGATTTTACCACTTTTTTGTTATGGACCCAACCTAACCGATTAAGATCGACCCAACCCTTGATCGGTTGGGTAATCGTGTCATAATAATTAAAAATTAGAAAAAATAAACAAATCAAATTTATAGAAATAAATTGGTTATTTTTTAATCACCATTTCGACTTCATAAATTATATAAACCTGTAGTTCCATAATTTTGACAATTTGGTCATATAACTATTTCAAAAAATTTCTAAATTAAACTAGAAAAAATATGAAATACACTTTTGTTGGGTTGAAACTCAAATTTTTACTAAGTTATAAAAGATCAATATTATCGAATGCAAAGACATATGAAGAGAGATTCGAAAGAATTATTATTGATCAAGATTTCATTTAACTTAGTAAAATTTAAAGAGTTCATATTATTTCGAGTTCAAAGATAGAGATGTTGATCTCTGAATATGCATCGAAATACAAAGTAGCGTTTATATTAGATACATATTCGAATTCGAAATGCTTTTATATGGTAAGAAGAGAGAATTCTAGATGAACTCGTTCGTTTATTGAAATATTAATGAAGCAATTTTAAAGACATGAGACATAAGATAAATACAAGTCTTTTATCCATATATAAAGATAATTCGAATTACATGAGAAATTCGGATTGAAATACATGGAAAAATACAGGGATACATAGAATAAAAGACCATCCTAACTCAAAAAATTAGATTCCCAACTTCTTGCTATTCTTCTTCTCTGCCTCTTCTTCCTCCTTTCCCACAAGCTTTGATTGAACTACCAGGGCGAAGGCATTGTGCGAGCATGATAAAAAATCCCTGCGATCCAATGAAGAAATGAGGAAGATGGAGTGAAGACAAAATACATTAAAATTTTGGCTACGACGTTCGACCCAAAAGAAAATCCTTAAAAAGGGTTGAAAAAGCTTATAGTTTTGGCTACCTCGTCAACCTTATCGAAAATGAAATCATTAAAGATTAGGTCGAACGCAATAGCCAAAAAGAGAAGCTTTTCCATGATGAAAGGAAGGAGAAGAATGAAGAGAAACGTAGAAGCCAAGTCATATTCATAGTGAAGTGTTTGGACAGTGGAATTAATATGCATGCAGGACTGCCCAATCAGTGAGCAAGTCAAACCCACGTGTGGACGGTGGTCAAGTCTGCCTCTAATTTGACCAATCAGAAATACAACATGTGGGAATAAAAGAGAATAAATTATTCCATATTTGATCAAGTTTCAAGATATGATTCAAAGTTCAAATGAGGATCAGAGACTAGTTCAAGAAAAGAAAGACGTTCCAGATAACTTAGAAGAATTTATGAAGACAGAAGCTTGGAAAGAAATTTGAAGACCTGTCAGATATTGAAAGGCAATTCGAAGACTCATCAAATTGAGCAGTTATTGAAAGTTATCATCTGAAGACAAATGTCAAGATCTCAAGCAAGCAATTATTAAGAATTTGATGACCATTGCTATCTTTGTATACGTGTCATACTTAGAAATTTGACACTTCAAATAAGCTTGTACACGTGTCAAAATCCTGTTAATTAGTAGTCGTTTGAATAGAAATCTATATATAGGTGAAATTCTGATGTAATAGAGGTTGGATTTCATTATACTGAAAACTCTCTGAAAACACCAAACGTCCAATCTGTGAAGTGACTAACTAGTTATTAAGGAGATTATCAAGTATGTGTATCCACCCAAATTTCAATTAATGCAATTCTTATTCTGCATATCTTTATTTTCTCTTGTTTATCTTTATGCATTTTTCAATTTTCTTCTTTGCATTTACTTTTGACTTTAATTTCCAGTTTGAATCTTTACATTCAGTTATTTTCTAATTTCATTTATTCTTCATTTCACTTTTATAATTCAGTTCAACGAACAGTAAGAAATTCGATTTTATTCTATTTGTTGAATATAACTTCTATGTAATCCTGTTTTTTAAAAAGAACCTTTAAGAGGATTCAAATTCTAGTCCCAAATTGTACTTTGAGAATCAAAAGAATTTTCGAAAACACATTGAAATTTTTCACAACAAACAACTTTCCACACATAATTTAATTCAAATAATTAGCATAATGCAATAAAGAGATGTCCCGAATAGGATATTCCACAACCATAAAAGTCTCTTCTATCTCACAAGTTAACAAACTAATGTTCTATTATGGCACCAATTTTTAATTAAATTCTAGTTTACTATTACTAACTTTATTCAAATAAGATAATTATTAATAATATAATAGTTTTTATATAAGAGGTCGGGTGGGGTTGGGAACATCGGGTCTACATAGTGCATTGTGGGGGCAATTGCCCCCACAAGTATTTTTGTACACACACACATATGGTCCCATTATTTCATAGTAATATTTATGTTACCACTTAAATTTTTATCCAATGAAAAATTAGAGGAAAAATATTACTTAATCTTAGTTTCTTTCATCTCAATTCATGAAAGTAAATATGAAAATTATCAAATATTAAAACATGGATTAGAGAAACAATTAAAGATATCATCAGAGGACAAGGGGTATTGTTAGTAATTAAAATTATGATATATATATATTCATACTTTTAATAGTATATTATATTATATTATATTTTTTTAACACTACACACACACATATGTTACCCCCACAATTTAAAATTTCTGGATCCGTCACTGTCGAGTTGTACTTATCTAGACTAGCTACCCAACCCAAATTGGTCGGGTTCATGCTTACCCAACCCACCAAATAGTGGTTGGGTTGGGTTGATCAAGTTGATCGGGTCGGTCGAACCCATGTGCATCCCTACCCGCGAGTACTGATTCGTATCCACTCGACTTTGACTGGGTTTAAGTAAAACTCAACCCTAAACCCGCCCTGCCTTTAACGAGGACGAGGTGGGTTTGGGGGTTCAAGAACCCGCCCCGGTATACTAATTAAATAATTTTAGTTATACTAATGGTTAAATAATAAAGGTAAATTTATATATTTTCCTTAAAATATAATGTAGTTCTTAACTTTCTTAATTTTTTAGGATTATATATCAATATCTTTATTTTACATATTATTTGAATTAGAATATATTAAATATATGACTTATTTAAAAACATGTATTTAAGTTATAAAAAATATAGAAAAAATGAAAAATAAAGAAGGTGAAAGCCCGACAGGTTTCCCTGAACTTGAAGGGGATCCGCGGGGATGGGGTTGGGTTTGATAATTTCATACCCGCTCTCTTTAAACCGAAATCCAAACCCCCCCGACTTTTACAAAGGTGGGGATGGGGAGGGCAAAACCCGCTCCTGACCTGCCCCGTTGTCATAGTCTATACTTATTAAAATGAGGAGAACAATCCTTTTGATACCCCAATTTTAATTTGGAGCGTGGGAAGTGTAAGAAAGAGAAAAAAGAAAATAGAAATATAGAGAGAAAATGAAAGATATAATAATTGATATAATAAGATATCAAAGAGAAGATAGGAAAAAAATTACGTGTGAAGAAAATTGTAAAAGTGAACGTGAAAAAAATACTATTCATAAAATAAAATGGTACCATGTGTTGGATATCATAGTAACAAAATAATATCACACAAATAAAATAAAGATGCGAAAATTTGGAATTGACCCAAATAATGTTGAAAGCCCTCAACAAATAAGGGGAAAACCCAATGTTTTAAAAATAAGATCGGTAAATGAATCAATGAAGGTACTAGTTCACGATTCAATAGTTCAACCGTTGTTGAACCACGGTCAAACTATTATTAATTAAATATATATTTTTAATATTATATAACATTTTAATTAATAAAACAACCCTAAAATTATAACAAATTAATTAAGATATATAAAGTTATAAATCAGTATAAATAATCTTATTATAAGGGTTACAAGACAAAAAAATTAATAATGATTGGTAAAATAATTGATTACACATATGTCTTTACTTATATTAAAAATAATTTAGATTAAATAACAAATTAGAAAATGATTTTTTTAAAAAATATACCTGTTTAACCGGTTTTTGACTAATTTGGAGATCCATCGATTTTTTGGGCTAAACGGATTGACCACCAAACTGGTTCTCGGTCAGACCGGTCGAACCGACTAGTCCGATTTTGTAAACTACGGAAAAACCATATGTAAGGCTAGAAAAATATTTTTACTAAGTGAAAGAAATATCTTTCTAAATATAAGGAGAAAACAATTACACTTTCTCTTTAATATAGAAAAATACACTCATGTGAAGAACCTCAGAAGACATGCATTTTTTTTCTTTTTTTTTGAATTTTCTCTCAAAGAGCTTACTTATCTCTTACTTGATGTTATAAATGAGCAAATGAATAACTATTTATAGGAGTGCAACTTCTTGTTGTTATGTTTTATTAATTTTTATCACTTCATTGTAACCTATATGTTTTATTAAATTTTTATCACTTCATTGTAACCTATATTTTACCTATAAGAATAGTCTCACGCTTTTTTATTTTGAAAAATTGACAAAAATATCTCATCCTTTTTACTTTGTTGCCAAAATATATAGCTCACATCTTTTAGTTCTATATTTTTTATTTAGGCTTTGTATTTGCGCGGTTGTATAAACATCTAATCTGTATTTTAAATCCTTATATTTATTAGAAATATGACTATTTATGTATTCTCTACCTAACAATTGTTAGGCTTTTGGGATAGTTAAGATTGATAATATACTTTATGATTAAGTGTTCTAGATTTCCATCCTTATTATCTTATTATTTAATAAAAAATTAATTTTAGCATAAAGTAAATGTATATGTATTGTCCATGTTTAAGCTGATGACAATATTAAGAATGTGTTTGGGAGTTTAAAAAAAATAAATGATAAAAAATTAAGAAAGAAGGAAGGAGGACAGGAGTGGAGAGAGAGGTTTATGAGACTATGAGTTACTACTATATAAGAAAATAGCTACACTCAATCACAAAGTACATGGGGGTTTCCTTTTAAGTCCCCCAATTTACTTGGTAAACACTCCTTAAAATAAATGGGGACATTCCCACTGGTTTTGCTGAAAAGTCAATGAAACAATAAACACTCAAATTTCATCATACCAAATGCTGACTTCTAATTAACCTACTGAGGCAAGTCTTTCTGGATGGAATTTTGATTGTCATCACAATCAAGAAGATCCTCTAACAATTTATCATCCAAACACTCGAGCTCAATAACTTGTTTACCATTCTCAGTTGGCATTGATGATGCAGAGCAAGAAGCTGAAGCAGAATGTGCTAATGATACAAAGGAGTTCATAGAAGGGTACTCATTTGGAAAGTTGAGAATAGCTAAAGGACCTCTCATCTCAAAGGCAGCACGATCATAAGCTCTTGCAGCCTCCTCCGCCGTTAGAAATGTTCCCAGCCACACACGGGCACCGTGCCGAGCAGGGTCACGAATCTCGGCGGCGAACTTTCCCCACGGACGCCGCCGCACTCCTCTGTATCGTGTTTCTTTCGGTGACTCTTCCTTGGCCTTTTTCTCCTTTGAGTCCTCTTCCATTATTGTGTGGCATTGTAACCTCAGCAACACACTCTGGCATTTATATTGGCTGAACTAATAAATTAAAGCGCACCTAGTTAGTTAATTGGCTAGTATGAAACAGGGCCAATTAAGTTCACTATGTTCAATGCATGGGGAAATTTAGCGATTTGCTGAGACCCCATGATGGAGATTGTTTTCTAGAGTTCAGTGTATGTGGATATCACAAAATTTGGTGATGGCTGGCTAAAAGGTCTGCTTAAGGTCAAGTCAAGCATTTTTGTTTGGAATTAATTATTCATAAATCATATATGTCGCCATATTGGTACCCTGGTTCGAAACCAAGATAGAAGATGAGGTCACAAAGGGTTATTTTGCTACAAGAATCGTACTAGACAGGTAATACTTGATACCCACTTGTTGCCATAAATTGATGATCCAAATCCAACTGTCCCGAGATCTATTATGTTGTACGGTTCTGATTATTTTTTTACTAAATTGGCTAATTAATTATGTTGTCAGTTAAGTGGAAGTTAGGTTTGACAGAGACCTTGAAATGGAAATTGAAAAAATAAATTCCATTCACCACGTGAAACAATGAACTCTTCTGTAGCAAGCATCATGTCTTACATCATGGTAATTTTTAGGTTGAAACTGGAGCAGTGCTAGCTGATCGTTGTTGAAACATGTATAGGCAACACGAGCAGCATATAGAATATGGCTTAATTGTGTCTCGAAAAGTAATTAATCATTTTATATTGAAACACGTCTTTATTTATATATCTCAAATCAAACTTTCCCTGACTCAGCACAGAAGGTCAATATCGTAAGTCAAACGAACGACAAAAATTAACTAACTTAACCATGCGAAGCCCCTGCCTTTGGAATGTTGTGGATATCAAGCTAGCATTCCATGCTTGGATTGAAGGTGCTGAAATATACTGACCAGAGGCCAGAGGTTTTGTGAGAATTCCTTCAATCCAAGAATTAGGGGAAATGGATATGGATATAAGATAAAGAAAGAGCTGATATGATTAATTATCACAATAGAGTATAATAGGTGTACGAGTGAAAATCTTACATAAAGGAGATAGGTTACTATGGCCCGGAAGAATCTTGAGCTAAGTGGTGAAGCCAAGGATTTAGGTTAATCAAAGAGTATAGTAAAATAATAAAAAGAATAAAAGGAAAATGAGGGTTAAAATTGATTTTTATGTATAATATAACAAAAAGATTATAAAATGCCGGGGTGGTCATGGAAGAAAGATTAACAAATAAGTAGCTGCTACAGCCAAAAACCAAGATTTGACTGTAAAAAATAACACATTAATTATCATAGAAATTAAAAGCAATTAATGGAAATTCAAATCCGACATTGTTGATGTTATCAATATTACTATTTACTATATATTTTGGCATAAAAAAACTGTAAGGAAGGACTAAAATTAATGAGTAACTACAAGAAATAGAAAAGCACCATTTTTTTTACTTATAAATTGGAAAATTAAACTCACCCATTTTTCAAGCATTCTCAGAATAATGTCCATAAATATGGGTAGATAGATAGTTAAATACCTCTCACAATGTCAAACAATATCTCAGATGAAGTCCCAAGGAACAGTTTGTATTTTTTTTTTTATTTGGTCTTGAAAATCATTCAATTGAAAAGCCAATAGGCTGGGCCGAAACGGCACTTTACATACCAAACGAAACATTAAGCCCAAAGACAAAGAAATTTGGGTATGTAGTAGGCTAGCCACTAGCGATTCGAATGGAACCCAAAAATGGGCTAAGCCCAAGTTTTGTTATTATTTTCTTTTGTAGCAATTTCCTTTGGAAAACAATAATTTCTCTTAGCCTTTGGCCTTTGCAAGGGTGCTCGTGGCAGGAGCTAAGAGGACCACGGTTTGACTTATCTAAGATAAAAATGTTTTTGCATTTGCGTTGGTTCAAAATTATGTTCTTTAAGAATTTACTCTACTATTGCCAAAAAAAAAAAAAGAAATTTACTCTACTATATATACCAATGATATAAAACTCGGCTCGGACCGACCGGTCGAATCGGTTGGCCCGGGAACCGGTCATATAACTGGTCCGAGTTGCTCTGTGGATCGGATGTGCATCAAAATCGGTGCGAACCGGGTGGGTTAGGCATTGAACCGGTGACTCGGGTGGTTTGGGTGACCCGGGCGAGTCACCCAGTTTATTTTTTTAAAAAAAAATAATGATACAACGTCGTTTTATTTTTGTCTTGTGCGTTCGCTTTTGTTTGCTTTTGTTTGTTAGTTTCAGTCACAATAAACAATACTGAGTACTAGTGAACCCTAAGAAAATTGAAATCCTCTTCTCTCATCTGTTCCTCCCTCTCATCTGTGCTGCACTGTTGCCTTAGCCACCGGTGACGTGTGGCTGCAGCTGCTGTTTCGCCGGAGCCAATCTACGTCGTCGCACCTCGCAGCTGGATCCTCACATCCGTGAAAAAAACACGTCGTCGCTGTCGCACCTTTGTATTCGAACAGAGTCGTCGTGTGCTTGTGTCGTTCCGCTCTGCCTCCTTCACCGCCATACTCCGGCAGCGTTGCTGAAGACAACCCAGCCCTCACCATCGCTCTCTGATAACAAAGTTTCCCTCACGACCTCACTTCTCTACCGCAACTAAGATTGGTAAATTCCATAGCTTTGTGCCTCTGTCTCAATTCCTAAATGGCTAAGTTTGATGGCTAAATTGATATTTGATAGTGTCTCTGTCTCAACTCTCAATTCCTAAATGGCTAAGTGAGATTAGGTAAATTAATAGTGCCTCTGTCTTAATTCCTCACGGGTTATGGCCTTAATTTGGTGGTTTAAAAATTAATATGTTTCTTGTGAATTGCACATTAGGCTAAGTTTCACCTGTTTCTTCTAATTGCAGCTATAATTGTCTTTTCACTCATTTGTGATCTTATTTAGTTGTACTAAAACCATGGTTGTTTGTTTATTTATGTTTTGGTCTTATTTATGATATTACGTTGTATTAGAACCTTTGATGTTTCAATGTGTTTTGGACTTATACCTTGTGTTAGAAATTTGAAGCAAATCTTGATTTTTATTTGCTTAATTAGGTACTTTTGTGATGGTAATAATTTTGAATTTGGAGTGTCAACGGGTGAAATAATAGCTTGCATAATGAATTTTTATAATTTTTAATATAGGCCGGTTCAACCGGTTCAAACCAGTGACTCACTGGTTCGACCAGTGACCCATTAACCCAATGACCTGACCGAGCCGATCACCGGTCCGAGTTTTATAACATTAATATATACAAGTGAGGATTACGATGGTTAGAGTTTGAGTAGGGTATTAAAATATCTACATTTGTATTTATAGTTAAATGATACATGTTTTTGTTTAGTGTGTCGTTTTTTTTTATATTAAGATCAACTATAAAAATAAAGAATAATAACTAAAAGTATTACACTTAACTCAATAAAAAAATTGTTAAAAAATATCTTAAATTCTAATTAGAAAATATATTATGTGAACATAGTTAGGATTGGATACTATAATGGAGCACTCATATATGCAAATTTTTGTGGATAAATGTAGGCATATTTGATAGGTAAAAATTATACCCACTTTAATTTTTCAAATACTCATTGGCTCTAGGCCTATTTTGGTTGGGGGGATTTGGAGGGGAGGGAAGGGGAGCGGAGAGATTTTAAATGAGTTTTCATGTTTGGTTCAATTTTTAGGAGGGGAGGGGAGGGGACCAAAATCCCCCGTAAAGCTATTTTTGCTTCCCTCCAATAGTGGGGGGATTGGAGGGGAGGGGAGGGGAATTTAATTAAATAACTAAAGTGGTTTAAACACCCCTACATTAATATTAATAAAACTATATATTATAAAAGTAAAGAAGTATATAAGTAATTAGTTTAATTTTCTCTCCCCTCCCCTTGTGAACCAAACATGTAAGGGGTTATTTTCCTTTCCCTCCCCTCTCTTCCCTCTTTGAACCAAACAAATAAAATGTCACCTCCCCTCCCATTCCCTCCCTTTCATTAAATCCCTTCCCTCCCCTACTTTGAACCAAACAGTGCCTGGGTTTTGTAATTAATTATCTCGCAACCTACAACATTGGTAGGCTTCAAAATAGAATATTTATAATCAAAAGTACTAAGAAATACATACACAACTCATGTTCAAGTAGCCAAAGGCAATTGATCACACTATCAGTAGGCTGTGACGCCCTGGGATAGTATGTACTTCATTCAAGAACAAAAAACGTGCATATAATTCTAAGTATAAAGTTATCATCCTAATAGGAGCGACCTGGCAACTAGGGGACTATTTATTATATTATTTTTGGTGAAAAATTGTATGCCTTAAAACGTGCATGAGAAATGACTTGACAACCAAGTATTTGCCTCATAATTCTAAGTCATTTATTTTTCACAAGTAGAAATAATTATTTCTTAAACTGCTATTGTAGTCAGTGGGAGAAATTTTTTTTAGAGCATATATTTATTAAATGAATATGATCTGACATATTTATAACTTTTATTAGATATCTCGAAATTTCTGCTATATCACTTCGTTCTATACTCGCTGATGGAAAGTTGGTTGGATCCAACTTTGATGATTGGTACCGTACTCTGAGAATTGTTCTCATGCACGAGAGGCTTATTGATGTAATTGATAAGCCTCTTGTGCCCCAACCTGAGGATCAAAACAATGTAGAGGCGACCAATGCTTATAAGAAGTACTTGGAAGACTACATGAGAACCAATGCCTCCTTTTGGCATCTATGAGTTCTGAACTCCAGAGGCAACATAAGGACATGGAACCAACTGAGATTATTAATCATCTAAGAAGATGTATGGTGGACAAAGCAGGACAGCTAGATATCAGTTATCTAAGAACTTGTTTAGGTCCACCATGACTGCAATGCTCAAGTAGGACCCCATGTTCTAAAGATGATTAATCTTATAGAACAACTTGAGAAGTCAGGGTGCAAACTTGGAAAGATTATCCTAAGACTTGATCTTGCAGTCACTCCCTGGAACATTCTCGCAATTCATTGTTAACTTTAACATGAATAAAATGGATTGTGATCTACATGAGATGCTGAACTTTTAATTGATTATGAGAATCAAATTGCTTCTGATAAGACCAAAGGAAGCGTAATGGTAGTTGGCAAATCCAATAAGAAAAGGGCACAGGAAAGTCTAAGCCCAAAAGAAACCTTTTGCAACCAAGAGTGGTGTGACCAAACCCAAACATAAGAATGGTGGGGTTGACAAAAGCAATGCTGAATGTTTCTACTGCAAAGAAAAGGGACACTGGAAGAGAAATTGCAAGAAATATCTTGATTATCTGAAGGAAAACAAACAAGGTGAGACAATGATGAAAAATGTTTTCATGATTTCTTTAACTGTTACTGATTCTTCTATGTGGGTATTAGATACTGGTAGTAGATTTAACATCTGCAATACGTTGCAGGGGCTACGGATAACTAGAAGGTTGAAGAAAGGAGAAGTCAATCTTCAAGTTGGGAACGGAGCAAATGTTGTTGCTTTAGCTTTAGGATCAGTTTCGTTAATAAGGCCTACTGGCAAAGTACTAGTATTAGATAATTGTTATTATGTTCTGAAATTTGTTTCGAATATTATTTCAATTTCTATGTTGGACAAACAAGGTTTTCGAATTATTTTCAATAATAACATTTGCTCATTTATCACGGTGATGATTTGTATGTAAATGGTTATCTCCAACATGGTATTTATGTCTTACCTGATGTAAACTTTAATCAAGTTATGCATGTTTCTAATTCCAAAAGAGAAAGGGATAATCAAGTAAATAAAACATATCTTTGGCATTGTAGGCTTGGTCATATTGGAGAGAAAAGAATTAACAAGTTACACAAGGAAGGGTACCTTGATCAGTATGATTATGAATCATATACAACTTGTGAATCTTGTCTCAAAGGAAAAATGACCAAATCTCCTTACTGGAAAAGGAGAGAGAGCTTCTGAATTATTAGGACTGATTCATACAGATGTTTGTGGACCTATGAAAATTCAAGCCAAAGGTGGATATTCATACTTTATCACCTTCACTGATGATATGTCTAGATATGGTTTTGTGTATCTCATGAAACACAAATCTGAGTCATTTGAAATGTTCAAAGATTCCGAAGTGAAGTTGAAAAACATACTGGTAAGAATATCAAAGTGCTAAGATCTGATAGAGGAGGAGAATATTTAGCAATGATTTTCTTGATCATTTAAAAGAGAATGGGATCCTCTCACAGTGGACACCTTAGGAACACCTCAACACAATGGTGTATCTGAAAGAAGAAATCGAACCTTATTAGATATGGTAAGATCCATGATGAGGTTCACTGATCTTCCAATTAACTTATGGGGACATGCATTAGAATCAGCGGCATATTTGTTGAACAAAGTTCCCACAAAGTCAGTCTCAACAACCATATGAGATATGGAAAGGGCGTAAACCAAGTCTCAAGCATATAAAGTTTGGGGTTGTCCTGCCTATGTTAAGAGATTGCAAATGGATAAACTTGAAGCAAGGTCAGACAAATGTCGATTCATTGGATATCCTAAAGAGACAATGGGATTATTTTATTACCCTTCTGACCATAAAGTGTTTGTGGCAAGAGGAGCAACCTTTTTGGAAAGAGAATTTCTTGTAGAAGGTTGTCATGGTAAAGAAATAGATCTTGATGAAACCAAGAAACCAACGGAACAACAAATGCTCAAGACATGAGATGGAAAATGAGCGACCTTTCTTTGATATTTTGAAATTAACGCAAAGGTTACCTTCTCCAACAATTGTGGTTGAAGAACCAACTGTAGTTCAAGAACAGGTTAATGAACCAGTTTTAGAACAAGCTCAACAACCTCTTAATGAAGTACAAAGGGAATGTACAATTCAAGTGCCTCTTAGAAGGTCTAGTCGTGAACATCGTGCACCAAATAGATTAAATTTATTAGTCCAAGATGACACGACATATAGGGTTGATCATAATGATGATGACCCTAATAGCTATGAAGAGGCTCTACGAAGCTTGGACCACAAGAAGTGGCAAGAAGCCATGGAATCCGAAATGGAATCAATGAGGATCAACGAAGTATGGACTTTAGTTGAAGCTTCAAAGGATATAAAACCAATAGGTTGTAAATGGGTTTACAAGAAAAAGATTGGGCAGAGAAGGCGAGAAAGGTCGAGACCTACAAGGCTCGCCTTGTTGCCAAAGGATATCGTCAAAAGGAAGGAATAGATTATGACGAAACATTTTCTCCTGTGGCAATGCTCAAATCAGTTCGGATTCTACTTGCTATAGTTGCATACTATGATTATGAAATATGGCAAATGGATGTGAAGACAACTTTTCTTAATGGTGAGCTGAAAGAGGATGTGTACATGACACAACCTGAAGGATTCATATCCTCTTCTATCATAATAAAGTTTGTAAGCTGCAAAGGTCCATTTATGGATTGAAGCAAGCTTCTAGAAGTTGGAATATTCAGTTTAACAAAACAATTGAAAATTTGATTTTGTTAGATGTGAAGAAGAACCTTGTGTTTACAAAAGGTTAGTGGGGAGCAATTATTTTCTTAATGTTATATGTGGATGACATATTGCTTATTGGAAATGACATACCATCTTTGCAAGGTAAAGATTTGGCTATCTGAGCAATTCTCTATGAAGGATTGGAGAAGCAACATATATTCTAGGAATAAAGATTTATAGAGATAGATCTAAAAGATTGCTTGGACTCTCTCAATCCATGTACATCGATACCATCTTAAAGAGGTATAACATGGAGAATTCCAAAAGGGGATATTTGCCAATAGGAACAGGAGTTACTCTCAGTAGGGAGGGTTGTCCTAAGACCCTTGAAGAGAGGGAACGCATGAATAGAGTCCATATGCCAGTGCAGTGGGAGCTATCATGTACACAATGACTTGTACACGTCCCGATGTCGCTTTCGCATTAGGAGTAGTTAGCTGATATCAAGCAAACCCTGGTGAGGAACATTGGAAAGTGGGTTAAGACCATTCTTAAGTACTTAAGAAGAACTAAAGACCAATTCCTCATTTATGGTGACTCTGAACTGAAGCTGAAAGGTTATACAGATGCAAGTTTTGCATCAGACAAAGATGATAAAATCTATTTCAGGTTATGTTTTCACCTTAAATGGTGGTGCAGTCAGTTGGAAAAGTTCCAAACAAGCTACGGTTGCAGATTCAACAACTGAAGCAGAGTATATAGCAGCAAGTGATGCTGCCAAGGAAGCAGTTTGGATGAAGAAATTCATATATGAGCTTGGTGTGGTTCCTTCAATAGAAGACGTCGGTTTCGTTGTTGTGTGACAATAATGGAGCCATTGCTCAAGCAAAAGAGCCAAGATCACACCAAAAATCTAAACATATCTTGAGAAGATATCATTTGATTAGAGAAATCATTGAACATGGTGACGTTAAGATTTTAAAGGTAGATGGAAAGAGAAGACAACAGATCCATTCACCAAGGCACTTGGATTAAAGAGTTGATAAACACAAGTGAGAGGTTGGAATGAAGTACATGACAAATTGGCTCTAGTGCAAGTGGGAGATTGTTAGGAATATGAGGTATGCCCAAGATCCAATCTATCATGTTTGCATTAATAAAATTATATTTATTGTTTTTTTATCATATTATTTGTGAAAATAATTAATGTGATAAGGTCCTTGATTAAAATAGAGACTTGTTTTTATAATAGAGATATAATAATGAGAAATAAGTCTTTCATAATTTTTTATCTAAACTGTTCTTGATCATAGGATTATTGAGGATAGGACATCATTAATCCAGATAGATCAATATATGTGTAATGGTCTTTATTGGATAAAGATTAATAGATCTCATTTATTAAATTACACATATAGATGGTGCATATAGGAATATGACTATTGAACTGACTCAAAGGAGAATTCCTGATGGTTAAACATTACCTTATAATTGTCAATAGGAAATTTTGTGAAGAAATATAATAATTTCCTTAGACTTGAGATTATCATAATAATTAACAAGACATTTATTATACTTTGATTTCGGACACCTAATACTTAAGGTGCTAGTTGAATGATTATTGGGTATAATTAAATTCTTGTAGAATTAAATGATATAATAGAAAGAATCCATCAACTCTTGGTAATGAGTTTGAACTCTATAATGAAAATAAAGACCTTGGCCGAGGCAATTAAAAGAATAAAGAAAAGAGTTTCTTGATTTTTCATTATATATTAACTTAATAGAATTTGACAATTAAACCATATTCTAGAGTTAATTTGGAGTTATAAAGATGGAAGGAAATATTATATATTCTTCTAAAGGTTCTTGGAAATATAAAATATTATTTCATGCTATCCGGACGTTAAGGAGTGTTGCTAGACGCCAACCTTGATTAGTAAATTAATGTTGTTAATTTACTACCGTTTAGTTTTTGAACCTACGGGGTCACACACTAACGAGTGTTCTAATCTTTGCTAAAGAAAATTTATTATTTGATAATTAAATTAAAGAATTTAATTTTCATCAAGTAAATTATTTTTTTGTAAGTAAAATATTATTATATTTTTTGCTAGCACCAAAAATATAAATGATATATTCTATTTAGAATAGAGGAATGCAAATTTTATCATATTATTTCAAACTTTGAAATCTTTTTGAAACGGGAAGATTGATTTGCACCAAAAATATAAATGATATATATTCTATTTAGAATAGATGAATGCAGAATTTGTTATCTATTATTATTTCAAACGTTGAAATCTTTTTGAAACAGGAAGATTGATTTGCACCAAAAATATAAATGATATATTCTATTTAGAATAGAGGAATGCGAATTTTGTTATCATTATTATTTCAAAGTTGAAATCTTTTTGAAACAGGGAAGATTGATTTTTTATCTTGACTTGGTCAAATTGAAAATCAAATGTTTTATATATAAGGAAGTTATATTCAAACGTGCAAATGGATACCTTCTGTTCCGAATTGTAAGGAAAGAGGGGATAAATATCTCACTGATACGAGTGAGTAGATATATAGATTGCTAATCGGTTAATTCATGGCTATATAAAGAGCAAGTGTAGAAAAACAAGAAGATCCAAATGAAAATAGTTTTCACTCTCTTTTATTCATATTCTGCTGAAAGAGTTCACAGTCAAGGTGTTGACAAGCAAAGATTAGTCTCGGTGTGGATACACGTGGGACCTTCACAGTTCTGAAGGAAAATTTTTAAACTTTCTGGATTCAACCGGGTAAACTTTATTTGCATTCACAGATATTTTTGTTATTAACATGTGTAATTTAAACACAAATAGATCCTTTTATTTCCGTTGTGCATGTGTGGAAATGATTTTATCTTTCAATTGGTATCAGAGCAAGGTTTTGTGTTATAAATTATTGTTCAATTGGTATTAGAGCAAGGTTTTGTGTTATAAAATCATGTTCCAAACATGCACATCGGAAATAAAAGGATCTATTTGTGTTTAAATTACACATGTTAATAGACAAAAATATTTGTGAATGCAAATAAAGTTTACCCGGTTCAAGTCCAGAAGTTTAACAATTTTCCTTCAAAACTGTGAAGGTCCCACGTGTATCCACACCGAGACTAATCTTTGCTTGTCAACACCTTGACTGTGAACTCTTTTCAGCAGAATATGAATAAAAGAGAGTGAAAACTATTTTTCATTTGGATCTCTTGTGTTTTTCTATGCGGTCACTTGCTCTTTATATAGCCATGAATTGTAACCAATTAGCAATCTGATATATCTACTCACTCTTATTAGTGAGATCTTTATCCCCTCTTTCCTTACAATTCGGAACAGAAGGTATCCATTTGCACGTTTGAATATAGCTTCCTTGTCCATATATAAAGCAATTTGATTTTCAATTTGACCAAGTCAAGATAAAAATCAATCTTTCCTGTTTCAAAAAAGATTTCAACGTTTGAAATAATAATGATAACAAAAAATTTGCATTCCTCTATTCTAAATAGAATATATATCATTTATATTTTTTGTGCAAATCAATCTTTCCTGTTTTAAAAAGATTTCAACTTTTGAAATAATAATGATATAAAAATTCTACATTCCTCTATTCTAAATAGAATATATATCATTATATTTTTTATGCAAATCAATCTTCCCTATTTCAAAAAGATTTCAACGTTTGAAATAATAATGATAACAAAATTCTGCATTCCTCTATTCTAAATAGAATATATATCATTTATATTTTTGGTGCTAGCAAAAAATATAATAATATTTCACTTACAAGAAAAATAATTACTTGATGAAAATTAAATTCTTTGATTTAATTATCAAATAATAAATTTTTCTTTAGCAAAGATTAGAACACTCGTTAGTGGTGACCTCGTAGGTTAAAAAACTAAACCGGTAGTAAATTAACAACATTAATTTACTAATCAAGGTTAGCGTCTAGCCACACTCCTTAACGTCCGGATAGAATGAAATAATATTTTATATTTCCTAGAACCCTTAGAAGGATAATATAATATTTCCTTCAATCTTTATAACTCCAAATTAACTCTAGAATATGGTTTAATTGTCAAATTCTATTAAGTTAATATATAATGAAAAATCAAGAAACTCTTTTCTTTATTCTTTTAATTGCCTCGGCCAATGTCTTTATTTTTCATTATAGAGCTCAAACTCATTAGCAAGAGTTGATGGATTTTTTCTTGATTAATCATTTAATAGATATAATAATTTAATTATACCCAATAATCATTCAACTAAGCACCTTAAGGTATTAGGTGTCCGAAATCAAAGTATAATAAATGTCTTGTTAATTATTATGATAATCTCAAGCCTAAGGAAATTATTATATTTCTTCACAAGAATTTCCTATTGACAATTATAATGTAATATTTAACCATCAGGAATTCTCCCTTTGAGTGAGTTCAATAGTCCATATTCCTATATGCACCATCTATATGTGTAATTTAATAAATGGGATCTATTAAAATCAAGGACCTTATCACATTATTATTCTCACAAATAATAAATATGATAATGAAACAATAAAATATATTTTTATTAATGCAAACATGATAGATTGGATCTTGGGCATACCTCATATTCCTAACAATCCTCCCACTTGCACTAGAGCCAATTGTAATCAAGGTTGGCGTTTAGTAACACTTCTTAACGTCCAGATAGCATGAAAGAATATTTTATATTTCCAAGAACCTTTAGAAGAATAATATAATATTTCCTTCCATCTTTATAACTCCAAATTAACTCTAGAATATGGTTTAATTGTCAAATTCTATTAAGTTAATATATAATGAAAAATCAAGAAGAACTCTTTTCTTTATTCTTTTAATTGCCTCGGCCAAGGTCTTTATTTTTCATTATAGAGCTCAAACTGGTTACCAAGAGTTGATGGATTATTTCTTGATTAATCATTTAATTCTACAAGAATTTAATTATACCCAATAATCATTCAACTAGCACCTTAAGGTATTAGGTGTCCGAAATCAAAGTATAATAAATGTCTTGTTAATTATTATGATAATCTCAAGTCTAAGGAAATTATTATATTTCTTCACAAGAATTTCCTATTGACAATTATAAGTAATATTTAACCATCAGGAATTCTCCCTTTGAGTCAGTTCAAGGGTCATATTCTATATGTGTAATTTAATAAATGAGATCTATTAATCTTTATCCAATAAAGACCATTACACATATATTGATATATCTGGATTAATGATTTCCTATCCTCAATAATCCTATGATCAAGAACAGTTTAGAATAAAAAATTATGAAAGACTTATTTCTCATTATTATAATCTCTATTATAAAAACAAGTCTCTAATTTTAATCAAGGACCTTATCACATTAATTATTTTCACAAATAATAATTATGATAATGAAACAATAAAATATAATTTTATTAATGCAAGCACGATAGATTGGATCTTGGGCATACCTCATATTCCTAACAAAATCCTCATTATTGAGCTCAATACTAAAATAAATATGGGTGCTGCAAATGTTAAGGCCCTTGTTAAAGATCTATAAACAGAATGTTTATTATTGGAAATCTTGACCTTAATTGCATTTGTAATATTAAATGCCTCACACTCTAAACACAGGTGAACTCTATTATACATCCCTACATTTAGGGAGGTAAGTTACAACCATTGATTTATGACCGTTCGATTTGGTATTAAATGCATGGATGGTCAGGATCTATAGATGGTCTTTCAGGTAACCCATATGTCCATGTGTTTATGAAATTGCAGAAAGGTCCCTATCTATTGTGAACAGATGACCATCCCAGGGTAAAGGGGATATGTGAGAACAGTTGAAAACTAATTGTCATGATAATTTTAATACACTGAAAACGAAAGAGAAAAAATATTAAACAAACTCAAATACTAGTTAAACCCAAATAGCTATAAGCAAATTTTGAACAAGCAGAGCATCTTTTTTTTTCTTTCATTCTCTTATGAATTATGATCTTTATTTCTTTTTAACTTTTAAAATATTAAAGTTAATTCATTATTATTTTTTTTAAAAAAATTATATATTATAAAATATTTTTTTAATACAAATCAAATTTAAATATATAAATAAAATATATATATATATAATTATTAATTAGAGTAAATTAACAAATTAATCCCTGACTTTTTAGGGTCATACAGTTTAGTCCCTAAGAAATAGAAACTCCAATATAGTCCCTGACTTTTTGTTTTTTCTTTCATTATAGTCCAACTGTGTGTTTCACGTTAATTTTTTTATGACGTGTCACATTTAGTGACACTCTGTCTCATTGTTTGTCACTATAGTGTCTACTATGACACAAATGATGTGGTTTTATCAAAATTATAGCTTGAAAGGCTTCAACTCCAACCGTTGTGTGCTTCCCTATTTTCCCATTTTCTCTCTTCTCCCCCTTTTTTATTAGAATGTCTCAGTTCCAATAACGTTATTTTTATGCCCCGATGACAAATAGTGTGACACAGTGTGTCACGAAACATGACACATCATAAAAAAAATTAACGGGAAACACATAGTTGGACTATAGTGAAAGAAAAAATAAGAAGTCAGAGACTATATTGGGGTTTTTTATTTCTTAGGAATTAAACTGCATGACCCTAAAAAATCAGGGACCAATTTACTAGTTTACTCTTAATTCATTTATAGCGTAAAAAAGTAAACTAATAATTTTTAAAATTATAAAATTGCATATTAGTATTTTGAGAAAAAAATAAAAGTAAAATTAAAATATTATAAGCCAGCTTATGATATGATTTTCAGTGACAACGACTCTAACAGATCTAGTTTTTGGAAGCTTAATGTTCCACAACGTATTAAAAGCTTCATCTGGTTGGTTCTCAAAGGAGGATTGAAAACTAATGCAAAGAGGCGTGTGTGTGGGGTAGGTACAAATGACATACATAACTCATTGTTCAGGTAGCCAAATTAAGGCAATTGATCACACTATGATCAGTAGACTGTGACGCCCTGGGATAGTCTGTACTTCATTCAAGAACCAAAAACCCTCGTTATTGAGTTCAATACTAAAATAAAATATATCCCAAGGTTATTTATAAACATTAATGATTTCAATATTTTGGTTATTTATAATCATTAGCATCCATCACTGCGAAACTTCATTTTTTTTCCTCCCTGAAATTAAGTAGACCCTAACAATCAGAAAAGATGTGTCATTAAATATTGATTCATACCTTACACCTTCTGCATTTCAGTTAATTCTTTCTGCTTCAAATGATTTCAACACTTGTGTGTCACCATATTTGCAAGGTAGTGTGAAATGAACTCGTTGTATTTGAAGGACTTAAAAATTGGAGGATGAAGTTCACCAGTGAGAGCTTCTGCTGGCTCTATGATACAATCATCCAAAGGAGATACGAAAAAGGCAGCGGACGTGCGGGCATCACATGAATTTGTCACAGCCCGGTGCTCAGCACTTTTTAGCCTACCATTACTCATAATCTGCACCAAAATGCAATTCACCATTAGTCAAAAAATTTAACAAAACACATTTCATTTCTGCCTAAAGAAAAAATGGGATGGATATATAGTGCTATATATTTTGAAGTAATTGAAACCAATCATTGGCACAGCAAGACAAAATTGAACCAGAGCAATCAAATTCAGTAGCGTTGATTTGGATTTACAATTATAACATATTTTAATAGAAACCAAACATATTGTTAGTCTTTTACCAAGTGAAACCATATAATTATCGGAGTATAATGGTCAAGACTCTAGGGTCAAGACTATTATCTGCTCAATTGATCAATTTCAGTTATTGTTATTAACTTATTATTGTTACTTTGGTAAGGTAGGAGGATCCTGTTTTAGTTAGCAGTGAAGTGGTTACCCCATCATAATAATTCTCTGGTTTGATTATGTACACCTATGGTTAATTGACTACCCTAATAAACAAGTCAATTTTACCTGTATCTAGTTGGATATTCAGGCCAAAAGTGTTGCCACTGCTCCAAAGGATGACCCTTTCTGTTGCATAGTGGATACTGCTAGTGAGCATCCTACATGTCTTTGAAGGATCATCAGAACACAAGTTTTGCTTGTACTCAGCTGGCATCTCAAACAACTCCTTGAAAACACTCCTTGTTTCCTTCATTAGATTCTTTGAGATCCCATGATTGATAACCTGCTTCAATCTCACTTCACTAAACATTACTGTGGTATAGTATAGCTAGGTTCAATACTCTATAAGTATTTGACTTGTGCCTTGGAAATTTGATTGCTTGACCAAAAAATTCAATTAAAAAAAATAGTATGAACCTGAAAGAATCCAAATTCCTCAGCAGCCTTAATAATTTTCTGAATTGTATTGGTTCTATCACCTTTCTGTTCTTCACAGATATCAATCACTGGGATGTTGCTGCTGACAGGGATGTTGAGGTTCCCTGGTCTTGATTGATTCTGGTGGGAATATATAGTCCTCAGGTACAGATTGGACATTGAGCCAGTTTGATAATAGCTTCTCCATCAGTTTTTGGTACCTTGACTCTGCTTCGCCCAGTGAGACTAAAAGCTATGCAGAGGTGTCAATGTCATGATGGCGAATAACAAAAAATCTAGTGTACCGAAAGATTCATTGTAATGTTGGAACCACACATTGCAAGGTTTAGTCCATTTCCATTTTGATGACATCATATTCATATCACGTAGCTCAAGTTAACTTCACTTTGAAATCACTTAACCCTATGTTTGGTTATATAAAAGAAATAGAGAAGAGAGAAATAAGGAAGAAAGAGATAGTGAAGAGAGAAACGATGGAGAAATAAAGTAGAAATAGAAATTATTTGGTATTAGAGAAATATGAGAGATAGAAGAGAAATTAATTTTGATACTTGTTTGGTTGTAGAGAAACGAGGGAGAGAGATGTGTAAAAAGTTAAAAAGACTAAACTACCCTTTAAATATAAATACATTAATGATTATTTTTTGTCAACATGGGTAAAATAGTCTTTTTGTAATTCTACCCCCTTCTCTCCCCACTTTCTTCTCATGAGAGAGGAGAATATGATTGGTGCGGGTCCCACTCCTATTTCTCCTCAAACTCTCTCTCCCTTTGTCATACCAAACAAGATGATTGGTTAGTATCTCTCCAATCTCACTCTCCCCTATCTCTCCCTTTGCAAAATTGGTAGAAACAAATAAAGGGTTAGAAAAGAGTATTGCTATTTATACAATAATACAACCCTACAACACATAGTCAGACAACACACACTCAGATAAAAATTAGAAAAGAGAAATGTAGAATGTGATAGATAATATAATAGAGAGAAAAAAAAATATGTTGTTTAATTTGTTGTATATTTTTATTGTATGAATTTAATTTTTCTATAAAAAATCCTAAAATGCTCATGTGAACCGTGGAATTAGAGTTAGCATGCATAGCTTTTCACTTCCTAATATTTTTTTTTATGAACTCCCTAATCAAATATTAATAGCCAATGTTACAAACGTAATTTTAATATAATCCAAAAATCCTTAAAAATGACCCGAATTTTTATTCTAATGATGCTTATGTCGTTGTTGTGAATAATAAAAAGCAAGAGACGCAGAATTTCTTAAATAAGTTTCAAATTTATATCTCAATATTTAAATTGATTTTTTATTTAATTTCATATTTTTTAGGTAACTATTAATAAATGAGTTTAATATTGTAGAAATTTATTTCATCAAGAATTGACAATACTCCCCCGTCCCATTTTATTTGACATTTTGGTAAAAAAAATTTGTCCCATTTTAATTGTCATTTTATACTACCAAATATATCATTAAATGCCCTTTTCCAATTCCACCCTCATTAATTAGTTAAGGTGTATTTCTCAAATACTGTATTTTTAGTATGAGAGATAGGGGGTAAAATAGAAAATTAGTTAAAAAATTTGTAAAACTTAAAACATTAATGACGTTTCTTAATTCTTGCGCTACAACCTTAAACGTCAAATAAAATGGGACGGGAATAATAATAGAAATTGAATATAAGTTTTGTTATTTTTAACTTAATTATTTGATAGAATTTAGAAAATGACTCAATGACTACTGACAAATGTATGTTGGGTATGTTTAGTTTAGTATTAGAACGTGATAAATTAATGTTTGCAACGTTATAAATAATTACGTTGAGAGGTTAATTTGAGTTTGACTTTCTCAACGCCAGAAACATGCATGTAAAATATCTTATAGTAAAATGGATGGTTAGGTGTGTGAGTGTGTCTACCCTTTTCATGGCGCAACCAAAAACACCGTGATAAATAGTGTGTTCTCAATGTTGATGAGAATAGCGTTAATTTAGATCCATATTTATAACGTAATTTTGGGATAAATCAAATACTGGACAATTCTCCGATCCCCAAAATAATCTTCTACATTATAAGTTCTTTCCACATTTGCCAAGAACTTATGTGATTCTGTCTATATAAGTCCCACAAATAATTTCTTCCCTCAGTCTGCTTTTTCTTCCCAACTTCTATCATCTCTTCTTCTCGTGCCTCTTTTACCCCCAAATGAACAAATTAAGTGTTGATCCAATAAATAAAGCTGGTCCAAATTTGATCTCTGTTCTCTTATTTTTTTTTTTTTTAAAAAAACTGATTAACAACTGAAAATAATTACAAAAGTAACGTGAAAACTAGTATATACTATATACCTCTTAATTAAACTAATACTAGAAGAAAATCCATGCAATGTGTGAGTTGATTTTGTGAGGTAACTTCTTTGAACTATAATACACACACACATACATATATATGATTAACCATAAATAAAATAATTTTGCATTAATTTATTCAAAAAATATTTTCAAATAAATAAGGAAAAATTATATTAGTATATAATGATTATAAAATAATGTGTTAAATATATTTTTGGTCCTTGAAAATATATCGAAATTTGATTTTGATCACTCATTATTATTTTTTTCATTGGTTTTGATTCTTTATTTTTTAAAATCACATGAGTTTAGTTTTCATCGTTAGATATATTCCATTACGTGAGACGTAACAATATTTTTTTCTATGGATTTTCCAAATTCAAAGGAAGTTTTATTCGAATCATAAAATTTATGGGAAGTATATTATAGATTTTTCATTAGTGAAGAAAAGAAATTTTACAACAATGTTTTTATGTAAAATAATTGTGGCTTTTTGAAAATTTACTACAGTTGATTTTTCTAAAAAAAATCACAAGAAATTTCATGTGAATTTGTACTAAAGAGAAATAAAAATGTACCTGTGAAAATACTTAACAGAGTATAGTTAATAAAAAGGGTTAAAAACATGTTATTTTAAAAAATAGAGAACTTAAACTAAAGAAAAATAAAGGAGAAATCGAAATCAAATTTCATTATATTTTAGGGATTAAAAACAAATTTTACCATAAAAATATAAACAGTTGTGTTTACCAAGTGCTGTAGTCTAGCTTTGGATTTTTTATTGGTCATTTAATTGTCACATATATATGGAAATTATATCTCACTCCACATAATGGAGAATTGATTATGGTATGTTTGATTTGCATTTTCATTTTCTATTTCTAACATTTTCAGTTTTTTCTTCGTAAAATTTTAGAAAATAGAAAACAGAATTAAACAGAAACTGGAAAAATACAAATCAAACATACCCTTATATCTGGATGATTAATATTTTGGTTAGCGTTAATAATTTGGATCTATAAATTACATCTGAAATGGGCATTATATAATTTGGATCCGTGTATATATATAGTGCTTTAAAACGGGAAATTTACATTACCAATCTGGGAAACTTTATTTATTTTTTTAAGGATCTTTTAATTTCTTCATGTAAGTAAAGCCTAACAATGATCACAAAGATCCCAAGGTTTCCCATCATTACATAATCGATATGATACTTATTAATGCCTCCAATGTTTCAGTTAACTTTTTGTGCCTCAAATGATTTCAGCACAACGTCCGTGTCAGCATATTTGGCAAAGTAGTGTGAAAGGAACTCCTTGTATTTGAAAGACTTAAAATTTGGTGGATGATGCTCATCAGTGAGAGCTTGTGCTGGCTCTATGATACAATCACCTGATGGAGCTACGAAAAAGGCAGCGCTTGTGCGAGCATCAATTGAATTTGTCACAGCCCGGTGCTCAGCACTTTTTAGCTTACCATTACTTATAATCTGCACCCAAATGTATATATGTATGTATGTAACCAACCACAAGTCAACAAAATTTACCAAAGTGCATAATATATATATAAGCCAAAGAGATAGACAAATTAAAACAGAAAAGAAAAGAAAACAAACAAAAATTTCTCCTTAATTGGAACCAATTAATCCTTGGCAGCAAAAGGACAAAATTGAATCAGAACAAAACGAAATGATGAAATCGATTGCATTAATTGAAATGGAAATTAAATTTTCATGATTAGATTTAATTAGAGAAGTTTACCTGCAATTGGTAGCCTATGTTTATCACAAATGCATGAGGAAGGGCCTCAACAGCTATCCACTCTCCATCCTTGAATACTTGAAGACCACATGTATCATCTTGCAGTAAAATGGTGATGAGGTTAGGATCTGAGTGCTTAGTTATTCCCAGTGTTAAACTTGGTTCAGGGCATGGTGGATAATGATTAACTGATAGATCCATTGATCCAGTAAGATCGTTGTCAAAATATCCACTCTTCAGACCAAGCCCTTCACTAATCAAACTCAAGATCCTCGAAGCCAACTCTTTAACTTCACCTGAACACGCCCCAACAAACTCTCTGCCACAAAAGATCTATCAGACAGCAAACTTGACAACATTTGATAGAAATGTTAAAATCAGGGATGTGAACGAGACGGGTACGGGGGCGGGGCGGGGCGGGGCGGGTAATGTCTACCCGTATACATACCCGTTAAAATTAACGGGTACTCATGCGGGGTAACGAGTATCCGTGGATATTCATAGGTGTGTATTAACATTTAAGAATTTAAATTTTATTAAAAAAAAGGAAATGATATATAATATATTATAATATCATACTATATATATATATATAAATAAATAATCATTATATAATATCATTACGTGTTAATATGTTAAAAATATCATCATAAAATAATATAAAATAAATTATATCTCATTATAAAATAATAAAAATCCTAATATTCAAATATATTTAATAGAAAAATATGTTTTAATGACTATGCGGGTACCCGCAGTGCGGGTAGTATAATATTCATCTCCACCAATTATTTAAATATGCGGGTACCCAAGACGGGTATATGTTAAAATAGGATACAATTGACAGAATATATAAATTTCTTCTATATTTGGTATATGCATGTTAAAAGTAAAAAATGTTACATTTTCATTTTAATTTTACTAAAAATAGTAGAATTACAGAGAACAGAATAAAATAGGAAAATCTATTTTATTTCATTCTGTTCACATATTAAAAAGACATATTATTCATACCATAAATCTAGACATTTTATAAATAGGTTTCACATAAGCAAAAACTCGTTAATTTGGATAAGACTTAATAGTTGTATCACATTTACAAATTTTAAAAAATTAGGAGACTAAATTCAGTAAAAAAAAAATTGGGAAACTAAAGTCACAAATTGGGAAAACTAGGGGACGAAAGTACAAATAAACCTTTTTTTTATTTAATCAAATAACAACTTTAAGTGGTCATAAGATTTTATCCCGCTAAAAGGAAAAAAGAAAAAGAAAAAAGTACTAGTAGTATCCAATTTTTTGTCATGAGTTGAGCAATAAATATATTACTTCAAAATAGTTAGTAAAATGTGTTGATATATTACACACCATAGATTTACCTGTATCTAGTTGGATATTCAGGCCAGGAGTTTTGCCACTGCTCCAAAGGATGACAGTGGTGCCTAAGATTGTCCCGCCATAGATGAACCTTTTCAGTTGCATAGTTGACACTGCTAGTAAACATCCTACATGTTTTTGAAGGATCATCAGAACACAACTTTTGCCTGTACTCAGCCGGCATCTGAAATACCTCCTTGAAAACACTCCTTGTTTCCTTTATTATATTCTCTGAGATCCCATGATTGATAACCTGTTTCAATCTGATCACTTCAATAATTCTATATATATTAAACATTACTTACTACATATATATAGCAGGTTCAATATTAATCTATAAATTAATATTCAACTATGCATTGAAAATCTTATATAATTTATTGTTTGACCAATTAATGAACTAAAATGAAAAAAGCAATTAGTATATATGAACCTGAAAGAATCCAAAGTCCTCAGAAGCCTTGATCATTTTCTGAATTGTATTGGTTTTTGTATCACCACTTAAATCAATCACAGGGGTGCTGCTGCTGAAGGGGATATTGAGGTTACCTGGTCTTGATTCTGGTGGGAATATGTAGTCCTCAGGGACAGATCGGATGTTGGACCAGTTTGAAATAAGGTTCTCCATCGCTAGCTTTAATTTTAGTACCTTGCTAGCTTGATTAATTCTGCTTCTCTCAGTGTGAGACTAAATATATATAGCTAGAGTGGGAACGGAAGAGAACAATAAATGTGGTATACATTATCCTAGCGTGATGAACATAAATTGTATTGATCCTGTTTTTTATGGGTAGTAGTTTAACAAAGATGTATTCCATTTAATTTATTTGATGGAATACATATATTATATTAAGTTATAAATAAATATGATCAATATTAATGGAATATACCATGCTAGAGTTTCATTTGCCGGCTCTCATTATTATCTAATCTAATACCTAACAACTATATTAATTTATGCTTAGAACTTCCCGTCATTGTGTCATTAATTTACAAGGGTAAAAATTCTTTGAAACTCTAAAAATGAGGTATACATGTACCGAGTAGAGATAGGAAAAAAAAAAACAGAAATAAAGAGAAGAAAATGAAAAATATATATATATATAATTAATGATATATATTAGGTTTTCTTTAAATATACATAATTTTACTTTTAGCTATTGCAAATATTTTTTTCGCATTCCTCTAAATGTAAATTTTTTAATTTATCTCTGCTGTTAATATATTTTTCCTTCTTCTTCTTCCCCTAAAAGTAGAGGTGTAATCATGTTGGGTTGGATCGGGTTTTTGGGTGACATTAAGTCCGAACCGATAGAATGGTAGTGGGTTGGGTTGGTTCGGGTTTTGTATTTTTTTGGGTGAGTAACCCGAACCGAACCAACCCGAATATGTTCGGGTTGAGTCATCGGGTCATGAACTTTTTTTTTTAAATGTGGGAGATAAATTAAATTAAAATATAAAATGAAAAGAATAAAAGAAATAGAGAAAAATAAATTGAGAGGAGCAAATGAAATAAGATTTGGGGAACCACCTCTGCTTGTGCTGTCGTTGCACCTATTTTTGTTCTCTCCTTGCATGAAAATGAAATAAGATTAGAATTTCTTTTTCTGGTTTGGTTCGGGTTGGGTCTATCGGATTCAACATAGGCAAACTCGAGACCCGAACTGAACCAGATCGGGTTTGAAAGAAAATATCTGAACCGAACCGTTAAATATCTTCGGGTTGGATTGAATTCGTCGGGTTCGCGGATTGGGTCGAACCCGCTTACTCCCTTACCTAAAAGTTCTTTTTTTTTTGTCTTTTCCTAATGATTTGTTTAGACATTTCCACATACATAGGAGATAAAGAGTTTCTATAACACTCCCCTCCCCTCGTCAAACAAAGTCTAAAGTATGCCGGTTGTTACCTTCCGTTGAGGCCGGCCCAACCCATACATGAAGTTGGAAGGAAAAAACAAATTGCTCGTGGTAAGTGAGGAAGATATATTGTCCAAAATCCTAAGTGAGGACGACACGTGTCCCTAAAGAGTTTTTCTTTTCTTTCCTTCTTAATTTAATTTGATTAATATTCAAAATAAGAAAATGACTTTTTTTAGAGATATAAAATTCATACAATAAAAAAACATACAATAATTCATATACAACACATTTTTCTATATATTCTTTTCATCATATTACTCATCACATCATACATTTTTTTTTTATTTTATTTTCTTTTCTCTCTTTTTTTCACTTTATTGTATGTTATATAATTAACATTTTTTAAAGTGAGGGAAACGAGAAAGTCACGTGTATTGGAGCAATTTATCTATTTCTATTTCTTATTTCTTTTATTTTATATTCTATCGCATTATATAAAATTTAATATATCTCATCCACATGTCACTATCATAAAATTTTAGTCACTTATTTCTTAACTCTTCTTTTTCTTTTGATCGTATGATTTATAATTAAAAGTGAAAAAATATTAGTTGCATACTCACATTTAAAACTGGGTATATGGACCATACCAGACCCATATAGTACCTATTTAATCCGATATTCACACGAGGTGAAACCAAGGAAAACTTAGGCCCATTTAAAACTCAGGCCTTTTCTAGCCAAGGACCATACCAGACCCATATAGTACCTATTTAATCCGATATTCACACGAGGTGAAACCAAGGAAAACTTAGGCCCATTTAAAACTCAGGCCTTTTCTAGCCAAGTCCATTAAAACAGCAGGTTACTTTTGAAGAAGTCAGGAAGACTGTGTTTGATCTAGGGGCCCTAAAAGCCCCCGGTCCGGATGGTTTAAATGGTCGTTTCTATCAGACTCACTGGGAGATTCTGAAGAATGAGGTTGTAAATGTTATTCAGAGCCTTTTCTCTACTGGGAACTTGGACCCGGAATTAAATGAAACTATTGTTGCGCTTGTTCCTAAAGTCAACAGGCCGGAAAATCTTAACCAGTTGAGGCCAATTAGCTGCTGCAATTTCATCTACAAGATTATATCTAAGATCTTGGTTAAAAGGCTTAAACCTTTCATCGGTGAGCTCATTTCTCAGAATCAAAGTGCCTTTCTTGTTAGACGTCAAATCTAGGATAATATGACAATTGCCCAAGAAGTCTTTCATAGCTTGAAAAAAAGGAATGGAAGGGGGAATATATTCTTAACCATTAAACTAGATCTATCTAAAGCCTATGATAGGTTAGAGTGGAAATTCCTTCATCATGTCTTTCTTGCTTATGGGTTCAATTATGGGTGGGTAGATAGAGTCATGTGTCTTGTCCAATCTGTCTCCTATAAATTTAAGGTTAATGGTTTTGAAACAAGAAAACTCATTCCTGAGAGAGGGTTAAGACAAGGGGACCCACTGTCCCCTTACCTATTTCTTCTTGCTAAAGATGTCCTATCTATTATGTTCTCTAATGCTAAAGAGGCAGGGGAGCTTTCGGGGATTTCCCTAGCTCCCTCCTTTCCTTCTCTAACCCACCTTTTTTTTTGCAGACGATGCCATTCTCTTTTCCAAGGCAAACCAACAGGAGGTATATCAGATCACTCACATCCTCAATGTTTTCTCCTCAGCATCCGGTCAACAAATAAATACTTCCAAATCTGGAATTATATATGGCAGGGGGTGGCGAATGCAGTTAAATCAAACATTAACAGTATTCTGGGTATGCAAGAGTGGCCCAGTCCTGGGAAATATTTGGGACTACTTGGGGAATGGAGCAAATCAAAAAACACCAGTCTGGGGTGGTTGAAAGAAAAGGTGATCCAGAAGATAGGTGGCTGGAAGGAATCCCTTCTTAACCAAGCCGGGAAAGAAGTTCTTATGAAGTCGGTTGTACAGGCCATCCCATCTTACGCAATGGCCATTTTAAGATTTCCCAAGAAGGTGTGTGAACAAATCTGCTCCTAGGTGGCCAGGTTCTAGTGGTCTTCTTCAGGGAAGTCCAGAGGCATTCACTGGAAAAACTGGAACTTCATCTCCGCAAGCAAGAAATCGGGAGGCATGGGCTTTAAAGACTTCAATTTCATGAATTCATCCCTATTAGCAAAGCAGGCGTAAAGGGCTTACAAAAACCCAGAATCTTTATGGGTACAAGTTCTTAAAGGAATTTACTATCCTAACTCTGACATTCTGCATGCTACAAGAAAAAGAGGGGAGTCTTGGATTTGGTCTAGTCTTATGCATGAGGTTTCTGTCCTAAAATCTTTAGGAAGATGGTTAATTAATTCTGGGGAAAATATTGACATTCATCGAGACATATGGCTCTGCATCGGAAATGCAGTTACACTTCAAAGCCAAAGCTCAGTTTCAAGAGTGAGTGAGCTTCTAGACTCTACAACAGGGACCTGAAATCACCAATCAGTAGAGGTGTCAATTTGGGTTGAGCTCGGTGAGCCAACCCGGCCCAACCCGACTCACCGGTGAGTTGGGTTGGTAAAATATAGGCTCACATTTTCGCGGTTCAAAAGTAGGTCGACCCACTTAACTCGCGAGCCAAAGTGGGTTCGAGCCGGGTTGGCTCACTTTTTAATTTTTATTTAATTTATATATTTTTCAAGTCATTTTTATAAATCTTTTATTTTTTTTCTAATTTTTTATTATTTTTATAATTTTTTAAGTTAAGCGAGCCAGCCCACCTAACCTACCAACCCGCGGAGGGTCGAGCCGGGTTGGTATTTTTTCAGCTCACTAGAAAAGTGAGCCAACCCGGCTCGGCTCACTTTTAGCCTAACCCGTGGTGAGCCAACCCGGGTGAGCCGGGTTGGCTCACTTTGATAGTTCTACCAATCAGTAAGAACACATATTAGTCCAACTCAAGTGGACATGGTGCTTCAGACCCCTACAGGGGGTCCTTATCTTCCTGATATCTTTATTTGGCCTCACAATGTCTCGGGTCAGTACCAGGTTAAGGCGGGCTATCATGTCATCAAGACTGCCTAGGAAAATGCTAATCCATCCCTCCCCTCCACCAGTGGGATAGACAACCAAATTTGGAGCTTAGTATGGAGCCTAAAGGTCCCTCATAAAATCAAATTGTTTCTATGGAAGGCCTGCCTGAATATTCTACCAGTCAGAGAAAATCTATTCAGGAAAAGGTCAGTTCACTCCCCCATATGCCCTATCTGCAATTCTGAGGTAGAAACAGTTGATCATTTGCTGTTATTTTGCCCATTGACTCACTTGGTTTGGTTTGGTAGTCAAATTCAGTGGAACCCAAATTGCTCTAATGTCAGATCCTTACCAGAGTGGTTTATCTCTTTATCCTCTTTGTTTTCTTCTACGGAAGATAAAGGGGATAGTGCTAAAGCCCTATTGGCCTGCTTACTTTGGCAAATTTGGAAAGAAAGGAATTTAGTGGTCTTTCAACAAACCGAACCAAACCCTTTGAGTTCCTTAATTAGAGCAAACATGCTCCACTCAAAGTGCAAGATTCTGTTCAACAGACATCAAAAATATGATCAACAAGGCCCTTCAGCTAGGGAGAGCTACAAATGGAGACCCCCCAGACAGAACGCGACAAAAAATTAATTCAGATGCAGCTTATACAATTTATGGGGGAAAAGGGGTCATTACTTTTTGTTGCTAGGGATTTTAGAGGAAAGTTGGAGTTTGGGAATACCAGACCTGTTCGTGCGCCATCCCCTCTCGTGGCCGAGGCCCTTGCCCTCCGGGAAGCAATGGTGGCCGCAAGTAACTTTGGAATCCAACATGTCCTTTTGGAGAGTGACTCTTTGCAGTTGATCCAAGCCTGCAGGGGAGACATTGAAAGGGGTGAGATTCATCACTTAATACAATATATACATCAGCTCAAATCCCAATTTGCATCGTGTGGTTTCACCTGGGTAGGCTGACAAGGGAACCAGGCAGCTCACTGTGTTGCGAGGCTAGCTACTTCTTCTAATCTCCCACCAAACTGGACCTTCCACCCTCCATTGCAACTACTTCAAGTCTTACAAGCGGATGCCGCATCAGTTTCTCATAGTTAAGATAGGGTTTGTAACATCCCAAATTTTATTAAATAAAATAAAATTTATAAGAGTAGGAGAAATAAATAAATAATATTAATATTAATTAAACCATTTAATGAGTAAGAGTTATTTAATAAATATTAATAATAATAGAATTAGAATATTTATTGAGGAGAGTTATTTAATAAGAGATAATAAATAAATAATAAGAATAATAAATATAATAAGTGGGTTGAGAGTGGGCCTAGCCCAATTAAGTATGTATTTAAGGAGGGGTTCTCAGTTCGCCCTAATCCTTATTCGTATAATCGTCAGAGAGCGAAAGGCCATGGAGGGGAGAAACCAAGTCTCAAGAGGAGGTTGTTGAGGAGTAATCATCAAGAACCAAGAAAGAGTCTTCGATCTCTACTACAAGGTAACGGGGGGAGTAGGGTGTTCCTCATATGTGCATGTAGGGAGTGTTTGGTAGTGGTGGGCAACCATAAGACCCATCTAAGGATTTAAAGTTGATTGATTTTCTGTTGATGTTGATTATTGATGATGAATATTATGAATTGATGATTGTTGTGCAATCTTGGATGAATCTTGAATTGATTGAATGTGATAATATGAATAGAGAAGAGAGAGTTAAGAGGGGTTTGATGAATTGGGGTTTTAATGTGGAAAACCTTGAAAACATGTTAAAGAATGATATTCTGGTTGAAATTGATGAGTAAAAACGTGTATAAATGTTGTTTTGATGAAAAAGAATGATTAAAGGTTGAATTGAGATGATTAGAAGTGGTTGAGATCGCAAGAATTGCGATCTGGGTCGCGTGTAATCGATTACCAGGGGTGGAAATCGATTACTAGAGTATTCTGGGCAGCGTTGAGTGAGTTTGGGTTGCTGGTAATCGATTACAAGAGATGTGGTAATAGATTACCAGAGAGTTGAGTTGCTGGTAATCGATTACAGAGGTGTGGTAATCGATCAACATAATTTGACAGCTTTCTCACCTGAGAAAGAATGCGTCTGTTTGTGGGTCGCGTGTAATCGATTACCAGGGGTGGTAATCGATTACCAGAGTATTCTGGGCAGCGTTGAGTGAGTTTGGGTTGCTGGTAATCGATTACAGATGTGTGGAGCTTACCGGCCTCTGTGGCGATTAACGATAGCGTTGTGTGTGGAGCTTACCGGCCTCTGTGGCGATTAACGGTAGCGTTGTGTGTGGAGCTTACCGGCCTCTGTGGCGATTAACTGTAGTGTTGTGTGTGAAGCCTACTGGCCTCTGTGGTGATTTTATGGTAGCATTGTGTGTGAAGCCTACCGGCCTCTGTGGTGAATAACGATAGTGTTGTGTGTGAAGCTTGTCGGCCTCTGTGGTGATTACCCTATGATGAGTATTATGATAGATGAATGATGTTTTGATGATGATGAGTATGATGATAGATGATTGATGTTATGATGATAATGAGTATGATGATAGATGATTGATGTTATGATGATAATGAGTATGATGATAGATGAAAGATGTTATGATGATAATGAGTATGATGATATATGAATGATACTATGATGATGGTGAGCTTGATGAATATATGATGGATGTATTTACATGTTATATTGGGTGAATGATAGTATGAGACTTATATGTTGATGTAGATAAATAGTTATATACTGAGTGTTGGGTAATTGTGATCGGGTGGTTTATCTGATGTTTTGGTGCTTGATATGTTATATGATGATGTTGTGGGTGAGGACAGGGTAGCCTCCTATATGTATATATGAGTTAGAGCTCTTTCCTCACCGTTACTGTTGTTGTTTCAGGTGATGGTGATGACACATTTGGTTTAAAACTTTATTAAAGGGATGTGCTCTGATAGATGTGACATCAGGGTGTACTTGGGAGTCTTTTATTATGTTTCTAGTTATGAGCATCTTATGAACTATTTTTTATGCCTTGTACGGAAAGTAGGTTGTTTAGTGTTTTTATTTCTTTGGAGATTCCGTTGCATAATTGTTGGATTATATTTGAAGTTTACTTTCATGTAATAAAGTTGTTTTCGAACTCATGAGATTTTAAGTAAGAGCATTTGTGAACCTTTTTACTCATCGTGGGACAAACTCTTTTCTACATTCAATTTATTAAGCATATAAGAGTATGGAGTAGAAGGGTGTCACAGGGTTTGCTTTAGTTCCTTTCACTTTCCTTTCCTGTAATGTGGTCTTTGTCAAAGAGCAAATCTAGTATCCACTGTTTACCCTTAGATTTTGCATATCTCTGTTGTATGGGCCTTAGGCCTTTTTCAGCCTGTTTTCGGCTTCATCTTTGAATTCCAATTACCAAAAAAAAAGAAAAATTTTGTAGTGGGGAAAATTTTAACACGTGTTAAACAAAATGAACAATGATTATTAGCAAAAAAAAACCAACAATAATTAAGTTTTTACATTTTAGATTCAATTTTCTTGTTAACATTAATTACTTCTATACTATCCTCCATCAGTCTAAATCTCTAATATGGAAAAAAACATTAATGAGGGAGCAGTTACGAAAAAGAAAAAATACATCCCACAATAGGTACTACAAAATAAAAAAAAAGTTGCAATGTTGAAATCTATTAGATATAACAAAGAACTAATGTTTTTAATTATTTTGTAAGTCACTCAAACTGCATATTGACATTTAAAAATCCTCGAGTGAGTGTGGGTCACTTACATTTCAACTAAGAGTGAAGAGGTCCAACGCCGACCCACTATACATCGAAGTCTAAAGCAAACTTTAAGATGGAGATCTAATTTTAAGAGATAAAAAATCTTAGATGACATAATTATTTAATATTTTGAAAAAATGGGAGTTTATTTTTAAGAAAAGGAAGTTATATTAAATTATTTTTTAAGGAAAAAATATTTTTAATTATTATCTATTAAACTAGTAATACTTTTATATTCGATATAAAGATTTTATTAAATTTTGGGTAAAATATATTTTTAGACCTTATAAAATTAAACGAATTTGGATTTGGTCCTCATAATTTAAACCGGTACGATGAGTGCCTCTTTTTTTTAATATCCCAAATTAATCCTTAGCACTCATTCTGCTAGGGACTAAAATCGCATCTAATAAGAAATATTGGGGACTAGAAACAAACTTGATAAAGACAAATTTGGGGTGATTTAAAAAAAGAGAGACTCAACATAGCGATTTTCAATTATGAGGACCAAAATCAATTTTACAGAAAACTAAAAGCATATTTTACTCTTAGTTTTGATATTATATATATGTATATATATAATTGAGGTCTTATAATAGGAAAGACCTAAAGCGATTGCTTTATCAACCTCCCCCTTAGGGCAGTCGCCGGCCCTGAAGAGGCCAAAAAGGTAGCTTGTGAGTTGTCACTATTGTACTTGCTCATGAGTATTAAGGTTACACAATATAAGGAGGGCAATAAAGGAATATTAAGGGATACATACATATATTAGTACTATATACTCTTTGATAGTGGGTTAAATAGATTCCAATCTGTTGGCCAAAACCAGGTTATATATGCTATCGAGGTTCCCATCCTCTTCCTAACGAGAGCGGATTCTGACCACACAATTTACAAGCCCATAAAACAACGAGGGTCAACCCGATCCAGTCTTCAAATGTGTGCAACAATACTGTGGACCGAGCTTAAATGGACTAGGCTGGCTCGTATGCCTAGGGATGTCAATGGAGAGGGGAAGGGCAGAGTGGGCACGTAGTAGGTATATATACTTGTTTCCCGCACAAGCGGGTAAATATATCCTCCCCATGCCCACTTAGCGGGTTTTTAACGGGTTTACGGATATCCATAGGTATCAGCAGATATCTATTAGAAAATAAAAAATGGAAAACAATAAAAAACTTAAAAATGGCCTAATTTAAAATATTTTTTATGGGATTATAATTTTAAAATAAAATAAATTAAAACACTTAAACTTGAGTAGCAGTAAAATTTTAAAGATAATTAATCAAATATATAATAATAATAGATATAAAATCAAAATAAAACCATTTATATAAGTAGAGGGTAACTGCGGGTATGGGTATCCAGTACCTGCACCCAACCCATTAATAAGCGGGTAGAGAAAGTAACACTTTTTTCACCCGCGGGCACGAGTAATTTTTACACCGTGACGGGTTTTACCTGCAGGTATCCACGAGCGCGAGTAATTTTTCCACCCCTAAGTATGTCAAGTCAATGCTAGACAATAAAATATTTAGGGAAGTCCACTTAGTGTATTTTGACAAGGCAAATACACTAATTTATAGTGTATTTAACTAGCTTATAAGCTCATTTGATAAGTTGTAGGTGTTTCGTAAATGTGCTTATTGTTTTGGTCTTTGACTAAGAATCCCCACAAACATAATTGTGGATTTAACCCTCGGGATGGGGGTGGTGGTTAGGTAAAACCCTCCCAAGAGTGACGATTCCAGGTTTCGAAACCTCTAACCTTGCAGGTAAAGTCGGCCTGGGTCACAGTCCACTTCCATGCAACCAATCATTGTTTGGTAAATGTGCTTATTTTAGTAGCTTATAGCGTTTTTTTCATTAGTTAAACTTATAGCTTATTATTTTTCTTTCTAATTTTACTCGTAATATTTTAATATTTTTTATCTCTCTTATTTTTTTTAAAAAAAAATCTCCTAAACTCTTTTCAAATTAAATGCACTCTATAAAAAAATAATTTAAATTAAAAAATAATGTAAATAAATTGATAATTTATTTTAAGAAAACATAAAATTATAATTATTAAAAATATATATTTTTTCTATTAAATAAAATTAAGTTTATATAAACAATATCATATGAATATATTATTTTATATTTATCAGCTACATCAATAAATAATTTTATCAAATATTTTTAATTTAATAAACTACCTTATAAGCTTTCACTTAAAAATTAATTTTACAACTAAATTATCAATTTTTAATAGACAACTTGAATCCTCCATCCTCATATAGGGATGACAATGGGTACCATTTTGTAAGGGCACTTTAGTGCCCATCCCTGTACCCATGTTTAGAAAGAAAAAAACTCGTACCCGCGTGGGTCAATATTTTAATATCCATCTCGTTCCCGCTGAGCGCCTATGTTTCCATGCTCGTGCCCGTTGCCCATAGTTTAGTTAAGCGAAAAATTAGCAACCCAATAAGAAAAATATTAATTTAAAAAAATTATATCTCAATTAAAAAATTACTCCAAATTCATCCACACATAATTTTTAAACATCACCATTCACCAACATAGCGGTTTAATAAACATGGATTTCATCACATTTTAATACTTCAACATAACAATTTAATAAATTTAGATTTCATAACAGTTTAATATCAATATAACATAACAATTTAGTGTGTGTTTTTGGTTTACCTCAAAACCATTTTTGGATCTACGTTTGTAACGTGGTTTTAAGGTAAACCAAACACGCTATAATATGAAATGGAAGTAGGAAGGGGACGGCAATGGGAGGGACAATTAGGTTGCACACGTTTAAAAAATTGTCACATCGTATACAAATATATTTTAACCATTATGAGTTTAAAATAATGAATGATAGACTCTAGAAATATTTAATAAGTAAAATATAATTGTGTATGGTGCAATAACTTTTAAGTTGATATACTCTAGAAATAGTTTTTTTTTTCATTCCTATAAAACACTTGAATTTTGATTTTTGTCTATAGATTTTTTTTTATTTTATCTTTATGAAATATTTAAATTATTTTATTAGTCAATGTTGTTAATTCTACTATTAACTGCGGATGTGGCAAACGTTCATTGTACACATTATATAATAGTGTTAGTCTTCTTAAACTTATTTAGGGAGTCAAATTTCATGGCCAATTTATATGAAATTCTTTGCACATTTTCTTTTTCATATTTCTCACATGGACGTCCCTAAATCAGTTTAAAAAGATTAACATTATTATATAATATATAATGGCAGTGCACATAAAATCGTTAACAGTAATGAGAATTTGTCTCATCCACAATTAATAGTATAATTAATAGCATAAACTAAAAAATGACTTCAATATTTGATAATAACTAGTGTCCTACTCGTGCGATGCATGGATATTATTATTCTAATAGATTATTAAAATTGAATGATATAATATACATAATTTATTAAATATGTGTAATTAAAAATAATAATGGTTTATTCCTTTTTAATATTTAATTCTATAATTATTAAAATATAAAGAATATTAAAAAATTTAAAAAGAAAAAATGGATTTAGAAAATCAAATAGAAAACATTAATAATTAAAAATAGAAGCTATTATAAATCTTGTTTCATTTATATTTTTTGAAATGTCTCCTTGTACACTATATTTTTTTGTCATATTACAACACTTAAAATTGTCATCACATATAAAGATCATAAGTCATTGTTGAGACTAAACCCTAGATACAACAGTATGTAATTGACCATGCAAGAAAACTGGTTTTGGTAAATACACACTAATATGTGATAATGTCTTTACTTCACTTTTATTAATCTGATTCCATTGCAAAGTCCAACAGATAAATCAAGATATTAGATACTCCTATTTTTAACACTAACTTATGATAAGGAAGTGCAAAACACTTCAACTTCAATATCAATCTCCTCATCTACCTTCCATAAAGTGTCAAGACTCAAATACACTCTCTCTCCTCTAGAAAATAATGTCATGACATATTCATTATATGTATTGACAACATCTAACGTAGGAGCAAGAGTTGCTTTATCCTAAATAAACAAATGCAATGTTTCCAAAATTTGAAAGCAAGTTAGCTAAGGTATGCAAACAAAATTATATCTCCAATTGTATTACCTGTAGAATTCATGAGTAAATTCTTCGATATTTTAGTATTAGTCTCATCATCACCATAAATGTCTAAATCACAATCACCTAATGCAATAATTCACTCTTGTATTATCTAATACCTAACCCATGCAATGCACATGTATTAAGCTTAAAATACAATGTCTAAGATCAATAATCTATAATATTTATCTCCTTTTAAGAAAATCAACAATTTAGCATATGTTAATAGAAAAAATTTAAGTATAATAACATGTGTATTTTTTTAAGCCATGACTATGATGATTAAATAGAGAGATAAATATTTTAATGTAATATTAAAATAAGAAAATGAAAGTGTAATAAAAAAAAAAAGAAAAAGGCAAGAGCAGGACTGCTCCTGTGGGAGATACTCATGTTAAAAAAATCATGAAGTGAGAATAAAAAACTAAAAAAATGCAAATAAGAAAACATGACCATGTCATGGTTGAACAATTTTAAAATTTTAATATAAAGTAAATACATAAGTAGAATATATAAAGAGAGATAATAAGTAAAATCACTAATGAATAAAACAAAGAGATAAATAATGTATTGAAAAACACATTAAATTTAATGTAAATCAACACACTTACTGTATTTCCCAATGTGTGTTTTTATGTAATGAAATAAATAAATAAGAATGGATAATGGGAGAATTTATTTTAATATAATAATAATAAAAAAAAAATTAAAATATGATAAAAAAAGAAAACAGTAGAACCATAACTATTTCCTATGGAGGATATATATGGTTCATTAAAAATAACTTTTGTAATGAAACAAATTAATAGGAAGAGAGAAAATATTTTAATATAATAATAAAAAAGAAATTGAAATTGTGATAAGAAACAAAAAGAAAAAAGAAAATGGCAGGAGCATGACACTCTTCCGTGAATGGTAAATGTGGTTCATAAAAGAAAATACCCTATTGAAGTGAAAATAAAAAAACTTAGAAAAAAACCAAGTAAAAAACATAACACGTGTACTGTGGGAGCATTTTTTATATAGAGTAAATATAATAGATAAGAGAGATAATAAATGAAAATATTGATGAATAAAGTAGAGATAAATAATATATTTGAAAAAACACATTAAATTTAATGTAAATCAACAACCTTATTGTATTTCTTAGTGTGTTTTTATGTAATGAAATAGATAAACAGAAATGGTCTATGATAGACATTTACTATAAATAGTATAAATTTAATATTAAATAAATTGATAATATATATTATAAAAATAAATTTATCTTTTATAGTAATAAAAGAGTCTAGCGGTACACCCAAACTTAAGAGGATCTACGTTAAACTCACTCGTCTTTATATTCAGCTATAAATTTATCATATATGCATCCTCTTTTGAAATTAAAATAAATTTTAATTAAATTAATTTTAAAGATATGTTCAACTGAATATTTATATTTAAAATAATACATTTAATTTTAAAATTTAAAGAGAAAAATAGAAATGAATGTTAAATAAAAACTTTGGCTCAAGTTATTATTATACTTATTTTTTATTAATTAAACTAATTTACTAAATATTTTAAAATATAAATTTTAAAATTAATTTAGTTGTTATATTTTTAGATTTATATTTAAATTTTACAAATTATTGTCATTTGTTTCAGATTCTCTCTTGATTTGTTTATTATGATCTCCATTTTTTACACTTTCCACACTTAAAAGTTAACTATCAAAGTTTTAATACTTTTAAAAAAAATAATTTTTTCACCCTTTTTTGTTCTACACTTCCTTAATTCCTTTAACACCTTCATTTTTTCTATTCATTTTTTCTCTTCATTTCATATCACATTTTCACCTTCTTTCTCTTTATTTTTTATTTTTCAATCTTTCTCCTCCCTAAACTTCCCATATTTATCTACCTATAATCTATGCATCTTATAGGCTAGATCGCATCTATACATCTTATAGGTAGGCTAGATTTAGACCTCTTAATTTACTACTTATAGGAATAAAAATATTAACCCCCAATTAATAGTAACAAAAATCTAGTCAATTGTAATAGTATAGATAGATGTAAATATCATAATGTTATCATGTTTATAGAAAATAATAACTAATATATTATTAATATAATTATAAATTTAAAATATATTGAGATTTGAGATCCCACAATACAACCTTTAAACATATATAAAGTATATAAAAAAACCCTATTATGAGAGCTAACTTCACCATGATATTTATATTATACCGAATTTAGTTTAACTTAGAATGTTGAATATAATTTTAATTTATTCATGAAAATTAATTATATAAGGTATTTGAAAATGTAAATAAACAAATTTTACAAAAAAAAGTGTCTGTCTATCCGCTAGTATATAATAAATCAAAATACAAAATAATAATTTTATTGAAGTAGAAGAAAATAACATAATTATAAATTTTATATTTCTAACTAAAAATATGTTCATATAAAATGTAACCAACACATCACACATATAATTATAAATTTAAATTATATTGAGATTCGAGATCTCTAATCCCGAACACTTAAAACCTATATAAACTGTTTGGAAAAACCCTTGTGGGAGAAGACTTATGTGGATGTTCACGGAAGGAACAAAATTACCTCCAATCAAGAAGACTTGTGGTTCATAAAAAAATCACTTTACTGGTGAGGGAATAAAAAATCTAAAAAAAATCTAAATAATGGAAGTGAGAAAATGTGACGCTTGTGTCAGGCGAACAATTTTATTATAAAGTAAATAGAATAGATAAGAGAGATAATAAGTGAAAACATCAATGAATAAAATAGAGAGGTAAATATTTTATTCTAATGAAAAAAGAAATAAAAGTGTGATAAAAAAATAAAAAGCAAAAAAAAACGACAGGAGCAGGATTGTCTCCCGTGGAAGATACCTATGGTTAAAAAAGTTACGGCGTGAGAATAAATAGACTAAAGAAAATGTAAGTACGAAAACATGTCACGTATAATGGTTGAGCAATTTTAATATAGAGTAAATATATAAATAGAATAAATAAAGAGAGATAATAAGTGAAACATTAATAAATAAAATAGATAGATAAATAGTATATTGGAAAAAAACACATTAAATTTAATGAAAATCAACACATTTATTGTAATTCTTAATGTGTGTTTTCATGTAATGAAACTGATAAACATGAATGAATAATGAGAGAAACTATTTTAGTATAATAAGAATAAAAAAATTAAAGTGTGATTTAAAAAGGAAAAAAAAAAAAGAAACGGCAGGAGCAAGACTACTTCTCGTGGAGGATACACATGATTCACAAAAAGATCACTTTATTGAAATGAGAATAAAAACTTAGAAAAAACGCAAATAAGAAAACATGACATGTGTATAGTGGAAACAATTTCAATATAAAGTAAATAGATGAGTAGAATAGATAAGAGAAATAATAAGTGAAAATATTAACGAATAAAATAGAAAGATAAATTATATATTGAAAAAACTAAATTAAATTTAATGTAAATCAACTAATTTATCATATTTTTTTAGTGGGTGTTTTTATATAATAAAATAGATAAATATAAATAGATAATAAGAAAAATTGATTTAATATTATAATATAATAATAAAAATAAAAAAAAATTAAAGTTTGATTAAAAAAGGCAAAAAAGAAAGTTGTGCACCATCCCATCAAACTTCCCAATATACTATGTAAAAGAAAGAAAAGCACATAATGTGAGTTGCACATGAGACAAAACAAAAAAAATAACCCCATGAATAAACAGTAACCAAAAACCTCCTCTCATATTATTATAATAATAATAATATATTAAAAAAATAAAAATAAAAATTATTCGATCTTTATAAGAACGAAAAAGTTATTTTAGACCATTAAACTATTAGTAACACATGAGATGACCCGTATGGACCTTATTTTTCTTTTCATATTTTCATTTATTTGCTGTTAATGTAATGAAACTGATCTGACCACATGTTTGAAGCTTATCATAGTGTGGCGAGACCTCAGCCTGCTAACGAGACCTCAGCTTATCATAGTGTGGTAGGACCGTGAAAGACAAAGATCAGACTTGAGCTTCCTATTGAGAATTGGGGGAAAAGGCAACGTTCAGATAAGGGCAAATAAAAAACACCAAGAGTAAGTAACACACTAAAAAGGCTACATACAATTACATTAATCCAAACTCCTTCCCCATGAAGTCAAATCTTGACCCCTCATGCTTCTCTTCAAGCGGTTACTAACGACTGGTCCATTTCATTTATGTTTTTCACTTTGCTAAGATCTTAATGGTATTTAATAAAGGAAAATGCTAACGAGTGCTCTTAAGACACTCGTTAAGGATCCATGAATATTAAGGAACCAACAATAGAAAGCTTTTATTCATGGATCCTTAACATAGGGCACTCGTTAGCAGGACCCTTTAATAATTAATACTTCATTTGTTTTTTATTACAAGACTCTTTTAACCGTTTCACAAAGTTTAAAAAAAATTGGTTATTGTATTGGTCTTTTAAAAAAAATTATAACATTTTAAATTTATCCCTATTTAAAAGTCACGAGACATTAGACATTAGTAATTGTCGCATAGTGGAAAACTTCAAAAGTCACTTTCCAATGGTTTATTTGAGCATGTGGGTCAAACTTCATTAATTATTCACACTTATCAATGGGGAATTAAAAAGAGTTGAATATTAATGAAGGAAAAATATGGATAAAATAATTAATTTATGTAAAAATCTGCAAATGATTTTATATTAAGGGACATTCAATTCTTCTAGAATGAGACTTATAAATACTTAAATAGGGACGGTGGGAGTATAATACTACCTCAGGTCCTATTTATAAGAACCTCTTGGAGAGTTGCTCTTGGTTCTTATTATAAGAACCTTTTAAGATTGTCTCTTGCATTAATTATTTTTTGACACAAATACCCCATTAGTGGAGATAAGTGAGTAATTAATGAATAGAGAGAATGACACAATAGAGTGATTAAATGGAGAAAGAAATATTATGGGTCTCAATAAATTCAAGGGTATTTATGTAAAGATGATACATATTCATGATAAATTTATTGTGATTAACTAAATTAACCAACTTTCTTAATCCTTATAAAGTGATTAAAAAATTCTTATAATTACAACGGAGGTAGTATTATTTTATTAATTTAGTTAGCTAGCTTGCATGACTCCTTTTTATCCAATACCAAGACGAAGATGGCAAGATGATTTCTTTACATTTAATTTATAATCCCATTAGTCAAACCTATTTATTTATCCCATGAACCTAAGCTTTTAAGGCATCCCAGATCTCCCATTCACATCTTTGCTTATGGCACTGAACAAGAACCATTCCTACAAGCTTGGATATCAAGCTCTCCCACCCATCATAACCCAGCCTAGTACTACACTCCATCACCCTCCACAACCTGTTTCAGGCTATGCTTTTCCCATATTTGCCATTGTTGTTGTCAGCATCTTAGCCACCGTTTTGTTGCTCCTCAGCTACTTCACTTTTTTGACCAAATGCTGCTCAAACTGGCAACAATTTAATCCTCTGAGATGGATTTCCATCCTGAGAGCTCGACAGAATGAGGATCTCTTCATAGCATTGTCCCCTGCCATGTGGAACCGTGGCCTTGACGAATCTGTCATCAGAGAAATCCCAACCTTTCAGTTCATAAAAGGTGAAGGTGAGTATCATCATCAAGGTGTGTATGGCTGTGTGGTTTGTTTGACTGAGTTTCAAGAACATGATGTGCTAAAAGTTTTACCAAATTGCAACCATGCTTTTCACTTGGATTGCATTGACATTTGGCTTCAGAGCAATGCCAATTGTCCTCTTTGTAGATCAAGCATTTCAGGCAACACACACTGTCCATTTGAACATATCATAGCTCCAAGCTCTTCTCCTCAGGATTCTCAGTTACTTTCTAACATGGGTAGTGATGAAGATTTTGTGGTTATTGAACTTGGTGGAGAACATGGGGGATTGTTACCACTGGTGCAACAAGAAAGAAATGACTCAAGTGGAAACCTAGCAATAGCACAGAGTAGAATTCACTCTCAGAAGGTTGCACACTCAAAACCAAGGAAGTGTCACCATGTTTCCATCATGGGAGATGAGTGCATTGATATCAGAAAGAAAGATGATCAGTTTTCTATTCAGCCTATTAGAAGATCTTTCTCAATGGATTCAGCAAATGATAGACAAGTTTACTTGGATGTTCAAGCAATTATACAACAAGATAGACATCAGAATGAGGCTAGTGCCAGCGAGGATTGTAATAGCAGAAGTCGAAGAGCATTCTTTCCATTCTGTTATGGAAAAGGGTCTAAAAATGCAGTCCTTCCTTTGGAGAATGATGTTTAATGTAAGATGATTTTCCATTTTTTTTCTGTTTTTTTTTTTGGTTCCATCTCCTTTTCTTTTTGGTTTTCTTAATTTATTTATTTACAGTTACCAAAATGAAGATCTTTAAAACTGAGTAGGCTCAGTTATCCAAATGAAGTAAGATCTTTGAAAAATCTCAGTAGTGAGAAATGGCAGACTGTAGAGTGACTTTTGCAATGACAGTGACTTAGTGAATCTGACAGTGGGGATTATTGTGAGGGAAAAAAAAGCATTGCTTTTGGACTTTAGTACCTTGCTTAAATTACAAGGTGTGGGGGTCTTTTCCTTTCTGAAATTTCCTTTTTACTCAGAAATGAATGTAAATGATTGTTAGCAGGGTATCAGTTCCATACTCTTTTTTTTCTTTTTTACTGGGTTACTAGTACTTGACAAGTTGTCAAACATTTTATTTCTGGGTCCATCTTTCATGCATGCTAGCTCATGATTCCTCTTCCTTTATTTGAGTGTGTGTATTTGGGTCCGGGGAATGTGAGTGAAGGTATGGAAGTGGGAGAATGTATGGAGATACACAGGGCAAGCAAGCAGAGCAGGTGTGTTTGGGAGAAAGCCAAATTAAGCAGAGGGACCCAGACATTGAGAAGCCATGAGTAGCAGCATGAGAAAAGTTATTTTTGGAAATTATCACTAGTTCCTTTTTGCCTCACTGTAATGACATGGACATGGATATTGGGTAACAGCATAATACAGCAACAAATATGATCCAATTTTGAAACTATATATGGTTGGGATTCAACCTCTTTCTCTGTCCCTCTCAAATCTAAATCACTAACCTCCCCATGGTTTCTTTCCAATGTATCAAAAAAACTAACCTCCCCATGGTTAGGCATTGTTAGTTAGACCTTTGCAATGTCACTATATCTCAGTAAAGGAGCCGGCAATAGATATATCTAGATATATCTGCCAAGATTAGAATCAAGAGAACAGTGAAGAAGATAATTTAGGATTTGAGGACCTCTTTTTCTGTAGAATGTAAATAGCACTTCATTGCTGAATTAGACGATTTAGGATTTGAGAACCTCTCATCCCACATGGACTGCCATCTGGAGCTTGGCGTTAGAGCCGGTAAAATGCCCGGTCCGACCCGGCCGGTCCATAAAAGGCGACAAAAATGTAAAACTCAGACATCTATTTTAGAAGCCTGAATAAATCTCGAGCTTTTTAGTCCAGCCTAATAAAACTCGTTACCCAAAAAATCGTAAAAAGTCGGGTAGCCCGCAAAACCTGCAAAAAAAATGAACTACCCGCAAAAAGCTCACTAAAAAGTAGGGCTCGGACACCTATTTTAAAAGTCTGAACAACTTATGGGCTTTTTAGCTTAACCCAATAAAGCTCACTACCCACATCGAACCGAACTCGGCTGGGTACACCAAATTGACAGCATTACTTGAACTATAATAATATAATTTTAAAATACCAGCGCGATTGATGGATTGATTAACAATTCATACATTACTCTTGTTGTATTTTTAGTATATTACATGTATTTCAAATTTTTTATTATGCTAAATATACGGGAAGAATTAATTGTTTTTTTAGTTATATCCTTATTTAATCCATACTTCAACTAATAACTATTCTCATTTTTTTTTAACTATATTCAATTTTTATTATACAAACGTTTTTTATATTTTCAAAGCATTATTAATGTGGGTTAGTGACAGTTAAATGAAATGGATAAAAATTAAATGGTGGTATTTTAGTCAATATCCTATTAAATTAAAACATTAAAAATTTCTTTGATTTATATACATAACTTTAAACAATGTGAATATTAGAAATGAGATAGTATTTTTTTAACATAATCTAATACTATCTCTGTTCTAAAACTCTTGTTTAAGGTTATGTGAAATAGATCAAGGAAATTTTTAATGTGTCCTAATTTACTATGATCTTTACTAAAATATCCTCATTAAATTTCACTTATTTTATTTAACTGTCATTAATCCATATTTTGGAAATATAAAGAGTCTTTATATAATAAAGATTTAATGTTATTTTTTCATATTTAGAGATGATAAAGGTGGCGTTTAAAATTAAAGAAAAATTTATTTAATTTGAATTTGACGTTTTGAGTTTTATTTGGTTTGATTTCAATTTGACTTTTAAGATCATGTGATTAAAGTAATCAAAAAATAATATTTTCTTTATCTTGATTTCTTTTTTATTTTAAGGATCATCATATAAGAGAGAAAGGGATCTAATCAAATTCTTTTATTTAATTTATTTTATTATAGAATTAGGTGATAAAAAAGAAAAATAATCCCTATCTTGATTTCATTTAAATTATTAATATAATATTCTTTTTTTTAAATGTAACTTTTATTTGATCGAGATGTTGGTTTAACATACTGAAGAATAGTATTAGGCATTTAAAGAGAATTTGTTGAAAAGTTCAATATTAATACATTCATAAAAAAAAATAGTACTCTAAAAGAATGAATTTGGATTTGCTGGAGTTGACTGCAATGCAGTCATCAAATCCAATTTGTCCAATGAAGATCAGACGATTCAGATGTCGAGATGGTATAATCTAATTTAAAACACCATGTCAACATCTGAGTCATCTGATCTCCATTGGACGATCTGAATTTATTAACTGCGGTGACTGCAGGAAAAATCGACTACAGGGAACTCGGGTCCCTAAAAGAACAAAGCGTTTCATTTAAATAAAATTTACTTTTCTTATTTAAAATTGTCTAATATTTTTATTATAATTTTCAATACTCCCTTCTATCCTTAAAGCAATTAACATAAGATGTTTTAATGTATTAGTTTTTTAAAAACTTCTACAACTTTTAAGTTTACCCCTATTTTAAGTAAAACTCTTTAATTTCCCATATTAATCAAAATCTAGGTATTATAAAGGTAAAACTCTTTAATTTCCCACATTAATCAAAATCTAGATATTATAAAGGTTCAATAATTATGAAGTGTAAAAATGAAAAAAAAAAATAATAAATACTTCTATATTTTTATAAAGGGTCTTAGAAAAAAAAAACCAAATAAAATTCTCAAAGAGTCTTGTAAAAAGAACTTGATGGAATACTTTATTTTGGGACCCCAATATAAAATCATGACTACACCCTGTATGCAGACAACCCTTGGATGGTTGTTTTTACTTTTTAGCCAATGCACTCTCATATGACCATTCAAGTCGTAATAGTTGCAAAGATGACCATTCAAGTCGTAATAGTTGCAAAGAGTTTCCAACAAAACACACAATTATGAGAAGGGGCATATGTGTTTTTTCTCTTGAATTGTGGAAGACGAAACCTATCAGACAAAATTGACAACATGCACAATAAAGAGCATTTCATACTCTTCAAATATTACACTCATTTTACACTCTTGTACATGTAAGAGTGATGGAAAACAAAGAAAAAGATGTGATATGATACATGATAGAATGACACTCATGTACATGTAAGAGTGATGGAAAACAAAGAAAAAGATGTGATATGATACATGATAGAATGGGGAAGAGAGAGACGGAAAGAAATGTGAAGAGTTAAAAAAGCATGTGAAAATACTTGTTTACAAGTCATTCATGAATCATGATCATTAAAAGATTAGTTTATGTCAAAATAAACTAAAATGTAATACATATTTATCTCAAGAGAGAGAAACCTATTTGTAAAATGAGGAAAGAGAAATTTCATATTAATGGATAATGGTAAACTTTTGAGTACTCATTTAGATTACCAAAGAAAATAAAATCTTAATAATATAATAGCAAACCCCATTATATGACTCAGATATAACTGCAGCTTAATTTCAGTAGATACCTACATGAATCTGTAAGGAAATCTCAAAACCATGGACATTCATTAGATATCGAATGGCAATGTGAAAGAGGAAGTCTGCTAAACTGTTTGGGATTGATGTGATGGCATCTCGGGCTGGGAACTCCTAGATGCTGCAGGAGTATGAGGCAAGGGCAAAGCCTTCATAGGAGACTCATTTGCAGAGGCACCACGGGCTTTTTTCTTTAGTTGTTCAAGAAGTCGGTGGGCTTCTCTAAGTTCATCTTCTGCACTTGCTCCATGGCTTTCCCAAGCATCAATAACTTGCTGTTGAAACTCAATTGCAAGGGTATAGCTGCAATGCCAAGATGATTTTTTTTAGAAAAAAAAACATTAATTTATCCCTTCAGCCAGAAATTTATCAGTTGCCAATTCCATGACAATCCCCTGAGGGACAGCAGAGAAAAACAAGGGACAGAAACATGCTTGCTCATTCCATTCACCCAATACAACAGTATTGTTACATTTAATTCCTAAGGGAAGATCTGAACAGGGAATGACCAAGGCTCAAATATAAACAGATTCCTCCAATTCCTATATTTTATTGTACTTCAAAATAAATATTTTATAATCACTCCCCAATATTGTAAAGGAGAAATGGACAGGTATACATCTATGATAGAACAAAAACCAAACAATTTGAAGCATCTCAGATAACTAAGACAACAAAATACTTCCTTAAACTAGAAGTAGCCCAAAAGATTGAAGGAAGGTGCTATTCCATATTTTGGTTCTTGGTAGAGAAATTATAAAAATGACAAATACTATTTGCAGAAAGGAACATATGCACACTCGAACAAAGACATTACAGCTTATAAAGAACAACCCTTGCTTTTCTATTTGAGAAAGGAAAGGAATATATGCACATTTGATTCCTGAAACAAAAGCTTAAAAATAACAACCATCGCTTTCCTATTTATCAGTATTGACCTGGAATCCAAATTAAAGGTAGCTTGCCCACATAAATTAACTTGTTAATTTTTTATTGACATAATATTTTTGCATTTAGTCACAGAAATATGGAATAACACATTCAGATGGTAGCAAGCATAAGTGTAGATTCTCTTACATGAACTCAAGATAGAAATCTACCTACATCTCACATGTGTTCAACAAACAGTAACAACAGCACCATATATGACAAAGTCCAACATACATTCCCAGGATAAGTTCATATATATAACTTCACAAGTAAAATTTGTGTAGAATGCCAACATAATAGCATCTGCAATTGACCCTAAAATGAACCAAAACCAAACTGAAATAAGTTTGGCAGAAAGTTCAAAAAAGAAACAAAACTTTGATGGCTGTCTACAACTGCAGCATTTCCATATGCAAATATGGGCTCAGGGGATAATTACCCCAGATCCACCCTCAAGAATATCATCTTTCAATTCAATTACATTTTATCCAATATTTGATGGATAGAACTCTACTGTGCAACCACCAAATCAGAAATTCTAGTTAAGTACAAAAGAGAGGATAGTGATTTAAAATTAACTCATTTTTAGGAGGTAATAAAATTTAGTTCGATAGATGATACAAACTATATGAGAGGAACACACCCAGAGTAAAAGAACTAGGAGCCTTGCATAATTAATTTTTCTTTGGAAGCAGTCACTAAACATGAGAAAAACAAGCAGACATATTAATCATTGCACACTCTTGTTTCTGTAAAAAATTGTTAATAGTTAGTTTAATGCGTTAAAATTCAGCCATCCAGGAGTTTCACAACAATAGTTCCGATGGAATCTGGATGGCACACTAATGGGTATATGCTCAAAAGTCAAAGTTCCGCTAGAATTACAGATGAAGTACATCATGTATTATAATATTATACCCAGAAAAAATTGTTCTCGGAATCAACAAACCAAGAGAAACAATATCAAGATATTAAGGCAAACAAATAAAACCACCCATACCTTCCCATCTCACCATAAGCCTTTGAAAGGTTCTGACATGATTCAATTGTATCTGCATGATGTGGACCAAGGGATACATCCATGATATCCTTTGCAACTGCAAACATCTGTGCTGCCGACTGGGGTCTATCCAACTCTAAATATGCTGCCCCCAAATTGTTGTAAATATAACCCACTCCAAAGTGCTTGGGACCAAAGCTATCTTTCAATCTTTCAGCAGCACTTTCCAAATAAGGAATAGCCTGCTGCACCTTACCTGTCAACAATAGTAACCACCCTATTCTTGCAGATACACTTCCCTCTGAGTGCTGTTCTTGTGGCACCTTCTCAAGCAAAGCTAGTGTCCTCTTCAGCAACGAAATTGCAGTTTCAAACTCATTCATAGTTTCATATTGCATTGATATCTCTGAGTATGCCTCAGCGACTTCCACTGGGGATATCCGTTCTCTTTTGCCAAGAATCTCAAGAGAAATCTCCAAACACCTTTTGCAGTCTGCAAACTTTTCCTGATTACATAATGCTTTTGCCATTGATATGAGCACAAGTGCTCGGGTCTCACTGTCCTTATCCGTCTGCTGCACAACGTTATTCAAAGTACCAACAGCCTCATCATATCTTCCCAGTGCAATCATCATATTGGCAGCATCAATTTCAGCGCGCAACAAATCAGAGTTAAGATTCCAATTCTTCAAAATCCTCTGTGCCAAAACATTCTGCTCCAGTGCCTTCTCATGTTCTTCCATTCCACTATATACAATTCCAAGAAGTTTCCTATCATGTGCAACCTCTACAGAATTCTGCCCCAATTGCTTTTTATGTATTTCCAACGCCTTCAAACAATATGGCAGAGCCTCCTTAAAGTTCAAAACCGCAACATAAGCTTCAGCCAAGTCACGGTTTGCCTTACCCAACTCTCCACTATCTTCCTCAAAAGTCATCTCTTTAATCTCCAAACACTTCCTAAGATTCTCAAGTGCCTCTTCCCTCCTCCCCATGGCTGTCTTAACATTGGCCAACTCAAGTTGCACAGCATGAAGCACAGGCCTAACATCATCAACACTAAAACCCTCATCCTGCAACCTACCCAACACCCTATTTGCCCTGTTAAGATACCCTAAACTATCACTGAACCTTTTCAGACTATAATTAACGGACCCCAACAACTGCAAAGTCATAGCAACAGGAAAAGAAGGCTTGTTATCTTTATCCAAGGCTTTCAAGGCTCTGTTAGCAAAGGAAAGAGCTTTTTCAGGGTCCTCACCTTCGCGATCAAGTTTGAGGCCAATTTTCAAAGAAGCCAAACCGAGCTCTCTCTCGTCGAAAGCCCCTTCCATGTCCCTGAACGCCTTGAGCATTTGCTCGGTGGTTTCTGCAGACTCAAACTCTTCCTCAAGCTGCGACCTTTCCTTGATTTTGCGCTGCCTGGAGGGAATTTGAGAGGGTTTCTCCATGAGGGTGTCCATGTTCCGAAATGGGACGGCCACAAACTTGTTGGGTCCTCTGAGTGGGTTGAAGGGTGCATCGGAACCATGCGGTTTGGAACAGAGAGGAACCAAAGAACTTGTCCTACGACGAGCAAGGTGAGACAACAACGCGATCGAATTCCAGAGTTTTCTCATGTTGCCGAACTTTCGTTCGCGTCCAGTTTTGGGTTAAACCTTTGCAAAACCCTCCATAGAAGGGAAGAGAGAGAGTCCAAAGTAGTGTTGTGTAAACACTATAAACGCCGTCGTTTTTACTATATTTATAATTTTTGTGGAATTAATTTCCAGTTTATTTTTATGCTAATGTGCTTCTATCTTCTATCTTTTTAACCAAAACTATTGGGAACTCCTGCTATGTATAAGGAGGGAATATGATGAAAATGATAGAAAATAAAGTATTAAATTTAGATAAAAATATATGGAAAATTAATAATAATAATTAATATTAATAGTAAAGTTCATTGTAAAGATGTAATAATAGAAAATTTACTTGGAGTATTATAATTTAGTAAACATTTCTTCATAACATTTGATATATAAAACAATATTAGTCCAGAAATATGAAGTCTCCTCATTATATCAAAATTATAAGCAGACATTGAAAAAGTTTCTTGAAAGCCATGCAAAAAAAAGTTGAAAAGTTATAAAGAAAATTAGTATATAATAATCATTAATTGAAGACAAGCATATATAAAAATATTTAAACAATATAAATAATAATAATTATAATTATAAAAATAATATTTAGTAATTAATAATTAATAATAATAACAAATAATAATAATAATTTCAAATTAAAAGATTTGAGGAGCAACCTAATATAAATTTTAGAAGACTTCTTTATATACAATATTTGAAGTTATATTTGAAATATGCCCTTCATCGTAATTTCAATTCTCCTCTATTGGTGACTCTAGAAACTGCAACGTATAATTGCCCAAGGGAGAAGACAGACTTTGGCAAGTAAATTCCAACATGCTTCAGGGATTGATCTTGACCTTTATTGATAATCATTGCAAATGACACAACGATAGGGAACTGTCTTCTCTGGAACTTAAAAGGAATTCTATTATCTGAAAGAGTCAATGACAGTCTAGGAGTGACTTTTGCTTCTAATACATAGGTTCCTAAATAATGAGCTTTGTACCATTGTATAGACTTGACTGATCAATGTTTCTCAACAACATTACCGGTGCACTAATTTTCAACTCTAAGACATGATCTGGAAGACTCGATGAATTAATTGTATTTAAAAATTCTGGAGTGTGAATATTATCAGGAGAATTAAAATCAACACTCTCTATACACGGACTGTCAAAACTTAAGTATGTTCTTTCTTCTCCAAGAAGCAATTACTATATTCATTCAAGTTGAAAAAATTTATATTTAAAAAAATAATTAAAGCGTAATTTTTGCCCAATTAATTTAGACAATAATGAACTTTCAATAGATTGTTCATTTTCATGTCATTTATTATTAATTTATAATTTAAATATTAAATAAATTAGTTTGATATAATTAACACAAAGTTTAATATTTGTATTTTTTTAATATTAATAGTAATATTATTTATCTAGTAATTTAAATATTAATACATTTTTATGTAAACTTTCCTTCATATATGATTTACTTTTACTCTATAATTTAAATATTAATAAGTTTTCTTTTAAATCTTTCATTATTGTATAATTTAATGTTACCTCGTAAGTTAATTATTATGAAAACCTTTTCCTATATGTTAATGAGAAATTTAAATGATTCCCTCTTATTTTTCTTTATTATCATTTCAAATGTGATAACAATAAAAAAATATGTAATCAATGTTAAACTTTAAAAGTCAATGAAATAGTAATAAAAAATAATTAATTTATATTTAAATTTAAAAATTATTTTTATCATCCAAAATTTGTATTATAAGCATTCATATCGTATAATTTAAATTTAAATATCAATGCATTTTATGTAAAAAAAATTATCTTAGTGAATTATATTTTTCTTTTGAAATATATATATATATATACTAAATTAATATTTAAATATTAATGGACTTCTACATAAAGTTTTATACATATGTGGTGAGGAAATTTAAAAAGGAAAATGGATCACTCCTAAAACTAAAGAGATCTACACAATTGAGCATATGCATCTAAAGAGATTTACACAAATAAACAAACACAATTCTTCGTAAACTTTGTTTTAGACTTTAAAAGTGACAACGATCCAAAATTAGGTATTTTTTAAAGTTAATTTTCAACAACCTAATTAATTGTATTTAAAAATTCTGGAGTGTGAATATTATCAGGAGAATTAAAATCAACACTCTCTATACACAGACTGTCAAAACTTTAGGTATGTTCTTTCTTTTCCAAGAAGCAATTACAACATATATTCATTAAGTTTAAAAAGTTTATATTTTGAAAAAATAATTAAAGCATAATTTTGCCCAATTAATTTAGACAATGATGACATTTCGATAAAATGTTAATTTTCATGTCATTTATTATTAATTTATAATTTAAATATTAAATAAGTTAGTTTGATATAATTGACACAAAGTTTAATATTTGTATTTTTTTAAAATATTAATAGTAATATAGTTTATTTAGTAATTTAAATATTAATACATTTTTATGTAAACTTTTCTTCATATATGATTTACTTTTACCTTATAATTTAAATATTAATTTTTCTTTTAAACCAACTTAAACACACCCTTGTCATGAGCATAAATTATTCATGTTTCAAGGAACAGCAAGAAGATATAAACTCCAAAATCTATATATGACTGAAGCTATAATTGGAAGTCATGAATCTACAAATCTATTATTAACAAATTGAGTTCAACAAAAGAAATCTTATAATTCACCTAGCAAAATTATATAGGAGGAAACATTTTCAATATGATCACATGCAACTAATAAAACTTTAATAGGCATGCTTAATTAACTTTTGCCACAAGTGGGTACATACAAACAAATAGTGCTGTTACCAAGCCTTAAAATTTAGTTTTTTTTTGTGTTGTCTTTAAAATTTAGTTTTTGTAGTAATTAATATTACATTTTACGTGTTACTATTAAAAATAAATATTGCCTTAATGTTTGTATTGTCATATTATCTTTTGTCAAATTCTTGACACTAAATGGTCAAGTTAAGTTCTTACTTAATTCTCTAAAGCTCATCTTTAAGTATGGTGGAAATTCATTTCCACTATCCAGCAAAATAAATTATTCAATCATGGCCTTCAAAACTTTCATGCATTACACAAACAACAATTTAAAATTAGAAGCGAACATGTAGTTATTTACAATTAAGTAAAGTTATTCACATGAATATGTTCATATTTTAGACATCGCAGCAAACTACTAATAGTGATAACCTCTAACATAGCTTCAACTGTTACAAATTATCAAAGTTATTCAATTGTTGATAATCCCTTTTATACTTCTTCGTATAGAAGATGGGAGTTAGAGATTATTCAATCTTGTAGAAGCAAATATTAACATAGAAATATTTACCAAAAAATAGTTTAAATGGGTAAAAGGGTGCATCGGAAGCATGCGGTTTGGGACAGAGAGGAACCAAAGAACTTGTCCGAACAAGGTGAGAGAACAACCCGATCGAATTCCAGAGTTTTCTCATGTTGCGGAAGTCCAGTTTTGGGCTAAACCTTTGCAAAACTTCACAAAACCCTCCATTGAAGGGAAGAGAGAGTTTAAAGTAGTGTTGAGTTAAACACTATAAATACCGTCGTTTTTTCGGGATGCTACTGTACTTGTAATTTTTGAGGAATTAATTTCCAGTTTATTTTTATGCTAATATGCTTCTATCTTTTTAACCAAAATAATAGATATCCTAACCTTTCAAAAATTCTGGGTTAATTACATTATGAGATCTAATTGTACGATTAGGTTATATCTATCAGAATTTTCTAATATTCAAGTAAAGATTAACTTTTATTACTTAAATGTAAAAACAAAATTATACAAACGTGAGTTGCCAATTGACAGTGAAAAGTTCAAGGATTAATTTTTCTGCGAAAAGATAATGTCTCCCAATTTTAAAGATACTAAACTGAAGAGAAAAACAAAAACTAAGTGCCCCTTGGTGAATAAAATGAATTATTAAAAAAAATGTGGAACAAAGCTGAGGCTCATTAACAATCAATCTAACCCCATGTCAATGAATCTATATACAGCAAAGAATAGAGTTTCTGCTTTCCATGCAAGTAATATAATCATGACTTGGAAACTTGCATTTGAGATCCTTGAAAGCAAGAGCCTCCCAAACAAATAATGAAAGACAAAGCCATCACTCAAATGCTTGGAGTGTTTGGATTTACAGTGGGATTTTCTGGAGGTCTGCTATAAATATCATCAAAATGAAGATTGAATTCTCCTGATTCTAAGTCATCTGTGTGTTGTGTACGAGATAATCTGTGATGATCTCTCCAGTGAAGTTGTTGTTCCTGATCTTGATCCTCTGACCCTCTATCAGAAAATTTGTCATAGTAATTGTATGCTCTTTGTTGATTGAAATCTGGAGGCTCAAAAAAGCTTGTCTGACCATGTACACTCTGTGGATGACTTCTAGCCCACCAATGACTCCTGGTAGTGTTGGTCAGATCATTGGAATTGTGATCCTGGATTAGGCTTTCCCTGAAGATTGGAGCTGATGTGGAAGCCCCAAGATGGGAAGCAGCCCGATCATCACAATACTCATTGATGTAATCTTCATACTGAGGATCATTCTGTGCCAAGTTGGAGGGCATCCAATCTCTGGAGTGATGCTCAGTTACTTCAAATTGATCATCTGTTGGAACATCCCTTGAGGTCACATCATGAGGCCGGGAAGTATAGTACCAATCAAGTAGATAGGGATGGTTATTTTGATTATTGGCTTCAATTAACCACAACGAACCCAAGTGATTGCCAGTTTCAAAAGTACTATATGGCATTTCCCTGGACATAAACCTGTTTCTGTCTCCATTGCTTCCCATGTTGGGACTGCCCCTCCACATTCTGAGTGGGGAAAATCCATCTCTGTCTGCTTGTTCTGATAACTTTTGCTCTCTGAATGTTCTCAGATTTAGCAAAAACTGCTTCCCCTGTGCATTTGGTTCCCACGAAGGGTAACTACTCTGAAAGCTGGCAATCATAACAGAAGTTAAACAAAACAAATAATCATGAGGACAAACACTTCACATCTGTTTTCTTGAGAGCAGTAAACCAGTCAAGGACTTTCAAGATATATGTTGTCTCTGGAGGTTTATTTATATATATCAAAATGCAACCATGGGGGCATAAACATCATTTTACTTTTATTCCAAATGACATGCCACAAAACCTCCTTATTTTTTTCTCTCCTCCTTTTGCTTAATATTATCATCATAAATTTTTTAATTCTTGCATGATATTCATGTACACATCTATAAGACCTGAGGGGTTCAAAACAACCTCAATGAAAATAAATTGTAATAGAACTTGTCTCATGATAATGATGAGCTCTGGCATGAACATACCTCAAAAACGATTTCTCCAATTTCCCCTGGGAGCTCCTTTGGCTGCGAGGTGAATTGTATGGGGAATCATAACTACTGTTTCCATGCTTTTGAAAATCAAAGACACTAAAACTGCAATATTGTCATACCAGCAAAAACATAATTAATAGGGTCTACATGCCATTAACATATTAAAATCAGGAATAAAGAAAATTTCCCAAAGAATAGCCAGATACAATGGGATTCAACCTAAAAAATATGAAAATAATAAAATTCCATGCGAACCTGCATACATGACCAACACCTTCAACATCCACAGTAAAATCTGCAATGAACTGCAAGATATCATCAACACGCTGCAAAATGAAAAGAAAACATATTTAATACATTACATTATGTGGCATAAAAACAAAGATATTATATAGTGTATAAATATAGTCATGTCAAAATACAACTTGACCTTTGGGACAACCCACAGAAGTAAGTATGGAGTGAGGAAAATTGAGGCCATCTCCTCAAGTAACATCATCCCAGTATACTGCACCACCAAAAAATATAGTAGCATAAGTAGTGGTATTCAAACCTTTGCTATCAAGAATATAACGAAGAACACAGGGGTGGGTCTAGTTAACATACTAAACCAGCAACTGAGAGTACCTGGAATAAGGTTTCAAACTCAATTCGGACCATTTCAGTACTTTCTCTACCACGCCATCTCTTTGGCATATAATGTGTATGCTGCACTACCATAGACATTGCTCCTTCATGGTCTAAGACTAGAAGTTCATTTACAATTGCAGCCCGGCTAATAGCAGTTATAGTTCCAAAGACAGCAGCATACCACAATAAGTTTCGACCAAATATCTGCATTGTTTTTGTATTAGAAAAAAGAAAGAGAAACTATTATTAATGACCGTCATGACATGTTTGTATAACTTATCTTTGGCAAAAGCATGGAAAAACCATTACATGACCCTCTAGCAGAGACTCCTCTAGAAAAGCAATGATGATCAGAATTGCAGCAAAGCCACCTGATACGAATGAGATGAATTTTGCAATGATAGATATGATAGGTGAAGGAAATTGCTTGAGATAATCAGAAGCGTGTAATACACTGCTATTAATCCGATGCCTGAAAAGATGGTCCACCTATAACACAAGTTATTGCCAAGCTTGAGCACAGAAGCAAAAGCAAAACAAGTGACATTATGCTAAAAGCCTAAAAACAATAACTAGATGCCAGTTTCAACTATTAAAATATAGTCAACAGATAATACCATTTTCAAACAAGTAATGCCTATCAAGAAAGGACAAGAGAGCACATTTACAACACAATTTCCAAAATGTCATGTACAGTTACTAATATATGGATTTTTTCAAATAACCTGTGTTAAACAAGTAAAATAATTCTGTTAAAGAAACTTAATTTTCATTTCATCCATCAATGTTTCTTGAAGTAAAGATCAGATTCAAAATATATGCAATGACAAGTGGGCTAGTAACTAGAATAATATCAGCATTCTATGATTAATGTTTCATAACTATCCAACAAGGTTTTATGTTGGCTTTGGCCAGAATCTTTCCCTGGCAAGGCACACATGTCTTGATGTCAGATCGAATTGGAGAATAAGCTGGTGTACTTTGGTAGAAAAAATTTTGTACCAACCCAAGTGTCATAGTTCAATCTGTCTCTGATGCCTTTGCAAGGCAACATGCTGGCCCAAAGACAAAGCCAGCATATTCAGCACGACTGTTTGTAAATTTAAATCTTTCTTGCACAATGATTATTTTGAGATACTAACATGGAGCCCATGAAAGCAGTAAATGAGATGTAAAGAAAAGGACCAAGAATAATGATACCTCATTGAATTCCCTAAAGATCCATCTTGACAAATTTGACCATCGTCGAGATGACGCTGTGCTTGGGTGATTGTAAAATTGTTCAGCATGCCTCAGAAAGAGATATACCAGCATGAATATGACAAGAAACGGAGAAAGTAAAAGCATTGCAAGCCCAACTACCATAAGCCTTTTTTTTAATGTCCTTGGATTTGACACAAAATCCCTTTTGACACAAAAGTTTCTGCAGAGCAAGCATATTCAGAAAAAGAAAACCATTATTGAAAATGGAATCGTATGATTAACATTATCATACAAATTACTTAACCAAATCATCATATAAGTCAGTCTACATGAATTCACATTCACACGAAATACAAATACAAGATAAAAAAATGTCAAACAAAATAAAAGTTCAATATTTACCCTCTCCTACTGCTTAACAGTAACACCCTCTCTGATTTCCTAACAATCCTGGCTAATAAATGGTTACCCAGAGTAGTAAAAGCCTTGTCTGTTCATTTAATATATGCAACATCTCTGAGTGACTCTATGTGGTTCTATGATCCATCACAAAATTAGCCAGGCTGTAAGAAACATCAGTCAGGCAGGATATCATTTATCTGTTCAGCTTAATTATATCAACAAGAGTTTGACAACGTCCAATCTCCTGCCAATTTCACTGAAACTTCTTTTCACAGTCATGAGATAATTTATGTTAGGGATATTATACAGCTTCAGACATGAGAGAAGCCTCTGTATACTGTACCCCTCCTCCCACTCACCAAACAAAAAGAAATACAAATATAAATTTTGTTACAACACACAATAAGCAAGTACATGAGTTGTAGTGGGATTATGACAAGAGAGAGACATCACAAGAAATCAATTTGATTTCATGCTGTGGTGATCAACCACAAAACTATATACTTTCTAAGAAGACTGATGAAGAGATATCGCAGGAATCAAAAAGGTCTACACATGGTTTTCACAGTTGACGGATATAACAGATTGAAATTTTAAAAAGGGGTCTACAATCTCCCTCTTTCTCATTAAATGGATGCGTAAGCCGGAAAAGTATTTTGTGTCTCTTATGGTTGATCATCCCCATTGCATTTTGTTTGAGAATATGGTTGAACTGTTTTTGTTCTCAATTAGTCTATAGACAAGTGACATTCAATTAGAATGCAAACATCATCATGTCCAATAACAAGGAGCCCATATAAGAAAGGGTCCTCCTAACAAGTGCCCTAAAAGCACTTATTAAGGAATCAGACAAAAAAATAATATAATAAAAAGTATGGCATTTAACACATTGGAAACTTAAAAAGCTTTACTTTCCATTTAATATTTTCCATTTTTGAACCTTTAATAAGTGCTCTAAGGGCACTTGTTATCGTTTACCTACAAGAATATATCTTGTAGTTCTCCAATTCATTGGTTTTGGCCCACTTTTACAAAGTCAAAACATTAAGCCATTATTTTAACAATGTCGTGATTATTACATAATATTTGCTCTGATTTTATTTGTAATAAAATCTGTATCAGTATTAGATTATAATCAAATCTGATTTCTGATCAGATCTTAGGAAATAGAATAGTTATTTCTGATTGATTTTGTTTTATTTACAGCAGATTGGTTTCCTTTTTTAGAACCAATCCTGCCTTTAAATTGGTGGCTGTATTTTTTCAATTAATAATAAGAGAGAAATATTATTCTTCTCTATTCTTTTATGGTACCAGAGCTTCGTGCTCTGAACCTTGCCATTTCCCATGGTGAAAACGGCAATGACCGGCACTAGTACCCATTCTCCGACCACAGAAGATGAGCGCAGGGAGGAGACTCCACCACCCAAAACTGGTCGAGTGGAGACTCAACCATGTGCGAATGACAATTTTCCCCAAAACCTGAATATTCCACTCACGGTGCATAGGCTCAATGGGAAAAACTATCTCAAATGGGCTCAATCCGTGAAACTGACAATGGAGGGAAGAAGCAGGCTGGGATACTTAACAGGAGAAGTGAAGAAACCGGAAAAGGATGACCCTTCTTGGGCAAAATGGAAGGCTGAAAACTCCCTCATAATGTCATGGTTGATCAATTTCATGGTGCCAGCAATTGGGAAGCCATATTTGTTTTTATCTACAGCAAAAGAAGTTTGGGCAGCTGCTCGTGAATGCTACTCAGATTTGGAGAACTCATCTCAAATATATGATCTGAAAACTCAGTTGTGGCAATCCAAACAAGGTGATCGAGATGTTACCACCTACTATAATTTGATGTTGGCCCTGTGGCAGGAGTTAGATCAATGCTATGAAGATGATTGGGAAAACCCCAAGGATGCAGCACGATTTAAAAAAAGAGAAGAAAATGATAGAGTATACATGTTCCTTGTTGGCTTGGATAGAAGTTTAGATGAAGTAAGGGGAAGGATTCTTTTTTGAAGGCCTTTACCCTCCATTCGAGAAGTATTCTTAGAAGTTAGACGCGAGGAAGCTAGAAGGAGGGTCATGTTGCATGGATCTGAATCACCTATCACCCAGCAAATAGAAGGATCAGCCCTTGCAACAAAGGGGTTTGATTCTGAAAGAAAAAAACCATGGTGTGATCACTGTAAGAAACCATGGCACACAAGAGAAACATGCTGGAAGCTTCTTGGAAAACCAACAAACTTTAAAAAGTCTAACAGAGAGGGCAGCACATTCCAAACCACCTCTGAGGAAAATAAGGAGCTATCATCTTCTGCTGAAACAACTCCTTTCACAAAGGAACAATTTGAGCACCTGTACAAGATTTTTTCTCCCAAAATGACAGTAAATCCTTCTGTTCTTTGGCCCAAAAAGGTACACATCCCATTGCCACTCTCTGTAGTTCAGAAAATAATCTAAAACCTCTTTGGATCATAGACTCTGGAGCTACTGACCATATGACAGATTGTTCAAAACTTTTTTCCTCCTATAGTCCTTGTGGAGGAAACAAAAAAATAAAAGTTGCAGATGGCACCTTCTCTGCAATTGCTGGAATTGGATCAGTTCCTCTGTCTTCTTCTTTAACCTTACATAATGTCCTTCATGTGCCTAACTTATCATGCAATTTACTCTCTGTCAGCAAAATTACTCTTGACTTAAACTGTCATGCCATATTTGATTCCTCTGGTTGCAAATTTCAGGAATTGAATTCGGGGAGGATGATTGGCAATGCTAGAGAGATTGGTGGACTCTATCTGTTTGAAGATGACAATGACTTTAGTAGACAAAATCAAAGTACTTGTCTCCATTCTAGCCTAGTTTCTAAGGCCAATGAAGTTATGTTATGGCACTATAGGTTAGGCCATCCAAGTTTCAACTATATGAAACACTTGTTTCCTGAATTTTTTAATAAAAATATGTCCACTTTAAATTGTGAAACTTGTCAATTGGCTAAACATCATCGTTCCCCTTATTTATCACAACCATACAAATCATCCAACCCCTTTACTCTTATTCACAGTGATGTTTGGGGCCCTAGTAGGCATTCAACACCTTCGGGTAAACGTTGGTTCATCACCTTTATTGATGATCATACTAGGATAACTTAGGTGTATTTGATGAAGAGAAAATCTGAAGTTGAATCTATTGTTAAAATTTTTTTCAAAATGCTGACAACACAATTTCAAAAAACACTTCAGATTTTTAGAAGTGATAATGGTAAGGAGTTTTTTAACAAAAGCTTAAACAATTTCTTCATAGAGAATGGAATTGTACATCAAAGCTCTTGTGTGAATACATCCCAACAAAATGGGGGTAGCAGAGAGGAAAAACAAACACTTGCTTGAAATTGCTCGGGCTTTACTCTTTCAAAATTTTGTACCTTAATACCTTTGGGGTGAAGCTATACTTACAGCAACCTATTTGATCAACAGGATGCCAAGTAAAGTTTTGGATTTTAAAACTTCTTTGGAGGTCTTCTTAAGCATCTTTCCAAAAAATAGGTTGCTATCAACCATACCTCTAAAGGTTTTTGGGTGCACTGTTTTCGTTCATAATCATGAACCAATTCGGAATAAACTAAGTCCTAGAGCAAAGAAATGTGTGTTTATTGGTTATTCTTCCACACAAAAGGGATACAAATGCTTTGACCCTAATTCTAACAAAATTTTTGTCAGTGTGGAAGCCACCTTCTTTGAGTCTCAACCTTTTTTTACAGCTCATCTTCAGGGGGGAACACGTGTGAAGATTTGACACAATCTTTTGAACTTGCAGATAACTCACCATTTGACTGCATTTTAGTTGAAAATGAATTTGAAAATTTCAAGGATTATGATGTTCCAAGTTCAAAAGATTGTGCCGACATCATTGTGCCAAATAATGAGGACAGTGAGGCCATAGGAACAGGTGGAAATAAGAAGCAAAGAGGCAAAAAACGTATTGATGTTGTCTACTCAAGAAAGAAGAAAGCTCAAGAAGATGAGTCCAAAGGTCATCCCTTGCATTACCAAGTATCCGAGGAACCACAAGGTAATACTCTTCCAGAAACTATACATAATGGCAACCAAAATTTTGTTAGTGAGTCTCCTATACTAAATGATTCTGATCTTCCCATTGCTATTCGAAAAGGTGTAAGGTCTTGCACCAAACATCCTCTATCCAAATTTGTTTCATATGATAAACTCTCACCCTCTTTTCAAGCCTTTACCTCACAGTTGTTATGCAGGGAAATTCCAAATAATATACAGGATGCTCTAAGGGTTCCCGAGTGGAAGGGAGCTGTTTTAGAAGAAATGAAAGCTCTTGAAAAGAATCAGACTTTGGAAATGGTGGAGCTGCCAAAGGGGAGGAAAACAGTGGGATGCAAGTGGGTGTTTACAATCAAGTACAATTCATATGGTACTCTAGAAAGATACAAAGCTCGCCTAGTTGCCAAGGGTTATACTCAAACCTATGGCATTGACTACTCGGAGACTTTTGCACCGGTGGCAAAACTGAACATTATTAAGGTCCTCCTATCTCTAGCTGCAAATCTTGTTTGGCCCTTACAGCAGCTAGATGTGAGAAATGCATTCCTAAATGGGAATTTGGAAGAGGAAGTATACATGGATGGACCACCTGGCTTTGAACAAGGGCACTATCCAAAGGTATGCAAGCTGAAAAAGGCTCTATATGGACTAAAGCAATCTCCTAGAGCATGGTTTGAAAGATTCACTCAATTTGTCAAGAAACAAGGATATTCCCAAAGCCAAACAGACCACACTATGTTTGTGAGGCATTCATCTGAAGAGAAAATTGCTATACTAATTGTCTATGTGGATGACATCATCCTTACTGGAGATGATTTACAAGAAATGAGCCGGCTGAAAAAAACTCTCTCTGCAGAATTTGAGATAAAGGATTTGGGATCCTTAAGATATTTTCTTAGGATGGAGGTAGCAAGGTCAAGGAAAGGAATTGTTTTCTCACAAAGGAAGTATATACTTGATCTTCTCAAAGAAACCGGTATGAGTGGTTGTAGACCGGCTGACACACCCATTGACCCAAATAAAAAACTTGGAGATGGCAAGGAAGGGGATCCTGTGGACACTTCACGCTACCAAAGACTGGTTGGGAAACTGATTTACTTGTCTCACACAAGGCCTGATATTGCTTTCTCTGTAAGTTTAGTAAGTCAGTTTATGCACTCTCCCCATGAGGAACATCTTGATGCAGTTTATAGAATCCTAAGGTATTTGAAGAGTACACCGGGTAAAGGTCTGTTATTCACAAAAACCACTCATCAATCAATTGAAGCCTACATTGACGCTGATTGGGTAGGTACAATCATTGATAGGAGATCAACTTCGGGCTACTGCACTTTTGTATGGGGCAACCTTGTCACTTGGCGAAGCAAAAAACAAAGTGTGGTTGCTAGGAGTAGTGCTGAAGCAGAGTACAGGGCAATGGCACAAGGAATTTGTGAAATGATTTGGCTAAAGGGAGTTCTTGAAGAATTAGGAATGGCCATCAATCTACCCATGAAGTTGTACTGTGATAACAAGGCTGCAATCAGCATTGCTTAAAATCCCGTCCAACATGACAAGACTAAACATGTGGAGATTGATAGACATTTCATTAAAGAGAAGCTGGAAAATGAGGCAGTTTGCATGCCTTTTGTCCCAACTTCACAGCAAGTGGCAGATGTTCTTACTAAAGGACTTTTCAGAAATAACTTTGAATTTCTTGTAAGCAAGTTGAGTATGATAGATATCTATGCACCAACTTGAGGGGGGGTGTCGTGATTATTACAGAATATTTGCTCTGATTTTATTTGTAATAAAATCTGTATCAGTATCAGATTATAATCAAATCTGATTTCTGATCAGATCTTAGGAAATAGGATAGTTATTTCTGATTGATTCTGTTTTATTTACAGCAGATTGGTTTCCTTTTTTAGAACCAATCCTGCCTTTAAATTGGTGGCTGTATTTTTCAATTAATAATAAGAGAGAAATATTATTCTTCTCTATTCTTTTAAACAAAATAAAAATTAAAAAAGAACCTCCATTTTAGTTTCTGCAGCAGTTTTACAGATTCAAGATAGTGTGAAACCTGTGATTTTAACCCCTACCATGAGTCATTCACAATTTAATCATTTGGTAGCAGTACCACCACAACAAAATAATTATTACTTGTTAAAGCAGGAAAATAAATGTAAACTTTTACTTCAGAAATGGAACATATTTAATTGAAATGTAAGAATGTGAAAGAAGATATTAGTACTGTGTCATTCATGAAACCATAACCATCTCCTAAACACTGGATGGAGTACTCTTTAGGCTACTGACATCTTGTCATACAGCGGTGTATGACGATTTGCAGCTTTACATCAAACAGGAGTTAAGATTTTCAGGAAGTTGTTCAAGGCAACCAACCACACAGTAATTTTCAAGCATAACATCAAGATTAGATTACATAAAATATATCTCTTAAATAGTTTCAAGCATAAACAAACAGATAGTTTGATATCTGAGTCATCATCCTACACCTAAATATGATCATTACATTCTCCAGATAAACACACCATTTTCTCAAACTGGTTTTAAAAGAAAATTTGATATTTAAAGCTGAGATGGTGAAAGGCCAATATTTACAAGTTACAGGATCAAATAATACTGAATATAATGAGTAGATGAAATGGTATTTGTACAGTTATTAACATACCGGTCGAACATGCTTTGCAGGATGCACCAATTCAAAGTCCACTCAAGAGTCTTGGTTAGTATTAGACGATATTGCGTTCCATCAGTACCAGATTTCACTGTAGGACCAGCACCTGGGACCCACTGAGATATGGGAAAAGCAAGCACACCCTTGTTGAGCATTCCAATCAAGTAGTTCTCTTTCCGCATCAACCTCATGACCATGTCATGAGCAGTGAGATCTTTTACTACACAGAGTTGTCGTGAGCTTTGCAACAGAACAACCTTTTCAAGAATTTTAGCCCAGGGCATGGTTTGAATTTCATTATCAGTAACATGGAGACTGCAAGAAAATCATGGTAAATTATGGCAAAAACACTTCACTCAAATAAAATTTATCAATCCCTTCAATACACTTTAGTTGTTTATCAATTATCATTCATACTTACCTATTGTAGTAGAACTGTCGGATTTCCAGAGTATCCTTTAGCTGAGCAAAGAACCTCAAGAAGCAAAATATCCAATAGATAGAAAATATTCCCAAGTATCCAACAATAATAGCTTTGCTAAGTGTTAACGGGGTTAAAGGGTGTTGATGAAGAGCTTCTTTAGCAAGATCACAGGGCTTCATTCCAGATTCAACTGCTTCCATCCCACACTTTGCATTACGGAGTCCATTCCAATCAACATATAGTAAAAAAAATCCTGAAAAGCATATGGTGAACCCTAGACTCAGAAGTTCAACAATCCACTTTATGATGATGCACCAGAGCCCTTTCTCACAGTAGTAGCTGTAAAGCCTTTCAAAGAAGAGATCCAAATCAACAATTGGTTCTACATTTACACTCTCACCATTAAGAAGCCCTGAAGGGCTCTCACTACCAGGACTTGGGATCCTTCTATAATCAGACAATTCAATCTCTGGGGGAACATCCTGAAGTAAACCAGCTGTCACTGATGATTCACCATGACGTTTCCATTTGAATATACTAAAAGCACTAGCATCTCTTGGCCTGATAAACATTGTACACAGACACTGAATGTTGGCATAAACAGCCAGTCCATGCCCCAGAGACCTAAATGGTTATGACCAGGTTCTACACACATGACAGAATCAATATCAGTATCTTCCAAAGGTAGCACTGAAAGAGATATCAAGAGATAGTATTTCATACTTTAGCCAATCAATGAACTATTAAATTGAACAAGGAGCGCAAAATTTATAGATTTATGCTGCTATTAAGTATTAACATAGTTGTTCCTGTACGAACTCAGCTCAAAGTATTAAAAGCTAAAAAAATTTGAAATCATCAATCGAAAAATGATCAGCTCAACAAGGTCTTATATCACATGGTTGGACTCAGCCCCAGATAAAAAACCATTGCCAATGATTTCTATGCCAAGCTATCAACCACAGAATGCACATCAACATCATGCCAAATACTACCATTGGGGGGAGAGGCCACAGTCCTCAGTATTCACTAACAAGCAAATTGTATAGGTTCCTAATCTGACATATTATGATGGGACACACTTGACCCCACTGCATAGGAACATATTTACACAAGGTGCCAATGTCGTGGCAAATACAGCCTAAACCAATAGGACCATATCCACACCAAACTTCAAGAGGCAGGTATTTCACTAGCCAAGTGTAAGCACAAGAACATTTTTCCCTTTATTATTTCACAAGGAGGGACGGGTTAAAAAGCAATGAGCTTTTTTGTTTGCACATAAAAAAAACAGAAGTCCAGATTGGGAAGCGGTGTCTCTAAATTGAGCTGAATAATCCAGTGAGGCAACAAAGTACGATTGCATTATCAGACAATGTATTGCGTGAAACAAAAACGATCACAACAGCATGACTACATACTTATTGACACACGGAAGTAGAATTTGATGAGGAAAAAACTAGTCTTGGCGACAAAAACAAATTACGTGAAACAAAAACAATTAAAAAAACGCTACTTGAACACCCCCCCCCCCCCCCCCCCCACAAACCCGTTATGCAGTATCAAGGGAAAAAAACATAGAAAATAGAATAATTTAAGTATTGAAATATGGGTTTTAAGCAAAGAGAAACCATAGATGGAAAAGGATAAAGTTACCTTGGACTAAGCAGAAAACATGGAAGAAGGGAAATTAAGGATATCCAGAAACAGAATTTAGGGGAAAAGGCAGTGAAAGTTGAGGAATTAAAAGAGGATGAGACAAGTTGGGAACTGATTGAATAAGCGGAGAAGACAAAGAAGGAAAAAGGAAAAGAAGAAGAGGGTTTTTGTTGTTTTCGGTTGCGTGGAGGAAGAGGAAATTACAGTGACAATAATTTCATATGAAAAATATGGAATTTTTATTCAGTTCCTTTCTCACTCATTTCTCTGCTTCCTCTTCCCCTTTCTCCTTCCTTGCAAGTTTGTTTTTGTTGCCTAAATAGAATGGTATCCGCAAGGACTCTCTCCGAGACGTGATAAATGGGTAAATTCTTTTATTTTCTGTTTATATTTTTATATAATTAAATTTAATTTATAATAAATTAGTATTTTTGAATTTAACAAAATAAAAAATCTAAATAATTATTCAATTTTAAATTATAAATTAATATTTTATTAATAAAAATTAATTAATTAATATTGTTTTTGATAATAAGATATAATTAAATTAATTAAAATTGTAATGATAAGAATGCTGATTTATATTACACATAATTAAAATAAGGATTAAAATGGAGAAGTACATGATAAGATTTTGAATATTAAAAATTTTAAATATTTTTATTATAGATTTCAAAATTTAGGATTAACATTTATTAGTATTTTAAAATTTAAATAGAAAGATAAATAAGCTTGGTATTAAGAATTAAGAGGGAGAATCGCATTCTCACAAGTAGCATGTGAAATTCATCACACAATTAGAGAAGAGAGAATGTTGAAAATCATCAAGATAAAGAGTAGGTGGGTGAATATCTCACTCTCAAATATGAGGTCTCAAAATTATAATATAAAAAGTTAATTTTTTATTATAATTTTCAAAATTTAGGATTAATATTTATTAATTAGCATTTTAAAATTCAAATGGGAAGAAAGAGGAAATTGGTATTAAGGATTAAGATGGATGATCTCTTTCTCACAAGTAATGTGTGGAATTCACCATCAAAAGAGAAAAGAGAAAGTGTTGAAAATTATTGAGATGGAAAATATAGCGACGAAGGTATCTCATTCTGCAAGTCTCAAAATTATAATATAAAGAATTAATTCACTTTCAATAACTTCCATTCATTTTTTAAAGTATCAATCTTTATATCTCCACTCATTTATATTTTGGTTTAGGGTTTCACTTAAAAAAAATCAAAATTCATTATTTTTAATAAAAAAATAGGGTCGCAATTCGGTACCCTCCAGCCAGAGAGGGTATTGGTACATTCTTGTTATTTTTTTATTGAACAGAGACATAAAAGCCAAAACTACATAAAAACAAGTCGTGTATTCCGTCCTAAATTATCTCGAAGACATAAAGTAGATTTTAAATGAGACACATGTGTATTGCAAATGAGAATGTGAAAAATGGGGAATACATAAAAAAAATACAGGATAATGGTTATAGGGGATCAAAAAATCTTTTTAAAAATAAAAAATACAAATTCTAATAATTAAATATTATCCTGTAACTGTAAAAATACTAAGACCACCTAAGAAAATTGAAAGAAATTGATTAAAAGAAGGTACTAAAACTCTCTCTCACTAGAGGGTGCCGTAGAATTTCTTAAAAAAATATTGCTCAGTAGATGCGTTTCAAAATCATAAAAATCAATTTACGATAAAAATCAATTTAAATAACCTTTATATATAACCTTTATCAGACTTGGTAACTTCATTCAATTCAAAAAATAATTTATATCATATATAGTGAAAATTCAATAGACGCGTTTCAAAATCATAAAAATCAATATAAATATATAGTTTGAACCGGATTATTTTTCATTACCTTTTCATATTTTAAATTTTATTTAATCTATAATTTTTTAAAGATAAATAAAGATATTTATTTAAAAATTACGTATAAATATTTATCATTTTTTCTATTTCTTATTTTTTCATCCTATAAAATATAAAATAAGTTCATTATATTGATCTATATCTTTATATATCATAATTTCATATGATTTTGTGTTATTATATTAAGGGCCTTCCTATCTGTTTTTGTGGAAGATAATTCTATTCATGGTATTAAAATTACCTTAAGACAGGGCATAACTAGGATTTTTTCTTTGTGGATCGAAATAAAATACTTCTTTTGATCCTTTTTACATAATTCTTTTGATAACTTTATTTGGTCATTTTTTTAAGTCTCTTTATAAAATTTTACAAGTGCTTTTTTTTTAATCTTTACCCCTTATAATTATTGAATACTTTTTAGGTTAATTAATGAGGAGGAATTAATTGTGTATTTGGTTTAGCGTTGAAACGTGGTAAACTTACGTTTCTAACGCTAGAAATAGTTGCGGTTGGGAATCCAAACTTTAATTTGGTTAGTTTTAACGATGAACCAAACACACCATAAATAGAGTTTAATTTACAATACGAGTATCGACAAAAAAAACTTACAATAAAGAGGTAAAATATTACAAAATTTAAAAAATATTTGGGAGGCAAATTAATAGTTAATAAAAATATTTTATGTGAGATATGGATAACTAATAAAACGATTGAAATTTTTTGGGCATGGCCGTGCGAACCCATTAGCTACACCCTTGTCTCAAGAGCATCTAAAATCTCACTTTTTTCAAATGAAATACTTAGGGTATGTTTGGTTTGTATTTCCATTTTCTGTTTCCATTTTCTGTTTTCTATTTTTTAAAATTTTACAAAGAAAAACTGGAAATACTGGAAACAAAAAATTGTTGTTTCCAACACTTCCAGTTTTTCTTCTATAAAATTTCAAAAACCAAGAAATAAACTGAAAACAATAAATGAAAACAGGAAAATGTAAATCAAACATCCCTTAGTTTTCCGGCGAACGGAGAAGGCAGAAACAGTTAGCTCTATACTTCATAACTATGAATTATGAAAACAACAAATTAACTTGAGCAAAACTGAACTCTTGACTTGAGTAGCTGAAATGTTCCTAGTACTATATTAATCCAGTTTGAAAATCAGTTGGGAAGGTGTGGCGAGTCACATTAGATATTTGGGTCTTCTTACTATCATAGGAAAATAAAAATACCAAATACTTAATTTTGTTCAAGATATATAGAGCCATAAAAAGTTGAAGGGTTGGGAGGCGAGAAGGTCCTATTGAGTTGGAATGGAAACACTCAAAAAATTAGTGGCCAAGCAATACCCACTTACATTATGAAATTTTTATGGTTTTCAACAAAAACAAACTTTCAATTCTTGGGTTTCAGGAAAATAATAACTGATTTTAATTTGGCACTGTTGCCCAAACAATGGTGGCAATTGTTACATAATCCATCCTCTCGTGCTATCAAGGAACTGAAGTGTCGTTACACGTACAAATGTTGCAAGCGCAAAGAAAGGAATCAATCTCAATTACACGTGGACAAGTATATGGAGCTTCAAGCAAATCTTCGGTGATGGGGGCCATCTGGAAAATATCCAATGGTTCATTTATTAAAATTTATCAAGACAACTGATCTACACTTACTAATGGTAGGCTAAATATACGGTACATGGTGCAAAAAAACTTGCACCAGTGCAAGGGAATTATAGGCCGTTGATATATTGATTGTTTATTAGGACCGTTGGGATGGAAGACCGGAACCTGGTTAAGGAGAAAAGTTTGTAATTACTGAGGTAGTCCCTGGTAGAAAAAAATTTTACGAGCTAATCCGAAACCTGGAGAGGGAAGAGGAAGCCACAAGTTAGTTTGTGTGTTATCGTGAAGTAGTTATGGGGGACCTATTTCGTAGAGGGGTTAGCCTGATTAGAAGAATGTCCACAGTTGTTCCAATGGGAAGTTTTGGGATTACATTTGTAGCGGTACAAATGTGCAAAGAGGAAGCCGTCGAGGGAATGGGGGTGCGAGTGTTACGGGTCATTGATTTCAGCCATAGGAGGCAATGAAAATGTGAAACATTGTTTATGGAACTTGGTGGATGACGTTTTTCGTGATAAGGCTATTAGGATGAGATGTAATACCCCGCCACGATGGTCTACTGGAGTTTGAACTACCCTAATGCAGTGGTGGTATGGAATTGAGGGAAGGAGATGATTCCAATTTTTTTGTTTGGAAATTGTAAGTTGATAGTTGTGGGCCAGGAACAGTTAGTTTTTGGAATATAATTTCGTGGGTTGTATTGGTAGTTTGATGGAAAAAAAAAGTGAGTTGGGCAAAGTAGCGATATGGACCTAGGCACAGTTTGCACATGGTGAAGAGGTAGGATAGGTCATTGATTGGTATATTATAAAGGTCCTATTGGTCGAATGTTGGGTGAAATGGAATAATAGTTTGAGGGTGTCGATGGGCTTGTTATTGTTTTTTTTTTTTATAGGCTTGTTATTGGTTTGTTGCCCGTCGTCATTGGTAGCCTAGTGAAGGCTTTATGTTGTGAAAGAGGTAGGCTATTAAGTATTTGTTTAATTGAAGAAGGCGTTTTAGATGTTTAATGTATGGATAGTAGTTGACGATGCAGTGAAGATCAAATTAAAAGGTACATTTTGTGGCTAAAGGAAAATATGGTTTAGGCGGAAGTAATTAGTAAATGTGGAATTATAGTGTTATAAAGGGGACAGTAGTTTTGTTTTAACGTCTCACGCATGGGCTTAACATGAATGAATAGATGGAGGGAGGCCAAAAAATTAATGAAAAATAGGTAGACATGTCGATTAATTGTGAGAAAAATACCGGATGGTCTTGCATGGGGAATCTTGGGTGTTGAGTTTCACGGGCTTTCGGCGAGAGCGCGATCACCTATGGTGGTTTGGAGTGTGTACGAGGAGGTTACCTAAAACCCTAAGTCCCTTTTGCGCCGGGGGGGTGGCCGGTGATGTCTTGGTGGTTTGATTTTGACATGGTTTCATAGCCGGTGGTAAGGGGAGGCTTGGGAGACGCGTTGACGAATTTATGTGATTTTTTAAACAAAAGGCTAATTTTTGTGAATTAATAACAGTTAATTAGTGATTAATTAATGAAAAATAGGTAGACACGCCGATTAATTGTGAGAAAAATACCGGATGGTCCGCTTGCATGGGGGATCTTGGGTGTTGAGTTTCGCGGGCTTTCGTAGAGAGCGCAATCACCTATGGTGGTTTGGAGTGTGTACGAGGAGGTTACCTAAAACCCCAAGTCCCTTTTGCGCCCGAGGGTGGCCGGTGATGTCTAGGTGGTTTGATTTTGACATGGTTTCATAGCCGGTGATAAGGGGAGGCTTGGGGGACGCATTGACGGATTTTTGTGATTTTTTGAACAAAAGGCTAATTATTGTGAATTAATAACAGTTAATTAGTGATTAATTAATGAAAAATAGGTATACACGTCGATTAATTGTGAGAAAATTAGTGGGACGTCCGCTTGCATGGAGGATCTTTGGTGTTGAGTTTCACGGGGTTTCGGCGAGAGCGCGATACCCGTTGCTAGTTTGGAGTGTGTACGAGGAGGTTACCTAAAACCCTAAGTCTCTTTTCCGCCCGGGGGGTGGGTGGTGTTGTCTTGGTGGTTTGATTTTGACATGGTTTTTTAGCCAGAGGTAAGGGATGGTGTGGGGGACGTTTTGACAGTTTTCTGTGAATTTTTTAAAAGTAGACTAATTATTGTGAATTAATAACAATTAATTAGTGATAAAATAGGTATACATGTCGATTAATTGTGAGAAAATTAGTGGGACGTCCGCTTGCATGGAGGATCTTTGGTGTTGAGTTTCGTGGGGTTTCGGCGAGAGCGCAATACCCGTTGGTGGTTTGGAGTGTGTACGAGAAGGTTACCTAAAACCCTAAGTCCCTTTTCCGCCCGAGGGGTGGGTGTTGTCGTCTTGGTGGTTTGATTTTGACATGGTTTCTTAGCCGGAGGTAAGGGATGGTGTGGGGGACGTGTTGACAGATTTCTATGAATTTTTGAAAAGTAGGCTAATTATTGTGAATTAATAACAGTTAATTAGTGATCAATTAATGAAAAATAGGTATACACGCTGATTAATTGTGAGAAAATTAGTGGGGCGCCCGCTTGCATGGAGAATCTTTGGTGTTGAGTTTCGTGGGGTTTCGGCGAGAACGCGATACCCGTTGGTGGTTTGGAGTGTGTACGAGGAGGTCACCTAAAACCCTAAGTCCCTTTTCCGCCCGGGGGGTGGGTGGTGCTGTCTTGGTAGTTTTATTTTGACATGGTTTCTTAGCCGGAGGTAAGGGATGGTGTGGGGGACATTATGTCACATTTTTCTGTGATTTTTTCAATATAGGCTAATTACTGTTAATTAATAAAACTTAATTAGTGATTAATTAATGAAAAATAGGTAGACACGCCGATTAATTGTGAGAAAATTATTGGGTCTTCCGCTTGCATGGAGGATCTTTGGTATTGAGTTTCGTTGGGTTTCGGTGAGAGGGTGATACCCGTTGGCGGTTTGGACCGTTTAAGAGGAGGTTACGTAAAACCCTAGGGGTCTTTTCCGCCTAGGGGTGGGTGGTGATGTCGTTGTGGTTTGATTTTAAAATGGTTTCTTAGTCGGAGTTAAGGGATGGTGTGGGGGACATTATGTCACAATTTTTTGTGATTTTTTCAATATAGGCTAATTACTGTGAATTAATAAAACTTAATTATTGATTAATTAATGAAAAATAGGTAGACACACCGATTAATTGTGAGAAAATTATTGGGTCGTTTGCTTGCATGGAGGGTCTTTGGTGTTGAGTTTCGTGGGGTTTCGGCGAGAGCGTGATACCCGTTGGCAGTTTGGACTGTTTAAGAGGAGGTTACGTAAAACCCTAAGGGTCTTTTCCGCCTAGGGGTGGGTGGTGATGTCGTGGTGGTTTGATTTTGATATGGTTTCTTAGCCGGAGGTAAGGGATGGTATGGGGGACATTGTGTCACAATTTTCTGTGATTTTTTTCGATATAGGCTAATTACTGTGACTTAATAAAACTTAATTATTGATTAATTAATGAAAAATAGGTACACACGCCGATTAATTGTGAGAAAATTACTGGGTCATCCGCTTGCATGGAGGATCTTTGGTGTTGAGTTTTGTGGGGTTTAGGCGAGAGCGTGGTACCCGTTGGCGGTTTGGACCGTTTAAGAGGAGGTTACATAAAACCCTAAGGGTCTTTTCCGCCTAGGGGTGGGTGGTGATGTCGTGGTGGTTTGATTTTGACATGGTTTCTTAGCCGGAGGTAAGGGATGGTGTGGGGGACATTATGTCATTTTTTTTGTGATTTTTTCAATATAGGCTAATTACTGTGAATTAATAAAACTTAATTAGTGATTAAATATTGAAAAATAGGTAGACACACTGATTAATTGTGAGAAAATTACTGGGTCGTCCGCTTGCATGGAGGATCTTTGGTGTTGAGTTTCGTGGTGTTTCGGCGAGAGCGTGATACCTGTTGGTGCCAAAACAAAATATGGCACCAGCGAACGACAAAGATGAACACCTCGACAAAAAACTATTAGAAACGGAATTACAAAACATAAAAATCGATAATAAAAGTGTTACTAATTATTTACATTAGTTAGCAAATTAATTAGTGCTTTTAAATTCAACTTATTAATTATAAGGGGTCACGGATGTGTACCATATTTATAAGAGTTTTGTTGGATTATATGAGTCCCTTAATTTTATTATTCTTTGTTTTTAGTCATTTGTTTACAGAATTTCCATCCTTTAAAGTTGAAAAACATTTGGTGCAGGAGCGCATTTAATTGTTCAATATTATTTCTTTCACGGCTTTTGCAAATGAAGAAAAACTCACGTAACAATGTAGTGGCCGTATACCTTGCGTGTTACACAACTGTGACCCAATTTTTTTTAAATTGCGAAATTCCTCAAATGTAGATAAAATAATTATCCCTCCTCTCCTTTGCAGTAAGTTGATGTTATGATGGATTTGAAGGTTGTTTTTGCTAGCCCTCACATTGTTCTGTCCATTACCCATAAAGCAAGCTACAGTAAGTAGACTCCAATAGGCCGGACTTGGTATGTATGGACGGTTTGTGCATTACCCGATGGACTACTTACCGATTAGCCACATTCTAGGGACTAATTCGAAACCTATACAAAATACATAATTTTACTTCCAACATCCGGTTGTTTTCCCATGTATTGGTACATGGGTTTTAAAGCCTTGTACCATAAAAAGCACCACTAATGGTAAGCCGTGAGTACCTATAACTAAGGGGTTGTTCGGGTGGTCGTGAGTTCTTAGTTTTTTATTTTTAAAAATTTTAAAATAAATTTTTATAATTCAAAATTGAAAAGTAAAAAGTGAAAATCACTTTTTGTGGTTTTTAAAATGTTTGTTTTAAAAATCACAAAAATAAATTTTTAATTATTGATTCTGAGTTATAAAAAGATTTATAATTTTTAAAAACTAAAAACTTGCAATTAACGAATGACTCTTGAACCTATAGTAATTTGTTGGTGAGTGTGAACTCATTGTTGAATTGAACCTGAATCAAAAGAATCGGACCGGAGAAGGATTCTATCCCATTTTTACCCCTTGCATGAGGTTGAGTGAATTGCCTTTTTATTCCCCTTATTCAGTTTTGGATAAAGCATGTGTCTCTTGTTGTCGAGCATATGGCTTTAGCTGATGTATTAGGATTTTTGCCACCTCCTTAATGATATAAAGCATTTTCCTAAAAAATAAATATTTATTTATCAAGGTTTTTGTTCTAATCTTTTATAAAAAAAAATTATTTATTAAAATAGTTTTTTTAAAATTAAAATTAAAATGAATAAAATATAAAGACCAACAATCTTTTGATATATACTTTTGTAACTTCAATTTCAAATTGAAAATTCAACTAATGTAATGTCACATGTATAATACATCATATAACATTTTTATTTTATTAATTTCCTTAAAATAATTTAAAAACATTAAATATAAAATGATAAGTTTTAAAATCTAAACAAAAAAACTAAAAAGATAATAAGACTATCATATGAAAATTATAAATACATTTCTTGATGGTTATATTCTAAAAATTAAATAGAAAACAAAGAATAATGGGAGATCCAATTTTGATTAAGGAAACACTCAAAATTTTCTTAATAATAAGAAACTTTTAAAATTTCAATTAATAAAATAAAAAAGTCACATATATTAATATAAGAATTTTATTGATTTGAGAAGAATGTGAAAATTCTGTTAGGACTCAAATTTAATAAATGGGAGTAGATAAATATAATTCTAAGTATAAAATCATTTTTTTATCATCGCATATATAAATTAAAAAATTCTATATAAACAAAGTTTCAATATCAATAATAAACTTATGCCAATAGTATGTCATGATAGAAAATAAAAGAAATAAAAAGGAAGAAGATTTTTCCCTCCAAAATAAAAGAATATCTTTTATTTATTTTTTTTTTGAAAATACAAACTAATTTTACGTTAACAAACACAGGGAATTTTAGGATGGATCCCTTATATTTTGGGTCTACGTACGTTGAACTCAAACTTAAAGAGTTTATCCTAAAATTACTCAATAAAGTGTATCATGAAAAAGAATAAAAGATTTTTTTTAGAAAAATAATTTTCCCATTAAATAACCGTGTGCCATGTTATTAAATAATATATTAGTTAATAAAAATGATAATTCTTAGAAAATTTAATATAAAAATTTTTATTTAATTAAGTTTTCTCCTTGTATATGATGACTTAATAACTTAATATAATATGATTTACAAGAGTGTAAACTTAACTATATATATATATATAGGGAGTATATCAAGTGAAAAGAGTTTTTATTGTGAGAGATGAGAGGGTTAAATCCTAACCCTTTGATTAAAAGGGATCAAATTAAATTACTCAAATTAATTTTAGTAATTAAAAATTAATGTTGCTCGGTATGAAGTCAGTTCCCGTTTTCTCCCTCTTTCCGGTTCTTATTTCTCTTTATTAATGTTGCTCCGGCTACATCGTCCCCCGGGCTTCTCCTATTTGGAAATCAATACTTATTTCAGGAACATGTATTTATATTGCAGCAAAATATATCATGACCTAATAGCTAATATAATAATTTTAACATTTTTAATATCTTGTACGGCACTGTATTGCTGATTGTCAAAGGTGCATGGTGTTTAAGCCGCTATAAGTAACCTGTCCCACAAGTTTTCGCTTTTTTCTTCTTCTAACTCAAAAGGAATATCCTCTTTAATGGCCATGGGCTAGGACAATGAGCCCGTTTGATACGGCCCAGGCCAGAATTCCTTCTAGGCTACTTTTCTGGCCCAATTTGAATACATTTATGCAGAATTACTTCCAGAAGATAAAATTAGAATGAATTAAAGAGGTCATATGAATATAATTTATTCATAAGTTGAAATTAGTTAGTTATAAAAAAATTAAATGCAATGTTATGAAACTCGGACCGGTCATCGACTCGGCTAGAATACTGGATTAATGAGTCACTGGTTGAACCAATGAGTCATTGGTTAAATCATTTAAACCGGTATATATAAATTATATAAATTTATATTGAAATTTTTAACACTCATTAAAAAATAGGACACGAAATAGTAAAAAAGGAAAAATACTTACCTAATAAAAGAAGAAATGATTTTAATATGATATTCACAAAAGTGAAATTAAAAAGTAATTAAAATAAAAAATTATTTTATGTATTTTATATTTTAAAATGACATATTTTGGAAGTTTTGAATAGAATCTATTTACTAATATTAATATTGATTACATAGGACACGTGTCAACATTTTGGAAAACCAAATTTCCATCCAAATTTTGGATTTTTTCCTTTTTTTCTTTTTTTAATTTTTAATTTTATACTTCTTTTAACAGCTCCACTTTTTTTTCTTTTTTCTTATAATTTCTTTTTTTTTTCTATATTAATATTGATTACATTAGGACGCATGTCAACATTCTGAAAAACCAAATTCCCGTTCAAATTTTGGGTTTTTTCCTTTTTTTCTTTTTTAATTTTCAATTTTATACTTCTGTTTTAACATCTCCATTTTTTTCTATTTTTTCTTATAATTTCTTTTTTTCTTTGTTTTCTTTATATGATATTTCTGGTTTTTTAATTTAATTTTTTAAAAATACTTTTACTTATTATTCATTTTTTAATATTTTTTATTACGTAAAAACACAAATCTAATCTAATCTAATCTAATATCTAATCTAATCTATCTATCTAATATCCTATAGGAAAACAAAATCCCTACTTGCCACATGTCACCTTCTCAATCAATTTTTCCCCTCCTAAAAATATTACATCATCCTTTTTACTTTTTTTTTATTTTTTATCAAAATTATATCGCATTTACTTAGCTTTTGTTGTAGTGTTTTTTTATGAATCACGGGTATCTTCCATAGGAGGCAATCTTAATCCCGTCGTTTTCTTTTTTCCTTTATATTTTTCATCTCACTTTCATTTTCTTTTTTAGTTATGATATTAAAATATTTTTCATCATTATTCATTTTTATTAATCAGCTTCATTATAAAAGAAATCTAATCTAATCTATCTATCTATCTATCTATCTAATATCTAATCTAATCTAATCTCTAATCTAATCTATCTATCTATCTAATATCTAATATCTAATCTAATCTAATATCTAATCTAATCTAATATACTATAGGAAAACAAAAACCCTACTTGCCACATGTAACCTTCTCAATCAATTTTTTCCCTCCCAAAAACATTATATCATCCTTTTACTTTCTTTTTATTTTTTATTATAATTATATCTGCATTTACTTAGCTTCTATTGTGGTATTTTTTTATGAATTACGGGTATCTTCCACGGGAGACAGTCTTAATCCTGTCATTTTCTTTTTCCTTTATTTTTTTTATCTCACACACATTTTCTTTTTTTATTATGATATTAAAATATTTTCTCTTATTATTCGTTTTTATTAATATGTTTAATTATAAAAGAAATTATTTTATGAGTTGCGGGTATTCTCCACGGGAGACAATCCTGTTCGTACTATTTTATTTCTTCTCATACATTAATTTTCTTTTTTATTATCCTTCTTTACTTTCTTTTTATTTTTTTATCAAAATTATATCTCCATTTTTTTATGATCGAAAATTTAGGATGAGAGGATGGTGCCCCCGGTCCAAGGCAGATACTTACATTTTACCTTACCCCAAGGGGACAAGTGGGAGTTCGAACCTGTGACCTGTCAGATACGATACCCTGTCTTGCTCCACTTGACCAACCCCTTGGGGTTAAATTATATCTCAATTTATTTACCTTCTATCTAGTGTTTTTTTAAATGAATCACGAGAATCCTTCACTGGAGACGGTCTTAATCCTGTCATTTTTTCTTCCCTTTATTTTTTATCTCACACACATTTTTTTTATTATGATATTAAAATATTTTTTCTTATTATTCGTTTTTAATAATATGCTTCATTATAAAAGAAATTATTTTATGAGTTGCGGGTATTCTCTACGGGAGACAGTCCTGTTCCTGTCATTTTATTTTTTCTCACACATTAATTTTCTTCTTTTATTATCCTTTTTACTTTCTTTTTATTTTTTTATCAAAATTATATCTCCATTTATTTAGCTTCTATTGTAGTATTTTTTTATGAATCACGGGAATCCTCCATGGGAGGCAGTCTTGATCATGTCGTCTTCTTTTTTCTTTTATTTTTTTATCTTAGCTTCATTTTATTTTTTTATTATAATATTAAAATATGTTCTCTCATTATTCGTTTTTATTAATATGTTTCATTATAAAAGAAATTTTTTATGAACTGCGGGTATTCTCTACGGGAGACAGTCATGTTCCTACTATTTTATTTTTTCTCACACATTAATTTTCCTTTTTTTATTATCCTTTTTACTTTCTTTTTATTTTTTTTATCAAAATCATATCTCCATTTATTTAGCTTTTATTGTAGTGATTTTTTATGAATCACGGGAATCCTCCATGGGAGGCAGTCTTGATCTTGTCGTTTTCTTTTTTCTTTTATTTTTTATCTCACCTTCATTTTTTTATGATATTAAAAGATTTTTTTCATTATTCGTTTTTATTAATAAGTTTCATTATAAAAGATTTTTTTTATGAGTTGCAGGTATTCTCCACGGGAGATAGTCCTATTCCTATGATTTTATTTTTTCTCACCCATTATTTTTCTTTTTTATTATCCTTCTTTACTTTCTTTTTATTTTTTTATCAAAATTATATATCCATTTATTTACCTTTTATTGTAGTGTTTTTTTAAAATGAATCACGGGAATCCTCCACGGGAGACAGTATTAATCTTGTCATTTTTTTCCTTTATTTTTTTTATCTCACTTTCATTTTTTTTATTATGATATTAAAATATTTTCTCTTATTATTCATTTTTATTAATATGTTTTATTATAAAAGAAATTATTTTTTGAGTTTCGGGTATTCTCCACGGGAGACGGTCTTGTTCCTGCCATTTTATTTTTTCTCACACATTAATTTTTTTTCTTATTATCCTTTTCTATTTTTTTATCAAAATTATATCTCTATTTATTTAGCTTCTATTGTAGTGTTTTTTTATGAATCACGGGAATCCTCCATGGGAGGCAGTCTTGATCCTGTCATTTTCTTTTTTCTTTTATTTTTTTATCACACTTTCATTTTCTTTTTTATTATGATATTAAAATATTTTCTCTCATTATTTGTTTTTATTAATATGTTTCACTATGAAAGACTCTTTTTATGAACCGCGGGTATTCTCCACGGGAGACAATTTCGTCCCTACCATTTTATCTATTTTATTTACTCTATATTAAAATTGTTCTCACAGTATATGTGTCATTTTTTCAAATTTCCGTTCTTTTTTTATTTCTTTTTTAGTTTTTTTATTCTCAATTTAGTAATGGTTTTTATGCAATGAATAATAGGTATCCTTGACGAGAGAGTCTTGCTTTTGTCCTTTTTTTTATTTCTATCACACTTTTTATTTTTTATTATATTAAATCATTTTCACTAATTATTCATTCCTCGTGACAAAGACGATCCTCGCCATCTCCATCGCCATTCATCGTCTTTGTCGCCGGCGGTCACGGTAAGCCGCTTCTTCATCATCGTAAGGAATCATTTCACTCTAACCTTTTTCCTATTTTCAATTTGTGAATCTCATTCTATTTATGTGAATATGTTCTTTCTTTTTCAGATCTCTTATATTACTTTTTTATTTTCATTTTTCATTCTCTTCATTTGGAGTATCTTGAATTGGGTGTGTATTTTTTTTGTTCTTCGTACTACAATTTTTGGCTTTTTTTTGTGGTTGATTTTTTTTTTTCGAGTTGTATGTATTTATTTTTTGTTAAGAGCTATTTGGTGTGTACATATTAGATATGAGTTGAATTCATTTTTTTGACGTGTGTATTCTTTGTGTTTAATGCCTTATTTATTCTCTTGGTTGAGTTCCTATATAGCATCTATTTTTTTTTTTGTGTGTGTGTATGCAATTTTTTTATTCCTCTAATCATCATGAAAAAAGGTCACTCAAAACTGAAGGATGTCGTGATGGATGATCAGAGGGCAGTGAAGGAAAGAGACCCTGCTTGCATAAGCCATGCACATTGTTTCTTGAATTTCAAAGGCTTTTTGGCTTGCCAAGCTCATAGGGTGGCTCACAAGTTGTGATCACAAGGAAGGAAGGTGTTGGCAATGATGATCCAAAATAAGGTTTTTGAAGTATTTGCAGTAGATATCCATCCAGGAGCCAATAATATATGTGGGATTTTGTTGGATCATGCAACTGGGATTGTGGTTAGAGAGACCACTTTGAGTGGGAATAATGTGTCAATTTTGCATAAGTGTCACATTGGGATGGACTGGTAAGGTCTGTGGGGACAGGCACCCAAAGATTGGTGACGAGGTGTTGATAGGTGCTAGAACTTGTATTTTGGGAAATATTAAGATTGGTGTTGGGTCTAAAATTAGTGTTGGTTCAATGGTGATAAAAGACGTGCCTCCAAGGACTACAATTGTTAAAATTTTGTGATTGAGTCAGTGTGGTTTTAAAAATTCTTAATTATGTGTATATAGGATGTCTTAAGCAACTCAAAGGCTCTGTGCTTAAGTGACTTGCACGCATAATGAGTTTAGGGGCAATGATATTTAAGGGCCCGTGAAATGATGTTGACAGAGAATAAAAATAGTGTTTGTTAGGTTTTGGACATGGTTCAAAAGGAATTGGAGAATAAGCAGTGTGGGGTTGATGAAATAAAAGAGGAAAGAAGTAAGTCTTTTTAATTAATGAGCTGGGGTACTTAAATGACATCTTATCTCTAGAAAATATAAGAGGAAAAGTAAGTCTTATTAATCAATGAATGGCTAATTCAGACTTAGTTAAGTCTTTTACTCCTTTTCTCTCCATGCAATTGCTAAAGTTATTCTTTAACATCTGAATTGAGCTCAAGTGGATTTAAAAGTCAATCAAATAATTAGTGTATATTTTAATAGATACTACATATTTAATTCATGATCAGCATTTGAATTGTAGAACTGACTGAATTTATCACTGAGAGTCAGAATAACATGTGACTTTGCAATCAATGTCAAATCATCATCTATCTGATATCCCATGAGAGATTATCTATTCGTTCTGCATGTCAAAGCAGACACAAATGTGTTTTTATGCCATTTCCCCTTCCATGTGTGTAGCATATGTTAATTAATAGAGAGATAAACAAGTCATGAATTAGAACCTCAACATGGTACAAATTTTCCCCTCCACATGGTACAAATTATTACAATTGAAACTAACCTTAATTAGTAGAGAGATAAACCAAGTCCTGAATTAGAACCTCAAAAAGTCAATGTTGAAAATCTGATTCCAAGTCTAAATCAGGAACTATTCAATAAGAAATAAACATAAAAGCAGAGGTGAGAAGAACATTAAAATAACTATCTTTCCAAGTGGAAGGCAATAGATCAACTATATAGTCTATTATTATTCAAAGTGTTTGTAGAGATAGATAGTGTTTCTTCATCGTTATTTTTAACAAACTACTATTGAGCTTTCAAGGAATTATGGAAGGTGGTTCATCAAGCTCAAGCAATAGCGGTGGGCAAGGGATGCCAAATCTACTCGTTGATGAAAATCCTCATATGGGTGATGTACCTAATCAAGATCCCGATGAGCAAAGGTAGATTGGGTTTACGAGGGCCTCTAATTTTACGTCATTCAAATGCCTTTAATATGATTTACATATGTTTTTCAAAAGAAATTAACTTAATTTTATTTTTTATTTTTTGGCTTTTAGGCGTGCAACAAACAGAGAATATTCACAGAGATATTGTCTCAAGCAACAAGTTCGTGTCGAAAATCTTGAAAACCAAGAGAAGACACTTGAACTAGTTGCATAATCTTTGTTCATCCTAGTTTTGTTTGTTGCTACTCACAGAATTTCTAATGAGTTTACTATTTCATAATGCATGAAGAAATATCTAAATCTTTAATTTTTAGAGACGGAAAATTTTCTCTCTCTAAAATCCGCCTCTAAACTTGTTAGATATGAATCTCTAAAATTGAAACAAAATTCCTTCATCTCTAACAAGTTTATAAACAAAAAAATTATCCGAAAATAAAATTGTAAAAGTATTTTTTCCTCAAAATGTTTTTTTTTCGAAAATTGATTTTTGGAAAAAATAAGAAAAGGAATTAAGTGAAGTGGTAGTGGAGGTGTAAAGAGGTATAAGTAGGGATGTCAACGAGGCGGGACGGGTAGCACACAACTCGTATTCATACCCACTAAAATTAACGGGTACACATGCGGGTAGTAGGTAACCATGATTATTTAAGAATTTAAATTTTATAAAAAAGAGAGAGAAGATGTTATATGATACCATTACATGTTAATATATTAAAAACATCATTATAAAATAATTAAAATAAGTTATATCTTATCATAAAATAATAAAAAATTCTAATATTCAAATATATTCAATAAAAAATATATTTTAATGAGTATCCGGGTACTCACGAAACATGTAATTTATTATTCGTCCTCACCCATTTTAGAAATATGTGGGTACCCATTACAGATATATCTACAAAATCCACGAGTACGAGTTTTTTGTCATCCACAAATGTAAGTGAGTTGGTGAGGTGGAGCATAAGTGGAGGTAGGGTAATAAGATGAGGGTAGTTTGGGAAAAAGCAAAAAAGGAGCGGGGTGTAAATAGCAAAAAGTAGATGCTAAAAGCAACTTCCCGGCTGTATAAGAATTCCCGTCAGTATCGTTACCCGCATCTCGGGAGGATCAATCGCGGGAGCTAACGGGTCAATTTGGCGGGAACCAACGTGTCATCTAATCCCCCCTCAGTTTCCCGCGCAAAAAAACCCTAGTTTATAAGAATCCCACTCACATTTTCCCTCTGCTGCTCAAATCTTCAATCGCATTCGTGGATCTGAAGAAGAAAGCATGAGAAAATCCTCAAAGGCATCTTCTTCCTCTCCATCATCCAAATCCGAGAAGAAGCCCCATCTTCGAAGCTCCAAAGCCCAATGGCCAGAGACCCCAGAGAAGCTACCACAGCGCTCGCGCAACCGCGGCGTCGCGCTCTCCGTTGCGGAGATTAGGAAAGTTGCCGAGGGTTTGCAGGATCCGAAGCAACGCCGTGAAACGACGTCGTCGCAAGCCAAAACGGCAAGGAGGCAGATCGCATTGCCTTCCCCATGTAAACCCAAGACTGTTACTGATGAACCCTCCAAGCTTCCAGAAAAGTAAGTGTTGGACATTTTGCATTTTGGTTTTCGGGAATATTGAATCTTTTTGTTGATTTTTTTTTTTTGGTATTGGGTGGTGGATTTTGTGCAGGTATGAAATTTTGGGCGAGTTCTTCGACAGCTTGGATAGTTCGATTCGATTATTGCGTTTGAAAGGGTCGATGCCATCTTTCACAAATATCAGTCCCAAGATTGAATGTTTAACTGATAGGTATGAGTGTTTATTTGATGCTATTTTGCTGTCTTTTTTGTTTTTGTTTGCAGCTTCATATGTGGTTCAAGCTCTGTATTCAATCAAGACATAATTTCTGATTGTGTTTTTTTGGTGGCTTGTTTAGGAGGTTTACACATGGTCATCTGGCCCAGTTGAAATTCATCTTACCTGATGCAATTGAAATTAAGAAGTTACTTGTGTTTGACGAACGGACAAGTTGTATGAAGCCAGATCTTCATGTTACTATAAACCTTGATGCAGTAGAGTCTGATGCAAAGTTGCTCCCTGAACGTGGGACTGGGTCGCTGAGGAAGTTATTTCGCACACGGCTTAGAGATTTTTGTAAATCTCATCCTGAGGTGATTCCCAAGAATTCCAAATTGCATATCTGCTTAATCAGAATTATTTTAAAGCATTACTTAGTGATGATACACTTTGCTGATGACCCAATTTTCCCTTTGATTTGTGTTCTCTACCAAGCCCCACTTAATGATTGTCTAGCTCTGTATTATGATTGTGGTACAAGATAATTTGATGTGTGTGTATTGGGGGGGGGGGATAATTTATGTGTGCGTGTGTGAATATCCTTTATCTTCTATCTGGTCAGAAGGCCAAGTCTGCCACACAGCTCTTGTTCACAGTTTGGAAATTTACAATTCACAAATAATGATAAATTTTTTAATGGATCCAGTTTACTTTTGATGATGAGCCATTACTGCAGCAAGCGCAATAGTTACTCTTTTTAATCATTCCATGCTATTTGGTCTAAAAAGATGCTTCTACCTATAGGGTGATGAAATTCCAGAGGAAATACTGCCTGAGCCATTCAATCGCCCAAAGCAAGACCGTTTATTGAACTTATTGAAAACTCCCTCATCATTATCTAAGGAGGCATTATCAGATGCATCTGTGACACATTCTCCCGCACCTTTATCAGCATGCTTGCAGAATAATGACATTGCAGATAATACAGATTCGGCTAGCATAGAAAAGAACTTGTCAGATAATACAGATTCTGCTAACCAGCAACTAGCAGTAGCCTCTCATATGTCTAAAGCTTTTACAAGGCGGTTTTCTCAGAAATCTAAGGAAAATGGAGCAGATAATGCACAGCATAAATGTCAATCAGATTCTTTCCAACCGTTGGCTTTTCCAGTTTCAGAGTCAAGCCTGAAGGAAAATTGCTCTTATGAGAGCACTGAATCAAAACCCAAAGCATGCTCATCTGAGATAGCTTCAGAAGCAGCCAGTAGTGGTTTATGCCCAACAGTTTGTGCTTCTTCAAATTGCTTCACATCATCCAGTGCTCCACCTGCTACTCCAAGCAAAACCATTGAGTATACAGAAAACAAAGATGGGTCTCTCAAAAGCATCAATGCCACATCAACTCCGGCTAAACTTGTGTGTACTCCATCCAGACTGATGTCTGCCACTCCTGCATTGCCTGCACCTAAAAGAGCTTGCATGAGTCCTGATGACAACGCTACCAGTTCACTGAACAAGTTGGTTAGACGTCCACCTCGTACAAGATCATTGAAATTTGACACTCCAGTGAAAAATGAAGATGTTGTCGGTAGCTTGTCAATTGATGATGATATTTTTGATATCCTGCCAGAGAATCTACTCCAATCGGTATGCTTTTTTTTTTTTGCAATGCTACATGAAGAGAAGTCACAGATCCTTTTTTATTTATATATTTTGGTGATATCAGAACCTATGATTTTAAATATTCCTAAATAAGTAGATTAGCTTAAATGCTAAACATATTCTTACTTTCTATTTCATGAGCACTTCATGAGTTTATGTAGCCTATTTTAATTTCTGCACTAAAATAAGGATTAAATGCTCCTTCTGCAGATTATGGAAAAAGAAAGAATAGCAAAGGAGGAAAGTGATCCAGCTATCTCACAAGCAAAGAGACGGCAAAAAATATCGCCAGCCTCCCTAAGCTCTTTAACATGATTAACCTGTTGTTTCATTCAAAAAACCGTTCTGTTATCACGAAAGAGGAGCTTATAAGCAAGATAATCTCAAGCAATTGTGATATTGTTGACAGAAGTAAGGGCACTATTTTATGCAAAGTTGGTTGACTATTTTTTAATTTTCTAAATACTAAAATTTTCTGGTTTGTGTTCTTAGGTGAAGTTGAAGAACAGCTGCATTTGTTGCTAGAACTAGTACCGGATTGGATTTCTGAGAAGTTAGCCTCTAGTGGGGATTTCCTATTCTGGTTAGTTTCTTTGTTTAAAACATATTCTCTATTCTGAATTTACAATTTTAACACTTTATCTTACCTTTTCCATTGTTTTGTTGCAATAGCATAAATAAAATGTTGAACCCTGAAACCGTACGAGCATCACTTGAAGAAGCAAAATGAGGAAAGGAGACAACAACTTTGAAACCAACATTGGAACCAAGATCTATTCCTTTTGTGTCGCATGTTGTTCAATTTATTTTCTGATGGATATATTTAGAAGAGCTAAAATTGGCAGATCAACTCAGCTTTTTCATGTAAATGGTTTATATCACTAACAAAGCTAGATCATGAAATGGATAAAAAACCTCCCTTTTTCATTTACTTAGGGTGGATTAGCATAATTTCTTGTTCATATAATCATATTTAAGCTGATCAATTATCGGTTTCTTAAATTGCAAAAATAGAAATCTATTTGTTACTAGTTTATGGCATAAGTGACTGAATGACTCATGGTAATTTCTATTTTCATTTTCTCAATTCCCCTTGTAACGTGTTTAAAAAATTCTCTTTATTTTTATGGGGAGAACGGTGATTTCCTATATTTCATATAGTATGCTTCACCAGGAGATGAGCAAGGTATACTTGCATCTGCATCTACCACTAACGTCTTCTCAAGACTTCTCTTCTTTGTAGCTGATGATTAAAATGAAATATTAAGAACCAGACATATCAAAGGCCACGCAATTTACGATTAATTAAATGATAATAATTTTATTTGCCTCCACTACTGTCTATTCTAGGCCATGTTCTTTCTATAGGAACATAATGCATAGGAAGTTAAATTTTATAATCACTAGCCAATTACTTTTGCTTGTATACATAATTGGGCTGATTAGTTCGTCAAGATGAACGATAGATTGAAAGCTTCACCATATGCATCTTCCAACATCTGTTACTCAGAGTTATGTGCTTGGTTCCCTTTTTGCTACATCTTCCTCAGCTGAAGTCTTTATCTGTGTCCTACATTCTTTCAGTTCAACATGTTTTTGAAAACATTGTTGTGGCTGGTTTTCTTTTCCCCATAATAGCGAGTATAGACCAATGATAACAACCACAACTCCCAGAATTCTGAAACAGCAAAACATAATTTAAAACTGTTGAAACATGGACACACATAATTGTGCTTTAACAAGGAAATGTAGTACTTACAGGCCCATGTGGAGTTGTTGTCCAAAAACAAAATATTCTAGGATTGCCACCAAAATTGTTCCAAGGGGATTAAACATACTCACAAAGACTGGCCCTTTTTGTACGGTGGTCCAGATCTGAAGGTAGATAGTCAAACTGCCACATATAACTCCCTGCCATTACTCATGCATGATTGAGTTAGGATTTTAGTTTAAATTGATCTTACATTTTAATTTCACCCTCTCAATGCTTTACTTACAGAGTATAAAATGCAACAGAGTTCCATACTGGATGTAATGTACCATGCTCTAGGTTTGTGTTGGATTAGTAAAGTAAAGGCAGCAGACTGTGCTGCACCAATGCAATTTATCCATGCTGTTAGTGACAGTTGAGCTGGATATTTCTTCACTGTAACTGCCTACAAGGCAAGCAAATAACCATGAGTTTTTATGCATATGGTCTTTTCACAAATCTCTTAATGCATGTGATTTCCAGATTTCAATCCCTTCTAACATACTTCCCTGCTGTGAAAAACAGTATTATTGTTTGACCTCATGTTTCTAAAAGTCCATTCAAATTATCAACAAGTAATACTGAAGGAAATATTGATCAGCTGGGACAAAGGATGTTGGGGAATTCCTCATCATGGTATCACTAAAGAACAAAGAATATATATATATATATATATATATATATATATATATATATATATATATCTGTGCTTTATTTATCAATTTTTTTCATTTCATTTTTCTATTTGAAGATGGGGTGAGGAGACCTGAATCTGCAATGATATAACTTGATTAAGATAAATATACCTGCAGTATATACCATAGAGACCATGATATGCAGCTTGTAACAGTCAAAATTGATCCTTTAATCCAGTTATTATGAGTCATTTTGCTCGTGATATGGAATGGGGCACCTTGAAAGCTTTGTATTGTTTGTCCTTTATACAAAATCATTATCAGGGCACCAGTCAAAGATAACACAGTTCCAAAGATTTTAGCTAGACCACGAGGGTTCTTAACATCAACAGCCTCTAGCCTATTTGAAAGAATCATGAAAGAAAAATAATCAAGAAGAATAGAACTCTTGTTTTGTAGTAGGACTTTGATAATTTCAGAAAAATATGACCAATTTTGAAAAACAATCTGACTTCAGCTACTCACCTGAATCCAACTGCAAATATAAATGTAAGAGATGATATTGTGTTGATCATGGATGTGACAAAGGAAGGAGTGGTATATTTCAAACTTGCAAAAAACACGTTCAGGGTAAGACTGATTCTGTTTTTCATTGTAAAGGGAAACAAAGAAATGTAAGCTTTTTTCCAGATTTGGTTAGATCTAAATAACTATATTTCTGTTTAATAAAAAATGTTACTTGAGAGTTGAGAACAATACCCGAAGAGGGAAACCAAAAATAGCTCCATGAACAGTGGCATTGTCAACTTTGGCCTTGTTTCTCTGCAAAGAAAATCAGATATTGATGAAAGTCAATACTTGTAACATTAAATTGATTCTTCTCATAAAAGTTCATGCTCAGAATTATAATTAATCAACATATAATGTCATAGGTCTAGCATGAGTACTACTACTCTACTTACAAGACTGTTACAACACTGAAATGAAGTAATGATATGTAGTATCAAATGGACTTATTTTTCCAAAGCATTAAACCGTACAACCATTAGAAGTGGAGATGGAGACAACAGATGGATAAAGGAATGTACCTTTCAAAAACATAAGCAAAAGGAAGTGCTACCATGCCCCCAACAGCATACCGATAAGTAACAAAAACATGAGGGTTCATCCCATTATTAAATGAAGCCTCTACTAGGAAATAGAGAAGTGCAAGAGCCACCTGAACCAGAACCATGAAAAGGTGAGGCCTAAATTTCCTACATACCACCCTGAATGCACCTTCATTGTTAGACATAGTTTTAAAATTTTGTGCTTAACTTAAGGTCTTCTTGATTATTTGTGAAATTGGGATACAGATTTTTAGACTTTTATATACTGATGGAAGACCGTTTTTTTTTTTTTTTTTTCCGTATCATCCATGCTTTCCTTAACTTCCTAATGGAAACTGACTCGGAAAGCCTATGGTTGATTCGATCAAATGCCCTGTCAAAGAATTGAAAGTAACATGTAGACAACATACTATCATCACAGAATATTGACAGCTATAACATTTTCACCAACATCCTAATTTCTATTACTAGACTGTCAAGGAGTGAGTCTTTTGATAAGACAAATTTCCTTAAAAGCAATCTAAAATTTGAGGTTAAAACTTTGACACCCTAATTTTTTGATAAAGAAACCAGAAAACGAAAAGAGAATATGAAAAATGTAATAATTGATATGATAAGAAAAAGAAATGAAAATAAAAAAAAATGAAGTGTAAAAGAAAATGTAAAATGTTAGAGTGTGAAAAAATCATTACTCAAAATTTAATAACTATGCCTTTTAAAATGTTTTGTTATTTGAAATAGATATAATGCCCCATAACTAATTCTTACAATAAATTCTTTGTTTCCTCTCCCTCTTTCTTTTTGATGTAAGATCACATGCATCCTTTATGGGAGGTAATCCTGCTCGAGGTGAGTAGGACTTCTATGGACAATAAATCTCTAATTCCCTCTTCTTTTGTAAAAGCTTGTCATGAACTGTTCAGTGACAGCCAATTCAAGAACTTTAGAAAAAACAACACTCATTTATGTGTTTTATACTTTTATGTCAAATGTATCGGTATTACTTATTGGGTCAGTTTGGATGAAACTTCTGCAAAAGTACTTCTAACTGAAAAAAAAAATAGACGAATTAAAGAGGTCAAATGCATTTAACTTCTCCATAAGTTGAAATTAGTCTTTGTAGCCTACTTACTCCAAAAGCTCTCCCATGGGTCTGTTTGGATGAAACTTTGCAGAAGTACTTCTAGATGAAAAAAATAGAATAAATAAAAAAGGTCAAATACATTTAACTTTACCATAAGTTGACATTAGTGGAGTCCACCCACTCCAAAAGCTCTCTCATTTAACTTCTCCATAAGTAACTAATTTCAACTTATGGAGAAATTAAATTCATTTGATCTCTTTGATTCATTCTACTTTTGATTCATTGAGTCGTATTTTATGTCTTTTATGTGAAGCGAAATATGAATTTCAAGTTTATTACTTAGTTATTTCCTAAGTCAGTGTGCATGGTAGAGGAGCTCGGGATACAAGGTGCTCTGCAGTTAGGGATGGCAAAACGGGTCTGGCCCAACGGGCCAGCCCATCCCTACCCGTCAAATTTATAGGGCTGGGTTGAGACTTTCAACCCACTAGCCCTTTTAACCCAGCCCGTTCTGGCCCTTTAAAAAACGGGTTGGAGGAGTATTCGGGCCGGGCCATCCCTTCGGGCTGATTTTTTTTTAAAAAAAGGGATAGTGATTTCTGTATATACTGCTTGCTACCACTTACCTGAGATTCTGTATATATATATATATATATATATCTGTATCCCTCCTTCATCAAGTAGTTTCTGAGCACAACAACCTCCTCCATAACAACTTTATATTTTCTTTGGCTTTTTGTACTTTGTGTTTGTGGATTAGAAGTTTCATTGGTGTTTGTTAAATTAACTTTGAATTGTGTTTTGTTAATTTTCTAGATTGGTTATGGATGGATGGTGTTATTTATGTTCTTAATATTTATGGATGGATGGACTAGCAGCTTCAATTTACTTTTTTTTGTCACGTTTACTATTTTATTCTAATTTTTATAATTTTTTTCGTAGGCTAACCCGTTTATCCCATCCCAATTCGACAAAAAAAAAAATCACTTCGTTAGTTCGTTATAAGGGTTGGCCCTTTGGCCCTGTTAGCCCTCTCAAATATGGGTCGGGCTGACATTTTTCGTCCATTTTTCATTTAGGGCCAGCCCAGCCCGTCCCATTTTTTGAAGGGTTGATCGAGGGTCGGGCCGGGGCAGCCCGTTTTTCCATCCCTATCTGCAGTTTCCTGATCGGCAAATATGAGATATGCATGGATATATGTAGAAGCTAAAAACAATGGTTGTGAATTATGTGTATCCATTAGATGCAAAAGATTTATTTCATGGTAATGGATGGTATGTGTTCTAGGATAGAACTCGAACCTGGGTCTGAGTCAGCAGGAGAGAAGTCGGATCCAAATCCGGGTTGCGGAGGCTTAAATCCGAGTTGAACCCGGGGGGGGGGGGTGTACCTGCAAAGGGACTCCAACGCCCAAGTCAGATATGTAAAACAGTCAAAGGGATTGACTAAGTGAGATTGCGTACCTTATGATCCGTGAGTGTTCTCTATTTATAGGGGTTAGTCTTGTATAAATAGGGTAAGTGAGCATAAATATAAAAGGAGTAAGTATAGCAGATACAATTAAGTAATTTAGAGATATTATAATTATATGTTATAATTATAGATATCGTCATTAAATGTCATATAATTATAGATATGATAATTATATTGTATGTGGGCCATTTTGGCAATTGGGCCTTAGGTTAAGACCGTAACAGAAGCCCCCCCAGCTCTTGTCAACTTGATAGAGTTGGCTTTGAGCTTATGAATTCTCTGGCTACGTCCGAGACGACATGCATGAATCTGGATGGCCTCAACAATCTTCTGATCTTTGGTCAAGACCGGTTTTAAGACATGAGTGCATCGAATAATGCAGTTCGAGACGTGTTTTTGGTGACTTTCATCCCTGAAAGCTTAGATCCGGGATAGATGATGGGGGCCGAGCCGAGTTTCTTGATAGTTGAAACACTGTGACGTTTCAGTTTCTCTGAAGTGTTTATGACGCTTCGCCTCCCAGGTGACGTGTCGTTTCCTGACAGGGTCGCGACGGTTCGACTTCATGGGCCTTGGGCTTTTCGGTCCTATAAATAGGTGGCTGAAAATGACATTCGTCGCTCTGCTCCTAGTCTCCAAAGTCCCATTGCGCTTCTGCTTCTACTGAGAGAAAAACTTACTCGGATACAGAACCGGTTAAGCGTTTCCTTCCCGAATCTAATCCCCGACTTATCAGGTAATTCTTTTCATTTCTCTTTTTAATTATGAGTGATAGGGAATCTTTGCAAGTTTTTCCTGGGAAACCCGACTCATGGGTGTCTCAGAGTCGGTCGTCTTGGGGGGATAATAGTAATGACTTGGGTCCGTTGGTGGACGAAATAGTGAGGTGGCGTAACATAACAGTAACCAGTCGCAGGACCGGGGTTGTGAGGAGTGAAATTCGCGAGAAGTCCGATTCCAATTATTCTAGTAGTATTCTTAAGACGTCCGAATCTGATATAGGCAGTTGTTATACTGCCTCTGCAGGTGTAGACATGGCCGAGTCGAGAGATGTAGATTACTTTATGCCCGCGTGGGCTGATAAATATAACTGGGTGGACCCTGAAGTTCTTGGGATGCCAAGTATATATAGACCCGGTTGTCCAGATCATTATCAGGAGCGGCTGCATGAGTTAGACGTTTTCAAGATAACCGAGATGCGAGATAATTATAATGTTGTCATTCTACCTCCTGGGAGCCGGGTGTGTCACCTCTCAAAAACTAACACACCGTTTCTTTATACCTACGATTACTACCATTCAAAAGTGAATTTAAGGTTTCCTTTCTCAACTTTTGAAATCCAAGTGTTGAACTATCTTTCCTGTGCTCCCTCGCAATTGCACCCCAATTCTTGGGCTTTCATAAGGTGTTTTGAATTGCTTGTGATCGAGTTTGGGTTTGAACCATCTGTGAAGTTATTTTTTTCATTTTTTCCAAGTTCTGAGGAAGCATCCAAAGGAGAAAAAGTCAGATACTCTGAAGAGTTGGGTGTCACTGAGGGGGTTTAGTGATAGGAAGATATTAACTCCCTACGCAGAGTCGGCCAAAAGGGGGAGTATTTCTTTTAAACAAGAATTTTTTCAAGTCCAAGCCAACAAAGGGGTGAAGCCTTTTTGGGAGGAAGAGTCGTCTAATAACCTCAGGTTCCATATATACTGGACCAGCCGACATTATGACAAGGTGTCGTCTGACTATGAAGTGCTTGAGTCGACTTTATCCCCCCAAGATTTGGCCATGAAGAAGTTGTTGATGGAGTCGGTTGGGAAGTGTGGGTTATTTTCGTCTAAGAAAATATTAGACGACCCCACACGTAACACCGGCTCTAGAATTGGCGAGCTTCGTATTTGTCTTGGGTATTTTTTTGCTATGTTTAATCTCGGTTAACCGTTTGAATTTCTATTGCAGCTTCTATGGCTTCTGCAGCTTTGAGACAGTTGAGGGCCCTGCAAAACGCCCAAGCCAACAACGAAAATGTCCGGGTCGACATGGACTTTACCCGGACTGATGGTAGGGAAGGGTACGACACTCAACCTGTCGTCAATGCTGATCTCGGCTCCACTGGGAGAGGTAGTGGGAATGAGGAGCCTCAGGCAACTCAAGCCCAAAAGAAGAAAAAGCCTCAGAAGAAAAAACAAAAAAGGTCTAGGACGGATGAGTCTTCAGAAGAGTCTGGTTTGAATTTGTACGACTCGGAGGTGGACCTAGACACTCCTGAGATTGATCATATTTTATACAATCCTTTCATGAAGTCGGTCCATGAAAGCGTGCTGAAAACAGAAGGCTTAATGGACATAGAGCGCCAGTGTCTTCAGCATGCCGCGTATATGAGGCATTTGTGACTTGACGTGATACCGACGTCCGAGAAGGCTAACTCGGATCTCGAGGCTCGCACAGCCGAAAGGGGTACGACGTTGGTTGATCTGAAAACCGCACAGGGGGCTCTGGATGCAGAGAAGGGTCTTAAGTTGAAGTATTAGGGGAGTCTCAAGTTGGCTAAAGAGAAGAATAAGGCTTTAGAGAATCAAATTTTGCAATTGAAAGCCGACTTGGAGAAGCTGCAATTGAATCTTCCTGTGGTCGGGATGACAGAGGAGGCAGTGGCTGATTTAGTGAGGAATAATCTTCAAACGGCTTAGGCTAAGTTTAATGAAGAAAAGGCTGACTTGATCAAGCTTTCTGAATGAATCAGCGCTGCTTCTTTTGAAAATTTCGTATCACAATTGGGAGTCCTCAATCCCGACCTGAAGGTTGAAGGAGCTTCAGCCGAGTGTGAGGTTTTCCAGGGGAGGATTTGCCGGGTCGACATGGAGAAGAAGATGTATGTTGATGTCGCTTCTGGGGAGGAAGTCGGCCCGTACCAAGAATGATTCCCCTTGTAATTTTCTTCATGTTTTAGCATTCCTCCTTTTGTAAGAACAATGTTACTCAATGTATGTCCAGTTTTCGTTTCAGTTGTGCTTTACGCTCGTTTGTTGGTTTAGCGCGTTAGTATGCTTTCAACCTCGGACTTGCGTTTCAACGTTTTTATCCCGGACTTGCGCTTTTAACATTAGTACGCTTTTAACTCTTTTATCTCGGACTTGCGCTTTTAACGTTAGTACGCTTTTAACGCTTCCCTTTTGTCGGTGTCCGGTTTAGATGAGGATTTTTAATATCAAACAGTATTGAAGTTTGTAGACTCAAAAGGCAAGATGCTCTTCGCAACTGCGTTTTATTAATACTAGGATTCGAGACCGAGATGTTCTTCACATTCGGTTTTATTAGCACTAGATGGAGATGCTCTTCGCATCCGGTCCTTTCTTTCCTTTTAAAAAATAAATCTAAGTGTGACTAAATTAAGAATAGTAAGTTTTGAGCTTGTCCGCGTTCCAAAATCTTGGTATGACTTTTCCCTCAGTGATTCTATAGGGACCTTCCCAGTTTGCTGCAAATTTTCCTTGGGCTGCATTCTTGTTGCCAATGTCGGCTCTGCGCAAGATAAGATCTCCGGGTTGGAAGCTTCTGGCCATCACCTTGGCATTGCGCCGTGTTGTGAGGCGTTCTTTCAGAGTCGAATCACGGATGTGTGCTACCGCCCGGGTTTCATCCAAGAAGTCTAGTTCTTCAAGAATTGCTTTATCGTTGGAGTCTTGGTTGAAGCTCTCCACCCTCAAACTCTGCTCTCCAATCTCGACCGGGATGAGTGATTCAGTCCCATAAGTGAGTCGAAAGGGGGTTTCATTGGTGGAGGACTGTGGAGTGGTTCGATATGCCCAGAGCACATGGTCGAGTTGCTCCACCTAGTTGCCTTTGGCGTTGTCTAATCTGCGTTTAAGGGCTTTAAGGATCACCTTGTTTGCAGATTCGGCTTGGCCATTGGTTTGCGGGTGCTCTACTGAAGTGAAATGGTGCTTGATCTTCAGCCCTGATAGAAGCTCTCTGAATCTTCTGTCAGTGAATTGTGTTCCATTGTTGGTGATTACAGAGTGAGGTATCCCAAACCTTGAGACGATATTCTTGTAGAAGAATTTCTGAACCTTAGTCGAAGTGATTGTAGCAAGGGGTTTTGCCTCGATCCACTTGGTGAAATAGTCAACTGCTAACACCAGGAACTTTACTTGTCCTGGAGCAGGTGGAAAGGGACCGAGTATGTCAATCCCCCATTGGTGGAAAAGCCAAGGGACCGACATAGTAGTCAGCTCGGATGAAGGTAGGTGGTGGATGGGGTCATTCTTCTGGCATACTTCACACTTCTTGACGTAGTCCATGGAGTCTTGAACCAGCGTCGGCCAGTAATACCCGGCTCTGGGAGCTTTTCTCGCAAGTGTTCTTCCCCCTTGGTGGTTTCCACAGCTGCCTTCATGTAGCTCGGCCAAAATATACTTGGCTTCATTTGCATCGACGCATTTGAGCAGAGGGGTTGAGAATCCCTTTTTGTATAGCTTTTCTTAGACGACCGTGAAACGAGATGCTAGCCGTCTCAATTTCTTGGCTTCTTTCTCATCTTCAGGGAGTGTGCCCATCAAGATGTAAGTCTTAATGGGGGTCATCCATGAGTCGGATTCTTCAATCTTCAAGATGGACGGTTCTGAGATCCTTGGAGTTGAGACGACTTCTTGGAGGACTGACTTGTTATTCCCCAGCTTCTTGGTACTTGCCAGTCTGGATAGAATATCGGCTCTGGTGTTCTCGACTCCGGGGACGTGTTGGAAGATAATTTCTTCAAACTCGTCGCTTGATAACTTCACCTTTTCCAAGTACCTCTGTAGCAATGGCTCCTTTGCTTGATATTCCCCTTTGATCTGAGACACCATCAGCAGGGAGTCACTGCATACTAGGACTTTTTGGGCCCCTACTTCCTTTGCCATCAATAGTCCGACAATGCATGCTTCATATTTTGCTTGGTTGTTTGAAGTGTGGAACTCAAACTTCAGGGATTTTTCAATACAAACTCCATTGGGCCCTTCCAAAACTATCCCGGCTCCTGAACCTTTTTTATTGGATGATCCGTCTACGAAAATGGTCCACTCAGAACTAGGGGTATTCTCAGGGGGGTCATTTCGGAAACAAAGTCGGCTAGGATCTGACTTTTGAGAGCAGTACGACCCTCGAAGTGAATATCAAACTCGGACAACTCCAAAGCCCAAGCCATCATGCGCCCTGAGAGATCTGGTCTGTGAAGGATGAGTCTGAGAGGTAAGTCGGTTCGCACTGTGACTGTGTCCCTAGAAGTAGTGTCGCGGTCTGCGGGCAGTAGTCAAGACGGCCAAAGCAGCCTTTTCCAACTTCTGGTATTTCAACTCGGACCTCTGGAGTGCTTTGCTGATGAAGTAGATGGGAAATTGGTTGCGCCCCTCTTCTTTAATCAAAACTGAACTTACGGCCTGGTTGGTTATGGAAATATAGAGGTATAGGTGTTCCTCTGGAGCCGGTTTGACTAAGATTGGGGGATTTGCTAATGTCTGCTTGAGCTGCTGAAAGGTGGCTTCGCATTCACTGGACCAGGTGAAAGGTTTTCCTTGCGAAGGAGTTGGAAAAAAGGAAGGGATGTTGAGGCCGCTTTGGGGATGAATCGACTGAGAGCGGTGACCCTACCGTTAAGCTGCTGTATTTCTCTGATGCAAGTCAGACTCTTCGTATCCAATACGGCCTTACACTTTTCCGGGTTTGCTTCCACTCCTGTGCTGGTTAGGAGGAATCCCAGAAAGTGTCCTGATGGCACGCCGAAAGAGCACTTGAGGGGGTTGAGTCTCATGTTGTGCTTTCTGAGGCGGTCGAAGACCGACTCTAATTCAGCCACATGGTCGTTTCCCTCAGTAGTTTTGGCTATGATGTCGTCTATGTAGACTTCAACAGTTTTTCCCATCAAATCTCCAAAGACTTTGGTCATCATTCTCTGGTATGTGGCGCCGACATTCTTCAAACCGAAGGGCATCATGGTGTAGCAGTAAATACCCTTGTCGGTGATGAAAGCTGTCTTCTCCTCATCGTCTCGATCCATAGAGATTTGGTTGTAGCCTGAGTAAGCATCCATGAAAGACAGCCAACGATATCCCGATGAATTGTCGACCAGGTGGTCGATGTTGGGAAGTGGGAAAGGATCTTTGGGGTAGGCTTTATTCAGATCTGTATAATCCATGCACATTCTCCATTTGCCATTTGATTTTTTTACGAGGACGACGTTGGATAACCAGGTGACATATTTGCATTCTCTGATGAACTTGGCTTTGAGGAGTTCTTCTACTTGCTGATTTGCTGCCTGCTGTCTTTCAAGGCCGATTTTCCTCTTCTTCTGGGCGTCCGACTTAGCATTGGGGTCAATGGACAGTTTGTGACAATAGAAATTGGGGTCAATGCCTGGCATGTCGGCTGCAGTCCATGCGAACAGATCAGAGTTCTTGGAAAGCAACTTCTTCAGTTTCTCTTCCATGGTGGGGTCCATGTCACAGCCGATTTTAGTCGTCTGTTCAGCAGAGGTCCCAATCTGATAAGGTTTTGTCTTCGCAGCCGGTTCAATCCTATCTCGTCCCTTGGGATCAAATTCGGCTCTGGGGTCAAGATCAATCATGTGAACTTGGCCTCTGGATGGTGTCTTTTCATGCTGAGATGTGGGTAGGGTGGTCAGAGCAGCATTTTAACACTTTTTTGCTTCTTTCCGATCTCCTTGAACCGTGATCACTTTGCCATCTCGGCCAGGGAACTTCATAACCAAGTGTTTGGTGGAGATGATTGCTCCTAGGGCATTCAAGGACGGTCGTCCGAGTATGGCGTTGTATAGGCTGGGACAATCTACTATTAAGAACTTGGCAGAGACAACATTGTTCTCGGTTTCAGAACCGACCCTGAGTGTAGTCTGAAGGTATCCCTTGGGTTGAATCCTTTCTCCAGAGACGCCCACCAGATCTCCCGAGTAGGGTAAGAGTGATTCTGGGGGCAGCAATAGTTGGATATAGGTCCTGTAGAAGAGGATGTCGGCTGAACTGCCCGAATCAACAAAAATGCGTCCGACATCGCCATCCCCTGTCAGGGAACGTATCACGAAGGGATCATCATGGTCCACCACGTCATCAAAAAAATCTTCGTCTGAGAAGGTGATGGCCGGGCTTGGGGGGTCTTTTCACTACTGTCTTCATGTCGGCCTGGTCAACACTGTAGACTTCACGTAGGTGTCTCTTTCTGGAATTGTTGGATGGTCCTCCTCCAGCAAATCCCCCTGAAATCATGTTGATTCTTACCCTCGGTGTGGTTTGAGTAGTGTGATTACTGGGGCCAGCTTTGTCTTCCTTGTTGTCATATTTCTTGGGGGATGCAGAACACTTTCATTTCTTGTCATTCCCTCCATCTGGGCTGAGGGACCTCTTTCGTTCTTCATACTTTCGGTATCCTCCCTGTGACCGGTTCTTTTTTATGTAACGACCAAGTTGGCCGTCTCGGATGAGTTGTTCGATGAGGTCTCGCAGTTGTATACATTCATCAATATTGTGCCTGTAACCTTCATGAAAAGAGCAGTATTTTGACTTGTCTTTTTGAGCTGAGGCTTTGAGTGCTGGGGGTTTGGGTATGTCGGCCAACTCAGTGTGCATTACTTCCTTCAAGATTTTTCCCGGGTTGGTGTTCAGAGGTGCATAATTATTGTATCAACCTTTGGGGGGCCGACGTTGATCTTGCTGATGATGTCCTCTATCCTTCCCTTTGTGTCGGTCATGATATGAGTCTCGGTCCTCTCCTTGGTGGGTATCGTGTTTGGCAGCTACGCCAAATGAGCTTCTCGTCCCACGTACTTGTGCGAATGTTGTCTAAACTGCTCCATGGACTGGACCGGCTCTTCTGATAAGGAGACTGCGAGGGGTGAACCTGGTGAGAGGGCCGACACGGCGCATACAAGCTGAACATTCTCGGCTAGGTCCGGGATGAGTGCACACTCTTTGTAAAACCGGGATAGAAAAGTTCTAAGTGGTTCGTCCTTATTCTGCTTGACCTTGGCCAGTGTAAATTGATCCCTGGGAATTTCAGTGGAAATTGTAAACCGTCCCAGGAAGGTATGCTGCATGTCATCCCAGGAATCTATGGAGCCCAAGGGGAGGGTTTTGAACCAATCTAGGGCTACTCCCTTCAGTGTCCTAGGGAACGAGCGGCAGATGACAGCCTTAGGGGCACCAATGAAAAGCATCTCATTGGTGAAGACGTCTAGATATTTGAACGGGTCCGTTGTTCCATTGAAGGATTCGATGGGAAGTGCTCTTCTGTACTGCTCAGGTACCTCGACCCGGACTAGCCTTTCGGAGAATGGATGCCTGAAAGGGGTTGGCTGGACCGTGACTCTTGGCTGTTGATCTTCCCGATAATCTCGGCCTGATGCGGACCGAGACTGGATAGTGGGTTGAGGTTGATGTTGAAGGTTTATGCTGCGCTCCAAGTGTCTGAGGCGCTCCTCAAGGTGGTTCACGGACGGGTCGTCGGCTACCCTTGGGTGTGATTCATGGGATTGGTGTTGGCGTTGCTCCTGAAGTTCTCTGACCTGGGCCTCGAGGCACCGAATAACCTCGTCTCAAGGATCAGGCAAATGATCTCTTTCGCGCTGTTCGACTTCCACCTGAGGTGAAGTCCCTTCTTGTTCAGCTAAAGCGTCTCCGGCTCCGAGATCCTCCACCCATCCTTCGGGTGTTGGCTGAGGACGGAGTCGTGTTTGCTGACGACGAATGGTGACCGTCATGCTGGAGAGGGGGGAGACCCTCCTTCTAGCGCCAAATGTTCTAGGATAGAACTCGAACCTGGGTCTGAGTCAGCATGAGAGAAGTCGGATCCAAACCCGGGTTGTGGAGGCTTAAATCCGAGTTGAACCCGGTGGGGGTGTACCTGCAAAGGGACTCCGACGCCCAAGTCAGATATGTAAAACAGTCAAAGGGATTGACTGAGTGAGATTGCGTACCTTATGATCTGTGAGTGTTCTCTATTTATAGGGGTTAGTCCTGTATAAATAGGATAAGTGGACATAAATATAAAAGGAGTAAGTATAGCAGATACAATTAAGTAATTCAGAGATATTATAATTATATGTCATAATTATAAATATCGTCATTAAATGTCATATAATTATAGATATGATAATTATATTGTATGTGGGTTATTTTGGCAATTGAGCCTTAGGTTAAAATCGTAATAGTATCCACTTAACTCTTTGATAACTTCTTGACAGGAATAATTTCTTTTCTTCAACTGGAACTATATATATATATAGGCTAGAGAAGAGAACTAATATGTAAAATGGATTCTTTCTAAGTTCATCATTGTCGTGATGTCATCTGTACATGTTTTCACCTTTTCTTTTTAATCCAGTGGCCAGCATTTAACCTGTAGTCTTGTACAACATCTTGTGCTTGAATATATCTTTATCCTTCAATCCTTTCTTCTCCCTTCCCTCCTTCTGCTTATTGTTCATGGTTCTGCATTCCATCCTTTTTCTTTTCCAGTAGATTTACTGGAATATATACCCCTCTTTCTCCAACTGTTTAAGCATATCCTGGTTCATCTAAAAAAAATTTCCCAATTAAAGGGAATTCATGCGGCTAACATGTGCTCCAAATGAGAGGAACCAAAACCCACCTAGCTGAAACGACTATTATTATGTGTTAGAATTAAAAGTCAGTTAGAACAAATAAAGGTACATAAATTATTAATTTATTATACTGGAATTTTGTTTGTTCTATAAAGTTGGCGCCTGACCTTATTTTTTCGTCTAATAACAATGGACGCTCACATTAATTAAGCCGTTGAAAAGGATTTTTGGATTTCTTGCGTTCATTTATGAGTCTTTGATGAAAACTAAGAAACTAAGAATTTTTCAAACAATAAAATCTGTTTGGGTGATCGTTTTCTTGCCGGCTATTTTGAAAACTAAGAAACAAAAACATTTTAAAAATGTTTTTAGCTTTCATTTTCAGTTTTCAATCTAAATATATCTTTCACAATAAATAAAACAAATTTATATCAAAACAAATTTTTAAAGCTCAAAACAGAAAAAAAAATGTTTCAAAGCATATCTTTCACTCTTTCAATTCTTGTCCCTGGATAATTCTCCCTCCCAGGAATAATTTCTTGTGGTCCACTAATATGTAAAATGCAAATTGATTCCGCGTCTATCTGTTCGTTTCTTTTATCCACCGGCAACAAGTAAAAGAAAAGTAATGAGATTTTAACGCCAAATTTTATGTTAAATTATCTAAACCCCTGATCACCGGTGATGACGTGGGTAATTTAACTCATGTATTTGAATATATTTTTTGTCCCTCATTAGTATCTTTGTTTCTTTTCCTTCTTCCCTCTTCCTGCTCATTGCTTTTGACTCTGTTCCACATCTTTTCTTTTCCAATTCATTTTCTAGAATATATGCCCTGTTTCTTTAACCGGTTGAACCTGTCCTGGTTCATCTAGAAAGTTTCTCCCATCCCATTAAAGGAAATTCATGTCATGTGACTAACATGACCAGGAAATGAGAGGGAGCAAAACCATCCTTGTTGAAACGAATATTAAAATCCTCCTTGCGCCTTTCTAGCTAGAATCTAGATACCTCAAAAATGGAACTAAGTAACTCAAATAGAATGAATTCCCCCAAAATTGCGCAGTTTGGTTTGTCTTGGTAGAAATTGGATCAGATCATGTAGCTTTACTCACACTATATACTGTTATTTCACTTCATTGCATGCATTTGGGAGTAGGGCGTATTTAAGAATTTTGGGTTCTTAGGTAAAAATTAAGACATGGCTCATGTTAATATAGACTAATAATTTTTATGTTATTTTTCTGATTTTTTGAGCTGCAAAATTATTTATTAAAGTTTATAATCAAGTAATTCTAACATTTCACTCTCAATAGATAATATAACTAACTCATTCAATCTATCCTGTAGCATAGTTGATCTTAAATATGATTTAATCAATTTTAATTTTGAAAAGCTTCTTTCAGCGGTCACGACAGTTACAAGTAATGTTAATAATATTCTATAAACAATGTATGTATTTGAAAAAAAAACCTAATCTTTTTATATAGTTCAATATTTTTAATGGTGTGTTAATTTCATTTGTTAGAATTTCTTTCAATAACTTTAATTCTGAACACAAATCAAGACCACCAATATCAGAATGGTTCTTAAAACTCAAAATCTTTTCAAAATTGATACAATATTTTTTCAGTTCATCTTCCCCTAAAGTTTTAAATTTATTTGAATAAAATAAAAAACCAAACATGTTTTCATATTCTAATTAAAAATAATTCAAATCGACTCTCAATAGAAGAAATAGACTGATCTAATATATACAAAAAATAATGAGATAGTCCATTCTTTTCTATGATCTATGGGCTCAACAATACTACCGATACAAGGAAACTCATTGTTGAGTGTTGAGTGACTTTTATTTGTAAAAATTAATAAATGGGTTATGGACTTTTAAGTAGTTTAAAAGATAAGAAAAAAAGAGATATAAAAAATGTAAGATATGAGCCTTATAAAATATTAGGGTCTATTTCAAACATTATTAATTTTTTTAAAAATAATTTATATCAATAATACTACTATTAAAAAAATTAGAGGGCCTTATAAATTTGGGGCTCTAGGCAATAACCTTAATTGCTTGATTGAATATCCGCCCAGTGGAGCGGCCATGGACCATGGTTAGCTACTAAGCAGTCACAAGGTATATGAAGTGCAAAAAGTATCATATTCACCCTCTGCATGTATAGGCACTTCGTGTCAAGCACGATTAAGGATGTATACTAGTACATCAAATGTTTTGTGTTTTTTAATAGAGTCGGGTATACAGCTGCATTAAATATTTAGAGAGAGAGATTTACTGCTCATATAGAGGTGGACCTTCTTAGGGACCAGGGGAGCTCCCCCAAACTTTTTCAAAACAAAATTATATATGTATATCATATAATAAAAATTACCTATATTTCCCTTATATATTACTAATGAGATTTTTTATAATATTTTAAAACTTTATACTATCATTCAAAAACTTGTTATCACATTATTTAACGTGTATGACACCTCATGTGTTATTACACTCAGTAGTAACACTCCCTCCCATTCCAAATTTATTGTTATTATATATAGCGCTTTACTTATGTTTCAAAACTTTTGTTGTTTTAGAAATCTAAAACTAATTAATTCTTTTTTCAACTATACTCTTATTTAATATTACTCTAACCAATAACTATAATTATATTTCTCATTTCCTCTCTCTTAAAATAGTACTACATTTGCTCCTATTTAACTGGCCACTTAGACAAAAAAAAATACACCGATTAGAAAAATGTAATCATCACTTATATTTTCATTAAAAAATAAATTTTAAACTTTCTATTTTCCCCTTTATCTCTTTTAACATTTATTGGGTCTCATTAGTTTTCAATGGTGAGTAATTTATCATTATATCATAATTAATATAAGGGTAAAATGAAAAAAGGTGTAATTGTTATTGCATGTGGTTTTTAAGTGGACAATTAAATAGGAATAATTTTTTTCTTAAAAAATGGATAGTTAAATAGGAACAGAGGTAGTGCATTCAGTCTTTATTATACACCATCTTTCTTTTATATGTTTCCAATGCTTTTCAATGAAATAGATGGAGTATAAATGAGGTAAGATTAGTAAAAATTGTATAAATTTAGATACATTTAAAATTTTCTTAATTTGTATGCATAATTTTGAATAATAAGAGTTTTGGAATGAATGGAGTAAGACAATACATCATTGAAAGACAATATAAAATTTAACACCAACCATATATAACTATTAAATTTGTAATAATATTAAATATTTAATTTACATATGTATTAAACTATTACTCCCTCCGTCCCCTTTTATTTGACGTTTTAGCAATTTTTTCTATCTCATTTTGATTGTCATTTTATAATATCAATACACCATTAAATGCCTTTTTTCCAATTCCACCCTCATTAATTAGTCAATATGTATTTCTCAAAGAATGTGTTTTTAATATAAGAGATAGGTATAATAGGAAATTAATTAAAAATTTTATAAAATTTAAAACATTAATGGCGTTTTTTAAATCCTGCGTCACAACCTTAGACGGCAAATAAAATGGGACGGAAGGAGTATAGCTCCCCCAATATTTTTGTTCAAGTTCCGCCACTGTGCTCATAGATGTCCTAGATTTGCAGATTGCCTATGATCATAAAAGATACTTGTGATATTGCACCAAAAAATTGTTTTATTTTGTGATTTTCATGTTCAGAATACATTGCGTGTCTGTGTCCATGGTTCTAAGTCACAACTACTGGCTCTAGCTCATTGCATAAGAGCAGCCAAAAGAACAAGTTAAAAGATATATTGATAATATTTTTCTTTTATATATGTGCGTGTGTTAGAGATAACCCCACATTAGTGAGATATGAAGAATTTTAAACTTTAATCCCCTATATCTCTTTCTTATTTTTATATTTCCTATTTCTCTTTTATTATTTTCTTATTACTATCAAACAAAACATAAAGGAATAAGAGTTTGAGTGCTATGTGATTCAATTGACATGATTTTTTTGACAAACAAGCATCTGAAACCTGAAAGCTCCACGTGTGATTAATTATTATCATCATCAAATGATATTAATAAATTGAAAAGGTTTTTACTTTTTATCATTACTGAAATTTGAAGCTCATTCTCACACACATTGTGTGGCAATACAGTCAATACAGAGAGACTAACTGAAAGAAAATAAGGAATCAACAAGTGTGGGTTCAAGTAATACATATATTTTTGATTCCCCTTAAATAAGATTTCAAGTTTTTTATCTTGTGGATGAAAAAAAATACATATTAAAAGAGTTAGTCCCACTATGATGTGGATGTTCCCGACTCAACTAGAATTATCTCTTATATATGGATCCTATAGAAGATACCTGCCATTTAGAAAAAAAAAATTTATGTAGTGTCATACAAAGAGTAACATTATGTAGTGGGGAAAAGGGAATGGAGAAGGAGGAAAAATGGTGAGGAGGAAGAGGGACATAAGGTTAACTTAGAGGGAAAAAGGGGTGGTGTGAATAGCAACACCCACTTGTTAATTGCGGATGGCCTAAGCCCTAGGTCTACAGAACCCGGAAGGTCCAATAGAGGGTTTCATTTAGGGATGACAATTGAGCTTAAACCCTATAGGTATCCGTAAAAATTACTTGCAATGGGCAGGGTAAAAACCCACAAAGCGGGTATGGGCTCGGGTACGGGTACTATATGATGCCTAGCCCGCCCCATACACGCACTCATATATATAATTATATATATGAATATATTAATTTTATTAAAATATCTAATATATTTATACATATTTTTAAAATTGATATATATAACATATTACAAATTAAAAAAATATTTTTATAACTATCTATTTGTATTTTTTTACTTTATTAATATATGACTAATTAGTGTTAATAATCATTTTTACAGATCTTGGAGAATTCTAAGTTTCTAACACATGATATCCAAGTTTATAAAATAATGTAACGTGAAAGTATATTGTAATATTTAATAAAAATTTTGAACTTTAGATCATTTGTTGTGTTTTAAAACATTAACATATTGTGTTTCAATGTAATTAAATTGTTGTGTCACTAATATTTAAAAATTATATTTGGACAATCTTCGAGTAATTTTTCAATTGATATATAGTTTTCTTAAATTAATATTTTTTTTAGTAAGTTGTTAATTTTTTACTTAATAAAAGTGCGAGTAACGGACGTGGGTACGAGCATATAGGTGCCTAGCGAGCGGGTATGAGGACGAGCACTAAAGTTACTGCCCATGCGAGTACGACATTGACACATGTTTTTTTTAATATATTAATTCTCAAGTGGAAGAAGTTTGGTGTTATTCATGACATGATGTCATGTGATTATTCGCTCATCACAATAGACTATACCAATTACTATTGATTGACATGTGCAGTTAATTTATTTAATTAATATATGGTTATTGAGAGCAGTACTAATGGAGTCACCTCAGCTCAGCAATAATATGTTTCTAGTAGTATCATTCCCTAAAATTACTAAGGCACATATACATGGAGAAGCTCATCTCTGGCAGATGCAACTTGCAGTATGTTCCAGAGTCCTATATACTGCCACCAGAAAGCAGACCCGGGAAAGAAGCTCGATCCTCTCTGCAGCATGGTACCAGTAATTGATCTTGGGGGAGAATTAGGTTATGATAATTTAAGCCTGACTCAGCAAATTATAAAGGCTAGCCAAGAATTTGAATATTCTTTCAGGTTCCACTATCTACTTTTGCCCCCTCCCTGTTTAATAAAATTGATTGAAAATGAACAAAGTATGTTGTATTTAGCTTTAATTTGCTTGATAACATATTCAAAATTGGCCTGATAATTAAGTCAACTAGATATCGGTATGTACAGGATCATGCAATAAGTCTATGAAATTTTCGATATTAATTATATATATCATAGTAGTAAATGTGTATAGAACCTTAATTTTAGTTGTATAGAATTTGATTCTAGCAAAAATGATTCCAGAAATTAATTAATTGGCTACTTGGCAGGGATGTGATGGGGAGCTATTCAGTGAAAGTGAGGAAGCTGAGTTTGCAGCTTTTGGATCTGATTTGTAAAGGATTGGGACTTGATTCTGGATATTTCAGTGATGAACTTAGCAATGTTCAGTTGATAGCAATAAATCATTACCCAACTTGTCCAGACCCAAGTTTGACTTTGGGTTTGCCGAAACACAGTTATGTTAACCTCATAACCCTTCTTTTTCAAGATGATGAAATGCATGGGCTGCAAGTTTGGAAAGATGGACAATGGTTTGCAGTTGAGCCTCTTCCAAATGCACTGGTGGTTAATATAGGCCACATGTTGCAGGTTCATCTACCTACTCAATCTTCTTCTTTCCAAACTCCAATCCCGATTTTGTCTCTTCGGCTCTTTCCCACAAAGACTGGTTTACTTAATTTTAGAAGGAAAATGGTCTAATTATTTGAGTTTCATGATTATACACTCTAAAAATATTTCACATAGGTTCATATTCTCATGTGTTATTAAACTCAATAAATAATGTGATAACGTTTTTTTTACACTAAAAATGTATATTTATTAAATCCTATTTATTTTACTTCCCCCAAATGAGGGAGACACTCTAGAAAATTAAGTAAAAAATTATAATTATTTTAATTCCAGATTTATTATATAATTATATATATATATTTTTTATTATAGGGACAAAATTAATTGACATTGAGTGCAAATTTATAGAGTTACACCACTTAACATCTTTTTGTAAAATGAGAATTTGACTAATCCGACCGTTAAACCATATTACTTTCATGATTATGTATATTAAATTTCAGATAATTTGGACATTCGTAGATATGTTAATCTAATAGTGAATTTTTACTTATATTTTAAAAACATATTACATGTTAAAATAGATTAGTTTAATAAAATATCAATTAATTTTTTATTTTTATGTAATTTTATAAACTTCATCCACTCCATAATAACTTTCAAATCAATGGTTGGGTGGATTAATTTCATATTTTACAAAAAAATATATTAATTAATGTAACTCTATAAATTTGACACATGATATCAATTGATCTTGTCCATTTATTATAATATTAATCATTAATTTTTTAATCACTAGTTATTTCTATACATATATTATTCTCTAAAACAGGCTCTTATATTTTAGGGAAGTCAAATGTCAACATTAAATATAACCAAAGTCAATTCAGATTGAAGATATCATTCGATCAAAGTACAATTTTAATCTCTTTAAATTAGAGAAATGATATTTTTTTTATAAGACCACATGTATTCTTTACGGGTGGCAATAGATCGGGTAAGACCATAGATATCCTCAAAGGATATTTTATTTGTTTATACCTACAAAACAAATTACTTTCAATTTTTTTCTACATAAAATTTTATTTTTCTCCTCAAATCTCAATGTCTTATTATACTTTAATATCAATTCCTCCAAAATTTTCGTTTTTATATCTTAAGTAAATACATTATATTCATGTTTTAAATTTATAAACATAGGTTAAATTAATTCGCTGAAATGATTGTAGATTATTAGCAATGGGAAGTTAATGAGCGCTGATCATAGGGTGGTGACAAATAAAAGAGTTGCACGAACACAAGTCGGTAGCTTCATCCATCCATCTCAAACTTGCCATATTTAGCCTGCAAAAGCACTTATTGATGACTATAGCCCCTCTCTGTATAAGTCTTTTGAATACAAAGAATTCCTTAAAAACTATGTAGCAGATACCCATGCCAGATTGCCACCACTTGAGCGATACAAGCTCTAGTAACATCGTTGTCTTTAAAATGTTTACATAAATTGAAGGATATATGCTAGTATGTTAATGAGGGAATAGTTAGTTGGGCTGAAAAAAAACGGCAACTTTTCCTTTCTTTTTGGGTTGCCAAAATTCAATGAATTTCACTTTTGATATCATTATTCTATTTAAACATATATAAGACCCTATTTCTCAAAGCGAGTGAAAAAAAATAATAAGTGGAGGTCAATTTAGATAAATTTCTTTAAATGAATAAATAGGGTAAAATGAATTTAACTTCTTCTATAAGTTAAAATTAATCTCTGCAAGTCAATTTTTTTTTTTAAAGTTCTCGACCTTTTAATTTTTTTATAAGTAGCTAATTTTACCTTATAAAAGAAGTTGAATTCATTTACCTTCTTGATTCATTCTATTTTCTTTACTTATACATTCTTTTAAAAAATTTATCCAAACTAACCCTAAATTTACATATCTTTGTGGATGATTTTAGGGTGGACCAAAAAAAAGGTCCACCTAGTCCAACCTATATTTAATTAACTATTAAAGGTAAATAAATATTTTTTTTATTAAGTGACTCTTATATGACTATTTGAGTTTAATTTAAAGGTAAATATAGATTTACGAGACAACATATGCTAGTTTCGTTGAGAATTTCTAAATTTAAAGTTGAAAGAGGAATCTTTACATTACACACTACTGTTGATTTAGATTTTAATTTTTTTCAATCAATATTTCATAAAAGTAACTGAAAATCAGTTTAATACCAGTTATTAATAAAATAAATATTGAATTTGATGGTCAATAATTTAAATTATTATATTTTTATATTTTAGACCACGTGAACCATGGTTCATCCTAGACACACCCAATCTTTGTGGCTAGTGTTTGGAAAAGTTTGTTGTATTGTTATATGAACATTTTTTACAAACTATTGAGCAGTTAATTTGGATAAACTTATCTAAAATAAATTTATAGGAGAAGAAAAATAAATAAATCAAGACATACAACTTCTTTCATAAATTGAAATTAGTCTTTACATATTAACTTTTTCATAAATTAAATGGGAGAACTTCTAAAAATTTGAGTTGTAAAGACTAATTTTAACTTATTAAAGAAATTGGAATCATTTTATTTTCTTTTGGACGGGCTATTCTTGGCTGCTTCATCAATCCAGTTTGGCTCCTACTACACTGCATTGGCGCTGGATCTGGCGGGTGCGCGCTCCGGAGAAGGTTTGTTTCATGCTCTGGTTGTCACTCCATGATTCACTTCCTACAAAGGCTGTCCTTCATCACCGGGGTATGGGTAATGATGGACTTTGCCCTCGTTGTAATATGCACCCTGAGACCGTTTTGCATTGCCTTCGGGACTGTGATTTCGCACAGCTTGTTTGGAGACGTTTGGGCTTCCCTGTAGCCAGCCCTGTTTTTTGCTCTGATCTTTTTCAATGGCTCACTAAACATGTTCGGGGTCGTCAGGATTGTTTATTCTTATCCACAATTTGGTGGGTTTGGAGGTGGAGGAACAACTGTGTTTTTAAGCAAGACCCTTGGCATTTGGATTATATTATTCGTCAGATTCTGGTTATGAAGGAGGATTTCACTCATGAAGCTTCATTTCTTTCTAATCCATCAGATCCCCATCCCTCTCTCTGGTGGAGTCCTCCCCCTAATGGCTTTTCTAAGTTGAACACCAATGGCAGCTTTCATAGTTCGATGGGTTTGGGAGGAGTTATGCGTGACGCTGGAGGACACTGGTTGTGGGGTTTTTCTGAATTTTGTAGGGATGGCAATTGCTTAGAAGTTGAGCTCTTGGCTTTAAGAAGAGGTTTGAAGCTTGCTTGGGAGAGAGGCCATCGGCGCATCATGTGTGAGGTTGACTCCCTTGAAGTGATTCATTTGATTAACAGGGATCCCCTTCCTTTGGTGGACACTCAAGCTTGTCTTCTTCAAGATATTAAATCCCTATTAGGGATTGGGAGGTCCGTGTAGTTCACGTCCTTCGCGAAGCCAACATGGTAGCCGATTTCTTATCAAAGTGGAGCAGCAGGGGGGACTTGTCAACTTGCTTCTGGTTGACACCGCCTAGGGAGATTATGGAGCTTTTGTCTTTTGACAACTCCTTTTAGCTTTCTTTCTTTTGTCTGGCTTTTTATTTCCTTTGTAACCAAAAAATTAACAAACAAGTATTGTTTCAGAATTAATATGGTGATCTTTATGGCTCGTGAGTTTGGTCCAACAAAAATATAATGAAACCAACACACAATAGGAAGAAAATTTGACCTAGCTATAATTAGAATTACAACCTGACCTTTTCTATTGATCCAACCCACCCTAGGCTATTTTGGTCAAGTTTAACCATTTCCCACTAGAAAGAATATGGTTAAACTAAGCCTTATTTAATGACTCAATATCATGTTAAGGACAAGCTCGGATCAATCTTTATGTTATTTACCCTAATTAACCCATCTATATATGGGGATAGGATCCTCTCCATTTCAATTGTTACTGGAGAGTGTCATGTTCAAAAAATCTGAACCATAGATTAACTTTAAAACTTTCATGGACTACAATAGGATACATTACCACTCAATAAAACTCATCGTTTCACTAATCCCATTTTCATCTTTCCACTTACAAAACCTACTCACGACACCACATTATTAAGCAGTCATGAAACATGTACTTGGGTGCTTGTGGCAACCACTTGGCCTCGAAGCTGAGACTCAGCCCATCTATAAATTTTGAAACCGCTATGTGAAGCAATAATTTTATATCCTTACAAATTGATAATATTTTGAAAAAAAAATAAAGACTCTATATCTTACCTGACAAAGTCCAATTGAGTGACATTAAATTAAACTATCGACAATTAAGCAAAAGAAGAGATTGGAATCGATGGGAATGACTCATTATTAGTAATACATGTTGGTTAAATTTAAAACATACGCACACAAAACCCTTTCCCCTTTCCCTTTTATTCTTCCTTTCCTTCCTCTCCTTTCCTCCTCTTCGGCCACCTCCTCTTTCTCTCCCTCTCTCGTTCATTTTCAAATCCTCACCGATTAAACACTCTCCCTCATTTATAGGTTCATTTTGAATCGGCCAGAGTCTCCAATAGTTGCCCCTTGGTCCCTTTATCCTTCCTCCCTCTTCCTCCTCCACCGTCCACCACCACCAGCCGTCGTTCAGGTAATTATTTAATTAATTAATGTTTTATAATTATAGTTATATAATTATGTAGTTAGTTATTTAATTATGTAGGTAGTTATTTAGTAATTATTAGTATGGTATGTAAAAACCTACCATTCTATATTATTTTTGTATTTGTAATTAAAATAATTAATTAGTGTAATTTTTCTATATAGCGACGACAACTTGAGCGGGATGTAGATCCCGATGAGTTTTTTGTGGCCACCCACACAAAAAGGGTGGTGTTGGGTAGACGAACGAGCGCTGTCCACATATGTAAGTCAAAATTATGCTTAACATTGTTTTTTTTTATATAATTTCATATATTTTCAATAGAATAACTAACTAATTATAAGTTTATCTCTACTCAACTGACAAATTACCATGACCGCATGAGGGAGGTTGAGTCACAGATGAGGGACAACTCCATCACCCACCAAGCTACAGATCTGGATTGCTGGTGGCAAGACTCGAGGCCGCTGTTATGGCACTGGGGACTTGTCAAGTGATAAGTGCATAGAATTAGTAATTTTTGGGTATAATTTTAGCACTTTAAGATGATAATTGTTCTTAATTTAGCCCCCAATTGCCCTTTTATTGCTTGAATTTAGTTTTTGTAGTTTTTAATTTAGTTTTGGATTTTTGAAGCTATTTTGATGAGGAAATTACTCGTTTTCAGGCTTGGGATAAAGAAAAAGAAATTTCAGAAGCAGACAAAGAAGAAAATTGAGTTGAAAATTTACTTCCTAAAAGCGTGCTGAAGCACACTATTTTCAAACTGGCGAAAGTCTGAGGGTGAGCTTTGCCTCTTCTTAAGAGTGCGCTCAAGCACACTTTTGTGGGCTTGAGAACGCAAAATTCAGACTGCCCAAGCCAATGCGCATTTTTTCTAAAGCGTGCTGAAGCGCGCTTTTGCGCGCTGCAGCCCCCAAGTTCAGAAGGAAGGAGCTCAAAGCTTCATGTTCAATAGAGTGCGCTGCAGCACGCTTTCGTGTGTTGAAGCGCACAAACTTCAGACATCTACAAGCCATCTTACTCATTTCTTAAGGTGCGCTGCAGCACACTTTAGCGTGCTGAAGCCCACTATAGCGTGTTGCATCATGCTACATTTTCTTAAAAGATGAAGTGTGCTGAAGCACACTAATTAACCTGGTGCTGAGGCGCGCGCGCCAAATTTCGTCAGTTTCGAGCTTAATATAAAAGAAAGAAAGAGAAGTTTTGAAACAATCTTCTCTCTCCTCTTCTCCAAGTTTCCTCCAGGAGCTCTGCTAGGGTTTTCTCCTCATTTCTTCTTCTCCATTTCTCTTGGGTTGTAAGTGCTACTATGAGTAGCTAAACTTTTATTTTGGGATTGAATGTAGTCTATTCAAACTTGGATGTATTTTGGATTCATTTATCCATAGTAATTTCGTTTCTCTTCAATATTGACATTTTCGTTCTATTCTTAATGCTTGATTCTATTAACTCATTAGTAATCTTGATTTAGATTTCTTGAAGTAGCGGGAACGTACTTCAGAAATTCGATTTGAACGAAAAATGCTCGTTAGGTCGAAACGCTAGGAATGACTTTTAATTTATCGATATCTTTTCTCAACGCTAGGCAACTTGTTAAACATTGGAGGAATCGGTGTTTAGGGAGTTGTTCTAAGGATTTCACATTGGAGGAATCAGTGTGAGTGATTTTAGCTTGTGCTTCAATATTGTCTAGTTCGAATACTATAGGTTTTTGATGTCCAAAATACGGAAGAGTGCGATAAATGAAATTCAATCCCAACTTTTTCCACTTGAACTTTCCAAAAATTTACGTTGCATTTTACTACTCTTATGAAATTTTACATTAATTAGTTGTTACAAAAATTAAATCATGAATCAAATATTCTCCTTTCTGTACATATACTTAGTAAGCTAAACTCTGAATTTCGATTGAAACCGTTCCTCGTGGGTTCGACACCCTTACTTAAAAACTATTATATTGCTGCGACATTGGTACGCTTACCAAGGCCTCAACATCAAGCAACATTCATCCTGGTGTGACCAGTCTCACTCAGGAGTCTCGGACCCATACCAACGGGAGCGACGGGTCACGACATTCATCTGACGAGGCGTTGTTCCAGGAAGTCATTGAAGCAAAGTTGCAGGCTAGCCGAGCTGAAGAGAGGGTTGATCACTGTTAGGCTCAGTATGCACGGTTGGAGGAGGACTTCGCACGACTCTACAACGGTTGCAGTTAGTGCTGGATGCTCGCAGTGCAGGTGGTTCTACCAGCTTCAGTCAGGCTTAGCCGCACCCGCACTATGATGATGACCTAGATGACTAGCTCATGGATGAGGATGAGGATCGTGGCCCACGACCACAACAGCGTCGTCATCGTCAGCCGTGATTTTTTTATTTATTATGTTTTTCTACACTTTGTATATATACTGTTTATATATATATATATTCTATATGGGTGTTTTTATATTGTATTTATTATTTTTCTTTATATCTTATATCGTTAACACATATGATATAAATTTATAAAATAAATAAAAAATTGAATTTCTATAATAATTTAACCGTAAATCCATAAATTAAAATAAAATTAAATATAAAATCCTAAATTCAATTAAAAAAGTAATATAATCACCAGGGAAGTCACTAGTTATAATTTTTTTTTAAAAATAATATAATTACTAGCGATGACATTTGATCTTTTTACTTTGCGACGAACTTCAACATAGCGACGATTTTAGCGTCGGGCAAGCAGATGCTACGTAACGACGACTGTTTTTGCTCGTCGGTACGATATTAACGACGTCCTTGTGGCCGTCGCTAATTGCTTTATAGTGACGGTTTCCCCTTGTAGCGACTCACTAATACCTGAATTTCTTGTACCCTTCACAAAGAGGAAGCCTCTTTGGTGCCCATTGATCGTCATCATCTTCTTCACGAGATCCTTTGTTACCGCATTGAACGTGACATAAGCTTGGGTTCCAACGTTAACATTGAACTTGCAGTGCGAGAGGAACAACTGAAGATCCTCCTGTTTTACTTTGCGGGAGAGGATTTGGTTCCCCATCTATGTGTGAGCATATATCTTAATTATTGTAATTTTCTATTACTTAAAAGGTTTAATCCCATTTTAACCATTTTATACTTAAGTTTTTTAGTTCAATCTTTCTCCACGTAGGATTCATCCTTGACCTTAGCCAAGGGAACTAATTACGGATGATAATATACAGATAAAGAATCAATGATCCTATTACAGTATTGCGAGTCCCATAAATACAACAAAAGGAAGGCAAGAAAAACGATTCCTTTGCCTTGCCGATGCTTTTTTTTTTTTGGATATTACTAAGCTTTTACATCTATTTTCCTATTTCAGTATACACGCAAAGATTTTAATATACAACACTATGAGAATGTTATTGATTAGCATAATTTATTTAGCTCATGTAATATGAAGGAGAATTAAAGGAATTGAATTTGAAGGAGTGAAAATCTAAAAAAAGTTGAAAAAACACTCAATAAAAAAGTGAAAATGTTAAGTTTTTTTTTTTAAATCACGAGTATCATGTCATTTATAAGAATTAATCTTAAAATATCTACATTATGGTGGGATTATCTCTTTAATTCAGTAAGGTTTATTCCCCATACACAAGATTCGAATATGAGAAAATCAAGTACGTATCACTTAAACCAATCATCCGTTGTAAAATTTGAAAAACCTACCTATGTGGCAGTAATATAAAAAATTGAAAAGTTAATGAAAACTTACTCAATCTTTTATTGATAGTTATTAAATGAAGTAATTTTGAAAAAAAAAACTCTTAGAGTAACTTAATTTCCACCACTATAATAAATAGATTTTGTTTTTTCACAACTTATATTATAATAGATAGACAATAACTATATATATTTTCATTTTAATTCCACCACTCTTCAAATCCTTCCATTTTCACTTCTTTTGGTGTGATATATGGTGTGATATATGGCATGAGGGTTAAGGGTTCTAGGTGGTGGTGTGATATATGGTCCATTGATAATTGTACTAATGTATCTATAGAGTGGTTCTTACATGGGTGTGTGAAGAAGATTGGTAATGGGAAGGATACATGGTTTTGGAAGGATGTTTGGTGTGGTAATACAGCTCTTAACACTCGCTTTGCTAGGTTTTTTTCTTTATCCATGGTTAAAAATGCTTCTTTAGCTGACATGTTTGTAAGGGTTGGAGGGGGTGTACTATGGAATTGGCGTTGGCGTAGGAATCTCTTTCAATGAGAGGAAGAGCATTTGGCGCTTTTGCTGACGAAGTTGAGTAATGTATGTCTAGTTGAAGATAAAAAAGATTGGTGGCTGTGGAAATATAATCCCGAAGGTACTTTGTCAAATCTGCATATAAAGCAATTGTTAATGACTCAATTTATGCTGCTTTTCCCATGTACAAGCTCTTGTGATCCAAGTTAGTTCCTGCCAAGGTATCTGGGTTTGCCTGAAAGGCTATTTTAAATAGAGAATTCCAACCAAACGTAATTTAATTAGGAGGAACATTTTACCAGCTCATGAAGAAGGTTGTGTGTGGTGTAGTCAGAATGTGGAAACGGTACAACATTTATTCTTTGAGTGTTTCTATTCTTTTAGTATCTGGATGTTATATTTGGAGTGGTTTGGATTTTCATCTACCTTTCATAATTGTAGTTTGAATAACTTTGCAAAATTTGTGGGATTACCAAATTGTAGAACACCTAGAAGGATTTGGTCTTCCCTTTGGTTGGTTACTTTGTGGTCCCTATGGTTAGCTAGAAATGAAGCAGTTTTCTCACAGGTAGTTCTTGAGCCTGTGATGGTATTGGAGTTGATTAAAATTAGATCGTGGAATTGGTTGAAGGCTAAAGAGCCTAAGTTTCAGTACCCTTTTGTTTTATGGGTTGCAGATCCATCTTCTTGTTTGAATTTCTTTCTTAGTTCTTATGCCTGGTGAGATATGGCCCGGTCTTCTCGTTCACTTTCTTTCTCGCTACCCTAACATTTATTATTTTACATATTAAGTATTTTGATAATTTATGAAGCTTTCTTTATTAAGATCCATCTTAGTAAATTTTTTTAATCTATTAATACTTCGTAAATTAATTTTAATAAATTATTTTGATTCATTTTATTAGTTTCTGAGTTTTAATTAAATTTTCATTATGAAAAATTTTAAAATAAATTTATTTATTTTGCTGGTATGAAACTATGTTTTTTGTTATTCAAAATAATATATTTGAAAAAAAAATTGTATGATGTTATTTTTTTGCATTTTATTTTATTCACCCACACAAGAAAAAGAATAATATATTTATAAAATATAAGGAGTTTGTGTAAGGCTTAAAATTTGAGGAATTTTTATATAGTAAAAAAAATCCATACCTAGTAAGGGTATTTTGGTTAATTTAATATAAAAGATAATTATTTATTGTTGACTAAAATTTCTATTAAATGTATCATAAAAAGTTGGGTTTAAGTGTAATGTACTTTTAAAATTGGAGGGGTATTTTTGTAGGTTTTCAAAATAGAGGGAGTTTTGTGTTGGAAGTGCAAAATAGAGGGGAGGTTAGAGTAATTTACTCAAATTTAAATAATAAAATAATATGAGATCATAATTATGAAAGTATATTCATGCTTAATAATATAAATTATAAATTGAAATTTATATTTTATAATATGAAATATATTTTAGTTGTGTGTTTATGTTTCAGTAAGAGTAATTTGTCCTAAAGTTAAAAAGAGCAACTCAATGAATAGCTACCGAGCTCGTTTGTAGCACGTTGGTCCTGCATGTGTTCACGCATTCGATTCTAGCGAAAGGTATTTTTGAATTCATGTATTATTCCAACTTTCAATCCAACAAAAGCAGAACATGAGAACTGGTCGATTTAGATTATTTTCATTAGTTCGAGACCAGGTTGATGATGTCATGGCCGATTTATAAGCAAATATGATTTGGTACATTGATCGGACCGGCCATGGGTCCAGTTTCTGATCCAACCAGTTGAACTGACCGAGTCGGTTCCGTATAATAACACCAGTTTGAAGTGCTCATTTATTTCTTTAAGTTTTTCACTATTTTATCTTGCATTGCCTATACATTTGTTGAGTGTTAAGGACTTAATGTAAATTTCTATTATGATAGTTTCCTAGGATTCACATTATGGAAACTACACAAGATCTTGAATTTCATGGTTCTCACATACCCATACAATAATGAGAGTGACAAAGACACTTAATTACCTGGATCCATAATTGCTCTTGTTTGAATTCTCTGTGAAAATTGATGATCAATTTTCTATCTCATTTTCCTTCACTTTTCAGACTCCTTGATGGTTAGGAAGTTTTCTCTCACACGGTTAATCATTTTGGTAACTTCTTTTATATTTAAAAAGGAAGAGGAGAAGGATTTTAAAATAACCCCTTTTGACTTTATTTTCCATACTGGGTCAACAATCATCATATTGAGCACACTTTTATTAAAGCCAGACTATTAAAATACATGAGTCACATTAATTAAATTAATCTAACACTTAACACAACTTTTTGAAAGTTGAGAGTGAATATAGATAAAAATTTAAGTGTGATCTACTTAACCATCATCTCACTATATTATCCTTATATTAAACTATTCAAATTGGGGTTAAGTGTGCATATTAGAAGGAAACATCTCTTAAAATTGGTTTCTAAAAGGAAAAAAATGTTTAAGGCGTCATCTACAGTCTCAGACAATCCTTTTTAAACTTTAGATAGTAGATCTAACTTAAATTAATGTATAAACACAAGTAAACACAATAAGAGGGTTGAATTGTGTTTATAACAACTTTTCATTTTCAGATGAAACTTTAAAAAACAACGTCTTAAAGATTTCACACAGGTTTTAAAAGGTTATCTAAAGTATTGCTCTATTATCTGAAGCTTTAAATAAGAGTTTTTCTTAAAGAAAATACTTTAAAAAAGTCAAGCTTCTCAATCACTATTTAACCCCTGTAGCTTTAATGTTAGCGTAAAAACTGTAATCACAAAGCTAAGGGTAACGAGAGCGTTATTCTGAATCACAACAATATTGTAGAACATGTTTCCTTGTTTGTGCTTCACTTTTGAAAACTTCCCAGAAAATTGTCTTTTGTTTTCCTTTCTTGAGCAAAGTCTTCTAATCTGTGGCAGAGAAGTTTTGACTTATTAGAGTTTGAAATAAATATTTACCAATGAAGATAAAATAATTTTTTAAAAATAAATAATTTTTTTAGTAATTTAATTAACAATTCAATAAATTATATGCGCAATATTTGAAAAAATATATTAAGAACATTTTGCTTGATAGTTTTATAAAAAATATTAATTTAATTAATGTTCATGAAAAATATTCATTCTTGTGTAAGATAAATATTTAATTATGAAATGTTATATATTATTATGTGTTCACTTGCGATTTAAAGATTCATACATTTTTATTTACTATTTTAATGTTTTAATCTCCTTGTAATGTAAATATTTATTTTGACAATTATTATATTAATAAACACTATATCACTTGCTTAGTTAAGAAATAAATAAAATTGTATGTAAAATATTTGAAAAAAAAAATCATTTAAGATGATTTTATTTGATAATTGTAAAAATCACTTTTAGGTTAATTAATTAAAAATAAATAAAATTGTATGTAAAAAGATTTGAAAAAAAATGTTTAATATATTTTACCTAATAATTTGTTAAAAAATATATATGTTTAATAAGCTAACTTTTTCGTTTAAAGTATTCTATAGATTAATAAAAATACATTAAAAGATAATATTAAATGCAAGGATTACGTAACAATTTTATTATAATATCTACAAATGCCTTTATATCTTTATATTATACCTTTAATAGTTTAAATTTCATTATTTATGGAATATACTATTTAGTGCATCGATACACCATATTTTTGTTGGTCCACCGTAAATAAAGCCAATGAGTTATTACTGTAATTTCCCGTAAAAATCTTCTATACATAAATTCCTTAACCAATGTCCTTAGAATACTCATTATATATATAGAGAGAGAGAGAAAAAAAAAAGATATCTTATTTTGGCACCTCCAAACTTTTATTGAAGATCCGCCACTATCCGTACCCATGGAAACTCACGGATATACCCACATATCTATAAAATGGGTGAAGATGAATATAATATTACCCTCACGTTCGAGTATTCACATATTCATTAAAATATACTATTTACTATATATTAATTTTTATGATTTTATAATGAGATAAAATTTATTTTTTATAATTTATATTTTTAATATATTACCCGACAATGTTAATATATAATGATAATTTATATTATATAATATTAATATAATATGATATTATAATATATTATATGACATTTTCTATTGATACCTACCACCCGTATATTGATATCTGCAAATTTTAACGAGTGTGGATACAGGTAATATATTACCTGCTTCCGCCTCGCTCTGTTGACATCCCTACATCACATTAATAACATATCTTTTACTTTTTCTCTCTTCATTTTTTTTCTTTTTATCTCTTTCATACCACAAAAATGGGGTGTGAAAGTTTTACATATTCCCTCGTGTTAATATATAACTACTACAGTAGATATATATATATATATAATATTAAGATTCTTTTAAATGTCTTTAATATTGGCTTAATTGTACTTTTGATTCATATAGTTTTGATCGCAAACAATTTTACTAAGAAAAATTTGAGGAATGAAAATTGCTCATAATCTAAATTAAAAGGTTCAAAAGGACAATTTAACCTATTTTAATTTAGATATAATATATAAGAGATGTGGTTCTCTTTGATTGGAGAGTTTTTGTTAATTAGTTGCTTGCTAGGCCATTTAGTTTCAGAAAATAATTAATTCTTGTTTTTCATTCATTTCAATTTTAGTTATAAAAATATATTATCCTATTTTCATTTGATTTTCTATATTTAAAATTTTATATAGAAAACAGTAAAAATAATTTTATATTATTTATGATTTATTATACAAAACTATAAAATAATGAAATAAAATAAATAAATTGATAATTTTTATAATTAAAATTTAAAATTTAAAAATGTAAATAAAAATATTTGTTGAAATCAAACTCCACATAAATATGCTCAGGGACGGATAGAAGGGGGACAAGCATGGGCCTTGGCCCCCTTCCTCCCTCCCCCATTAGATTACAAAACACATTATAAATAAAAAAATAAAATATTATCAATATATATATATAATAAATGAAAAAAAGTTAAATAAAATGAGTGTGATACATTTAAGTTTTATAATCTAAATTTTATTTATTTATTTTATTGAAATTTAGCCCCTTTAAGTGATTTTTATAAAAAAAAATTATTTGATATAAATATTATTATTAATAAATTTTATAACATGAATGTACCATATATATATATATATATAACTTAATTAAAGGATATGGTGAATTTGACCAATATTTAATATTTATTATTAAAAAAAATTCTCGGCCCCCCTTCGTATGAGTCCTGGATCCATCCCTATATATGTTGTAATTGTAAATGACTGAATTATGTTCGAACCCCCACTCGTCTCCTTTGGGTGAGGTAAATGTAAGTACCTCTGTAAGTGCTCTTTGAGCCCGGAGGCATTCCCTGCCTTGGATTAGGGCACCATCCCTTCACCCTAAATTTTAACGACCTAAAAAAGAATTGCTTGTGAATTGTGACGGCCAAATTAAGATCGATCTTAATTATCATCTCATATAAGCTTTATATTTTTTGGATGTTGAACATTCCCTAATAAAACAAAGAAGAAATTAAAACAGGTACCAAAAAGAAGAAAAAAGAATTAATAAAACAAAACGAGCATTTCATGAACAATATGGGTGAGAGCTCAAATGCCACCAAACCCACCTTATCTTCCAAGGGGTCATGTTGGATTAAGCACTTTATCTTGCCAAAATTACGTGTGGTTATAAAAGGATTTGTAGCTTTCATGATGGTAGGAATAACCTTTTAGCACTGAGTTTGTCAATTTTAAACACATAATGCTTGACTTTCCTTGCAACAGTATCATTTAAGATTACATGCTGTTGGATGTGGTCAATGTCTACTTTCTACATATGTCCCAATATAAATCAATAGTAAGTTCATTATTCCACCGGAAATGTATCTTTGCTGAAAGTGACAACTCGATTTTGGACCATATATATTAACAGTTGTAGTTATCATCATAGAACATTTAATTATTAATGGTCGAAGAATGGACTACAGCAATTTGCAAATACAATTATGATATTCTTCATTGAAATTACAAATTCAATTTTTTAAGATTTCTAATTAATTAAATTACATGAAGTAACTCCCTCCGGTTTTTTTTTATAAGTTACTTCTTATAAGTTTTTGTGGTCTTTTTTATAAGACAATTTATAATTTCTAGACAACATTTATTATTGTTTTCTTTATTTACCCTTATTATCTTTTCAATTACTATCAAATTAATGATATTAAATAAGGATAAAACTAGAAAGTTAAACTATTTTTTAAAACTCCAATAAAATTAACTAATTTAACTACTTTTATTGGTATATATAATTCAGTTAAATGTGCCTTATAAAAAGGACCGAATGAATAACTTAATAATTTTGATAATTTTTAAAATATTAAATTCATTAAATGATTCCATAATTCATGCATGTATAAATAAATGGTTTTGATAATGTCAAACCTTATCGATGAAGAATAAGAATATCCAAAATAAAAAATTATTTGAAAGGAAAATATTATTACACTTTTATATTCTTGATATATATATTCTTTATAAATAAAAAGTTTCCTTTTTGAAGATTTTTATAAGTTGATTTTATCAAAACTGATAAATAAATGATAGTTTATTTTTTTACATTTATAATAAATTCAAATTAATTTTTTTTCTAATAGTAAATTAATTAAGTTTACAAGAATTCTACTTTATATATAGGATTTAATAAATATACACTGACAGTGTAAAAAAGTTTTATACAGTCATCCAATGATGTGTTGTCACATCATTTAATGAATTTAATAACACATGAAGTATCACATTCATTGAATGATATGGTACCATATTATTGGATGACCGTGTAAAACTCTATTACACTGTAACTATATAGTAATTAAACTCTTATATATATAATATCTTTCTTTCTTACACTATTTTTTTTTTTTTGGTAATGACTTACACTATTTTAGATTAGATTGAAAATTTGTCACTTCAATAAAAACGTAAGTATTGAAGAAATTGGGGGATATTAAGAGGAGTTTAAAGGTAGTGATCATCTTAGGATTCCTTAAATTCGTTTTGTCGTTTGCTTGGGGTGACTTAATGATCATCCTATTGCTGGGAAAAGGAAACATGCAAAAAAGTTCAAATCGAATGCTACTTGAGATGTGTATCTTGACAGTTTCCCAAGGGTAAATTAAGAAAATCTTCCTACCCATTAAATCTCTTTGCTTAACTTATGGCTAAAAGATAAATAATTCATTCAGGTAGTGGCCACTAATGCACTTATATATTCATGATATTTTAAATTAGGTTTCATATATATGGGTATTCCATTTTCACGCCCATCAATATTGACTTAAAGGAGAGCGGGGGGATCAAACTACCACTCATGATTTTGGAGGCTAAGGAGTAGTCATCCTTAAATTACGTGTTAGTTAAAAGCTTAGGTACAAGATCTACTTGGGATGATTTTGGCTCCCAACCATGCTAAGAGTAAAAGGGAAAGCAAGAAAAAGGAAGATCATAGACATGATAAAAAGGTGGCCTTGAAATCTAAATGCACATTGAGAAAATAAAAAGTAAATTGTGACAAGTAACAACATTACCTTGCTACGTTAAATGCATATATATACGATTAGTGGACCAAGCTAGGATGGAATTCACTCATGAATAAGAAAGTGAAAAGGTATAAAACTCAATTTTCTAGGTAAAAAGGGGAGAAAAAACAACAAGAGAGATATCAAGAAATCATTGTTGTTTGTCTCTTTGCATTCATGATAAATAAATAGTCATTCCTTATCACTAACTTAGCGTATTCATGCATACAGCTTAGTTAGTTGACTTTGTCCAATGACCTTAACCGCGGCAAGCTTTTGGTCACTCTGGAATTAAATTAAATTAAATTAAATTAAATTTATTGTAAATAGTAGTGATAGTAATAATAATAACAGCTGTTCAGAATTTTTATTTCATTTCGGCGATTGAAAAATAATAATATTATTCTTTTTAGTTTTCTGCATTATTTAATTTGATCTATATTTTATAGACCGATATAATTATTTTGTTTGTGGATTTTGACCGAGATAAGATTTTCAAGCAATATCTGGAGTCCCATTTGATTACTAGCAACATCCTCTTGCAGTCAAATTTGAGATGATAGATGATGGGCCATTATAAAAATAGTGACTAGTCAGATATTTAAGCAACAAATCACAATAGGTTGCGTGATTGTGCCTTAATCTTGCTAGGAAAACCACTTAAACTGTCGTTAATTAACTACTCCCGTCAGTAATTTTTACTTTAGATTACCAAAGCAACAACATTTGATAGTTTAATGAAACAATTTGATCAATTCTTTTTTTATACTCCCTCCGTCTATTTTTAATAGTATAAAATTTATTTTTAAATAAATGTCGTTTTCACATAGCAAGACAACAATACATGCTAATTTTCCAACTTTACCCTCTTCCAAATTTATTAAATAGTGGAGTATTTACTGCATATGACTAGAAATGGTGGAGAACTTTAAATGTTTTAATGAGAGAGAAATGATATATTTGTAAACAATGGAGCTAAAAAGACACACGTATTGCATTTCTTAATTTATGTGCAAAAACCTTAAACGACGTATAAAAAGAAATGGAGGGAGTTTATTCTTAATTAATTAATAGTACAAGTTTGTATTTTTTCCTTTATGTATTAATTAATGACTAATTAATTAATTCAGCAAATCTATTAGCTAGCTAGTACTCTCCTAGAGACTAGTACTCTTACAAAAATGGAATATTAATATATTAAACATCAACAATGTAATAAAAAAGAAGATAAAATGATTAGAAATGAATAGCAATAATTATCACTCTCGAATATTGCAGTCCTAAAACAAATAATGGGATTCCAAAAATGATGTTCAGTTGGTGCGGGGCAAGGAAACGTACATATTTTAAGGTGGTGGTAGGACAAGAAACATCTTAGAATTAAACTCATTCATTGAAATCTCAGACGTGCATGACCTATCCCATTTGAACCAGGATCCAATTGAAGTTGCCCTAACAAACCGGTGCATGATATGATTGTAAGGCATGGTTGTCTTTCAATGGGACAAATGGAATGGCCCAAAAAGAGCCCTTAAGGAAAAATTTGAATTATTGAAACCTGGAATCCTTAAGGAATATTAATTATAATGAGGGATAAAGTATGGGAAAAGTTAGAAGTGATGAAAAAATGGGGCGTTGGGGTGTCATAACTTTAGGAAAATTTTTGCAAAATTCTTTTAGTATATATATATATACTTCCACATTTTTAACACCAACGATTTTTTATACCTTATTAATATTTTCTATTTATTTTTTTAAAATTAAAATAAAAAATATTGAACACAAATTAAAATAGTTATTAAAAGAAGAGTAAATTATATAGAAGTATAAATAATTTGCTCCAACTTGTAGGGCAACAAGATAAATATTATTGAAAAGGGCTTGGTTTACAGTTGAATAAAATATATTGATTTTAAAAATTAATAATTGAAATAAGTGATACACGTTTTACAAAATACATTGGACGAAAATAATTTAAAATCAATTCGTAAAATCGTAATTTTGATTTTTGTAACGCGAACTAAACGGGCTATTAATAAGAGGGATTACTCCTCACCACAATTTTAAAATTTTGGTTGAAAATTGAGGGGAAGATAAGGATTCATTTCCTCAATTCGGTATGATGTTGTTGGCCACATCAATTGACAACCCCATAAAGCATACTCATAACCCAATTGGATTGTTCCAAGTTTTCATTATTTTCTTCCCTTTGTCTTCTTGAAGGGTTGTTACTAGTCAAGTTTAAATATCAAATTAGCCTCTAATAACCTTTCACAAGTGTTCCTCCTCCTTGAGGGCATGTGCCCACTATACCCTTTGCCCTATGCTAAAATACGCCTCATGCTCAGATTCCCCAAGTGAAAGAAACAGAGTGCGCATGTTAACTCCAATATAAAACAGTCTCTATTATCCCACTTCCACTTCTGTATTTCCACGTTGACAAACAAACACGCGCGCCACTCTCTCTACCATATAAAGGAAAATTTGTTTCTCTCTCTAACTGTGGAAAACAAAAAAGCAAAAGAGCAAGCTTTTCTTTTCTTCGACAAATGTAGCTCAAAGATTAGAAATTTATGGTTTCAGTTCCCATAAAGCCTTGAACTTTGCGGTTTCTTTTCCATCTTCACCACACCCCTTTTCCTCAGTTGACATTTTTTTCTTGGCTTCAGTTCAGTTCAGTTCACTACGGAGACACTCAGTTTCTTCACAGTTCACACTCTTATTCGCATTCATCCATGTCTTCGGATATAAGCTAGATTGATTCAGTGATTCTTTGCTCTTGGGATGGAATCTTGCAATGCTCGTTTGGTGGGTTTGATTGGTTCTGTTTTAGCAACAACTGTGAGTCCTTTAAGAAGGTTCTGAAACAGTGAAGTTTGAAGGTAGGGGCCTAGGTGGTGGGAGTAGTAGTGATGGGTTGGGATCGGCTGCTATTGGCGACGGTTGGACCGCCATTAAAACGGCGAGCAGGGTTGCGGAGGAAGCAGGCTGGAAGAGGGTCTTATAGGGGAAGCTAATAAGGCAAGGGTGTTATTGTGGGAATTGAAGGGTTTTTCTTTTGCTTTTTCTGTGGAGGAGAGGAGTGATTAACAACCCTTTGTTCAAGGGTATCAAAGTTTTGGTTTTTGTGAAAGAAGAAGAAGATGGGTACCAACTTGCACCAACTACTCAAAAGCCTCTGTTTGAGTACTGATTGGAAGTATGCTATCTTTTGGAAGCTACAACATCGTGCTCGGATGTATGTTTTTATTTTCATTTTTAGTTGTCCTTCTCTTTGAGCTTTATTTATGCTTTGCATCTTTTGGTATGGATAATGTTTGTCCCCACTATCTGTGTTTTCTTCTTTCATGTTTGCTGATTTCCTTGCTTAAGCTTAATTTCTTCAAGATAGTGGTTTCTAGATGATTGGATTAGTGCACATCTATGATACTTATTACAATAATCCATTTTAGATTTTGAAATAAGAAGGGCATGACTTGAGTATCTAGAATCCATAATGTCATAATTCTTTTTTTTTGGTTGGTTGGTTGTCGATGTTCTCTGATTTGATTTTAAGAAAAATTATTTGTTCCAAAAGCACCTTGTTTGATAGATTATAATCTTTCTGTCTGGTCAGGTTTTATATGTTAGTGTGGTTGTTGCATTTGTCAAATTGTTACTATTATTTTTGTTCTGTGTTATCTATTGATTTGTTGGTTTCACATGTACTTAGCCTAATGAGTTAAATTCTATATGTTGCTTGCAGGGTCTTGACATGGGAGGATGCTTACTATGACAATCCTGATCATTATGACACTTCCGAAAATAAGTACTGCCAGAAGACCTTGGAGCAGATTGGCAGTGGGGATTTTTCACATGACCCTCTAGGGTTAGTTGTGGCAAAGATGTCATATCATGTATATTCATTAGGGGAAGGGTATGACAAAATTAATGAACTTAGATGCTATTTATGATTAAATTTATCTTTTTTAACTCTTAGCCTGATGTCATCTTTTTACAGTATTGTTGGACAGGTAGCTGTTACTGGAAAGCATCAGTGGATCTGTGTAGATAATCAAGTTACAAGTTCTAGCGCATCTTTTAAGGTGAGGATACTTCCTATTTTGATGATGCCACTAGCTTCTGCTCTCTGCTTTGTAAGATTTTAAGGTCTCTAATTGGTATGAGATATGTATGACGTTTAATTTTTATATCTAATCTTCCATTCATTCTCATTCCATTCCCCCTCTTTGGTTTGATTTTCAGTCTGCTGATGGGTGGCAATCCCAGTTTTCTGCTGGAATTAGGGTAAGTTAATTGCTAACGTTAGAGAGTTCACTCTCATTGAAAACTGCTAGAGAAATTTCCATATTTACCCTGAAATTGGAGTTTCCTCACATTATTAAGGATATTGGATAATTTAATTTGAACAATGTATTTTGAAAATTGTGATTTATATGGTAATGGGCTTAATATGACAAACTATCTAGCCATTGAAGGATCTTAACTCATTATTCCTATTTCATTCACTGCAACCTGACCCTGATGTATCCATAATTTTCATTTAGAGTAGTGCTTTTGCAAAAGTTTGTGAATTCAGATGAAAATATGTCCATGTTCTCTTATTATGTTGTTATTGAGCTTTGAAGTCTGCTTTGGTTGTCCAGATTCCGGAGTTCTATTAGATGTAGATATTTGAATACTGTGATTATTCGAATGTGCTGCATTGTATTAATTAGTTTGTAACAATCTTTTTACCTAAAAGTACTCCAGTTAATCCTAACGAGACTCTTCATTTGTTTGAGTTATATTTATCAAAATAAAGGAGATAGACAGATTTTTCTTTGTTATGATGGATGTATTGTTGCAAAGTAATGAATGAAGATAAAGTTTGCTATTGACTTCCCTATGAACAAAAAGGGAAAAATATAGGTTCTGGAATCTTGACATCTGGTGTACTTTATGTTAGAAAACAAGCGGTTCTCTTGTAGAAGATGATTTGTTTGAAATAAGATTTTTTATTAACAGAGCTTTGCTTTGTGTTGTAGACCATTGTTGTTGTAGCGGTAGTCCCACTTGGAGTTGTTCAGATTGGTTCGTTAAATAAGGTAAGATGACTGGAATCTTCCCACTTCCTTCCCCCCCTGATCAAATTACGTGTTGATGGTGAATGTGATTGCTGATGTGGTTAATGAAGGCAATATCTATAATCCCTTGTAATGTTTTGCGTTACATTTTTTTCAGCATTTTAAATTTTATTATCACTTCTTTTCTGTCATAATATAATTATGCAGATATTATGAATTGCCTTGTGTTTCTTCTTCATGTAATTTTGGTAATTACTTGGCTGATCATCAAGATATTGGTTTTATACTTGTCAATTATAATCATACAGAATAGGTAAATGAATATATTTTATTTTGAAAAAAGCTCTGTGAGAAATCGTTGAGAAATTAATAGTTGGGCTGCCAGTGTATTAATTTTAATTACTAAACTAGCTACCAAGACAAGAATATTTGGCATAAAATGTAAAAACGTTTTCAAGTGCTGATTTTTAAGATACAAGTTCATTTATGATAAATCTGATGTTAATATTATGAAACATTTTCTATTCAGTGTTTGCTTACAAGCATGTTGTAGTAGGTAGAAGTCTTGGGGAAATGTTGACCTTACTGGTAGAGTTCAGATAACAGTGAATGCCCCTGCTTTTAGCATCTTTTTTGTTTTCTTTGTTATACAAATTGGTTCCTACTAAAAAGGCAGAAATTTTGATTGCTTAATCTGGAGAAAAGCTTATTAGTTCTGATTACAAACTCATGCCTAATTGTTCCTTTTTTTCCTCCCCTAATTACATATATGACTTATTCTAATATGTTGACATAAATATGTTTAGTACATTTGTAGGTATTATGCTTAATTTTCTGTTCAAAATCCAATTGGATATGATTGATGGACTTAGAATTGTTCACCGATGTATTCAGAATCTTTTGTGTGGAAGTCCATTTATTATTGAAATTTTAATCCTGTTCTGCCATTCCTAATTGCAGGTTATTGAAGATATGGGTGTTGTAACTCATATCAGAAGTCTCTTTTTGTCTACTCAAGATTACACTGTAGGCTATCTTCCTAGTCAAATACAAAGTGGTGTGAAGAATTCTTCATCTCTGGTAACCTTCTCTGCCTCCACTTGTTTTGTGTGTGTCTTCCCTTTACATGAACGTGTGCTTGTCTGAGTGGGGTAGGGGTTGCATGACCATAGGCATGTACATCTTTTCAGTTTTCACACACTAATAGAGCAAGTGGTACTATGCATACTTAATCTTTAACCAAGATGCATTGAGCATTATCATAAGGTTTAGATTTCATTTTTCTTTTTCAGCTGGATGTATCCACGAAAGCGTTGTCTTCAGAAATTATGCCTGCTCACTTGCATGATATAGAGAAAACCATGAAGAGTGAAACACTGGATATTTTAATGCCCTTCCAATGTCATGGGAAGAACTGTCCACCTCATACCGTTTATCATGAAATGGCTGTTGATGTGGCCAAGCATGAGGGACCTGAATTTAACAGTGCTGAAAGTTCGATTTTGCTTCAGTCAATGTCAAATATGATGAATGCAGAGCATCAGAAATTTGTAGGGATGAGGCCTGTAGATGAGAGGAAGTGTGAAGGGAACAATAATGGGTGCAAAGATACAAGTTTGAAATCAGAAAAAAATGTCTCATCATTTTTACACAATTTGGTCCTGGATAATAATAGCATGAGTCCATTAGAAAAAGTCGGAGTTGATCCTGCATGCTTCCCTTCAGACTTTCTTGATGCAGTTGCTTGTGAGAGTGATAAGTTACATTATGTAGATATCAATCAACAAGGGATGTTGAATGTGCCTAGACATTCAGATGCAAACTCCCAAAAAGATACTGAGAAGTCAAAGTTTCAGACTGAGTCTTGTTATGAGGATACCTCATATACATTGAAGTTCCCTGCTGGCTATGAGCTACATGAAGCACTTGGACCAGGTTTCCTGAACGGGAGTAGATATTTTGATTGGGAGGCACAAACAAATCAAGATGTTAAAACTGCTGAGATGTCAGATGAGATTAGCTGTAGCCAATTGACTTCTGAATCTCGTCCAGAGCATCTTTTGGAAGCAATGGTCACTAATGTTTGCCATAGTAATAATTGTGTTAATAGTGAGTCATCATTTTCTACATCAATGCAGACTGCAATGACCTCCGCAAGAAATCCTGAAACTTCCATTCATACTGTACACACTATTAATTCAGAAGGATATTCAATAGATCGACCCTCCAATGTTAGAGGGGACAAACAACAAAGTTTGAGTTCATCAGGGATATGCGGTGTGATGTCCCCAAAAGCTCTTTCTTCTACATGTCCTAGTTCTTCATGTTCCAAACAGTTTGAGAGGTATTCTGAACCAGGTAAAAACAGTAAGAAGAGGGCTAAGCCTGGGGAAAGTTGTAGGCCTAGGCCAAGGGACAGGCAGCTGATCCAAGACCGTATTAAGGAGTTACGAGAACTGGTTCCAAATGGAGCAAAGGTATCTTCCTGCAATATATATTTTCTGATCCTGTCTCACTGAGTTTTGATTTTGTGGTGGTTGTGGTTCCTACTCACATAGCTGAAAACTTTATGAAAACATCAGTGCAGTATTGATTCACTGCTGGAGTGCACAATAAAGCACATGCTCTTTCTCCAAAGCATAACTAAGCATGCCGACAAGCTAAATAAATATGCTGATTCAAAGACAAAGGTAAGTTTTAATGGGATTGGAGAAGTTTATATTCCTCTGGTTAACAGGCTATAAATATGAATTGATATTTGAACTTGAAGATATGCCTACTTACATGGTTTTGGTTAACTGCAAATAAACTGGTTTCTTAAGGATTACACATCAACAATGTCTTCCTCATGATAAGATTTTGGCTTTTATTAAGGAACAATGAATTGTGTTTATATATTAACACATTGGTTTTATAAATTAAAATTATGGAACTTTTCAAAATATACTCATTATTGAATATTGACTTTTATATTGATTTTTCAAGTCACATTTATTTTTCCTGAAAAGCAAATGTATTTCACTGAAAACAATGAAATTAAGTTATTGACATTTTCCCTTCAGGACACTTTAACAGGAGCCTAATTTTATTTGTTTAAGTGCTACTAAATATAGCCAGTATTTTTTAGTGTCAAATGATCCATTAAGAAACTATTGATTTGCTTCTCACCAACAATTTTTGAATGTGGAGTTTTTATTATTATATTATATCATCTCCATTGTTTAATGCTACCTGCAATTGTACAGTTTCATCACATGGAAAAAGACATTCTAGGATCATCTGGTTATCAACAGGGTTCAAGTTGGGCAATGGAGGTAGGAGGCCATCTGAAAGTTCATTCAGTATTAGTGGAGAATCTTAGTAAGAACGGGCAGATGCTTGTTGAGGTATGTAGGAGTTGAAATCACAAACTTTATATAATCTTTTAGAATACACAAGCAAGAGAGAAACTCCTCCTGATGGAAGTTAAAGCCTTAAAGGACAGAAGTTGGAAGCCCTTCAAATTATGTTAACTAATTATGACTTATGCTGCAGATGCTGTGTGAGGAGTGCAGTCATTTTCTTGAGATAGCAGAAGCCATAAGAAGCTTAGGCCTGACAATTTTGAATGGTGCAACAGAAGCTCATGGTGAGAAGACATGTATATGTTTCGTGGTTGAGGTAGGATCAGAAGATAGATTTCTTTCTTATTCAGTTCTATCAGGTGATTGATATTGATCAGTGAAATGTCTATCACAGGGCCAAAACAACAGAAATTTACACAGATTGGATATCTTGTGGCCGCTTGTTCAATTACTGCAATCCAAGAGCACAATGTATTCATGATATCCATTTGATTCTTGGGAATGACTGCTGTAACTTGATCTTTGAAATGAAGCTCAAAATGTTATGTTTCCTCCCCTCTTGCCCCAGCAAAGAAAATCTTTGGGGAAGGAAAACTCTGGGAGCTTGAAGAATAGGAAACCACCCTTGACATTTTGAGACCTATTTCATGGATGCCTTGTAGTGTGTCAATTCACCTTTTTTTTTTGTCTTTCTTGTGTTGAGGATGGAATGTGTATGTGATTATCATTTGTGCAAGTGCTTGAGATTGAAAATAACAGAATGCGTAATGATGCCACTTGTTATGTTTCAACCATATTGTTTACTACACAAATCTTCAGTGAGTTGAAGACTTAAAGAGTTACTATATAATCTAAAATATAACATGGCTTAATAAGAAACGCATGGAGGTTTTATTTTGATTTGAACTTACAACAAAGCCCTATCGAACCAGTGGTTTTGGCACCTTATTATACACATCATCACCATCATGTTATTATAGCCTAAAATAAGGGAGGGCTTTAGAACCATCCAACCCTTTGGACCTGAAGTAAGTAAGATACTCACTAATATGGGTTTCCCTGTATTTGGGTGGGTTTTCATTGGATGTGAACTCATCTATTGGTCTGTATTTGCGGGCCCTGTTAGGATATATGTGGCAAGCAGCTGATGCCCTTGGCCCAACTCGTCCAGCCAGTACTCTATGCTCAACACTTTTGAACTTGTCATTGGTGATAAGCTGTTACACACACACACAAGAAATGACAAAATAGAATGAGTTATTACTTTATGCCAAAAGAGAAAGAAAATGAAAAATTCTCATTTGTATAGGAATCCCATCCCATGTTACCTGCATGAAATCACCAATGTTTGCCACTAATGCTCCATGGATGGGGTTTATGTCAACCCACTGATCTTGATGGAGAACCTGTAGGCCACCTATGGTATCTTGTAGGAGAATTGTTAGGGATGATGGATCTGAATGCTTGGTTGTGCCAAATGTCAGGTCTGGTTCAGGACAAGCAGGGTAATAGTGACACACCACTGCTTCACTTTTCATGCATTCTATGCTTGTAAGATAGTCACTCTTCAGCCCCAGAGCCTCTGACAGTAACTGTGATAATAACTCCCTTAGTTTCAGAATATGTTCCACGTATTGGCTCACTGCTTCCCTGCAACAAAGAAACTAAAAAGTTAATTGTGTTTGGTTTCAGTTGAAACTGGTCAAATTTATGTTTGATTTCGTAACATTAAAAACGTGAGTTTATTAAGTTACAACGCTAATAATAACACATGGTTATGCTTCCTCCTTTGGTAGCAAGTGTACCTGCACATTATGGGATAAGCCTCAGGTTTCAAAGGACCATCTTGGAAATCAAAGATTATAGTGTCCCTCCAGTTTGCTGCTTTGGCTACAAGGAGATCACCATTGCAGAAATACCTGACTCTCATTTTGTGATCACGGGAATACCACTCCTTCTTCACCTCACTAGGCTGTTCATGAAACTCTTTTATGGCCTTTAGCATGTCATCCATAACACAAACTGGAACCCCATGATTTACCATTTGAAAGAAGCCCCATGTCTCTGATGCTTCACGAATCTCATTGATTATCTCTGACCTGCGACACATTTCATATCCTGTGAAATCTATCACAGGAACTTGGAAGCATGAAGTTCCACTAGTGGAAGAAGACTTTGGGAGATACTCTGGTGGATGGATAAAGAACCTGGGAAGCTTGACAATACCAGAGTCCACAAGTCCTTTAACACCAGCTTTGGTATCATCAAATTCCTTCACTTCCTTGGCTCTGTCATAGCCTGCACCATCATCTTCACCATCATCTTCATCAAAGACCATCATAGACATTAATTATTAGCTAGGCTAGCTATCTCTTCACTAATGAGAAGGGGTTTCATTGCTTCAAATTTGAGACTTGGTGGCCATTAAATGGAGAATGGTACAAGATGCCAAACTTTGAATGTAGCTAAAAAATGAAAAGAAAAGATGTAACAGATGCCTATATTATTGTGAATTAAAAAATTAAATGAAGGGGTGCAAAGCAATAAAAGCTGCAAGGAAAGGCCAATATTATGAGATACCCACTTTTGCTCTGTCTCCCAACCATGATCATCTATGGATGTTATAAAACAATATAATAATAACCTAAGTATTCATATAATTTTTTTTACGAGGCGCATTTTTTATTTCATTATATAGAGGGACTAAATTTAAGTTTGGGTTTCTTAACGCAACTAGCTGTAACATTGAAAATATGAGTTTACAACACTCCAACACCAGATCAAACATATCCGAGATTGTATTTGTATGGCCATGCTTTCGAAAGATTTTGCTAGTTATGAGTGTGTAGTTACTATCTAATACCTATATATCCAAAGTTAGTTACTCTTACTTATGGCATGGCATTTTCTTCCTTTCACCAGCTGAACCTTTCCACGTCTTTTGTGTTAAAAGCATCATAGCAAATGTCATCCGTTCATCAATGGATGCATTCAATTCGGCATTGTCATGTCATCCATTAATGATATTTTGGAATAATTCAACTTATTTATTTCGTACCCACGTGAATGATCATACAAACTGATCACGACTCAAGTTCAGAACTTGATATATTATTTAATTGTGGGATTTATTCCTCACTAACTATTGTAGTATGTAATCAATGTGCTGATTCAAGTGTTACATGTTTGATTTCCCTCAAGTAAAATTTTATGTTTGAGTTTTGTAGATGGAGAAAAATCCTCGTGGGAAAGCTAACCCTACCATGATGTGGATGTTTCGAACAAGATTGCCTCACGTGGAGGATATATGTGATTAAATCAAAAAAAATATTGGTGACTATGTTTTTTTATTTATTTTTACAATAAAGTTTTGAAAATAATAAATATTAAATAAAAAGTAAAATTTTTTAAAAAATTTATATTTAATACTATACTTTTTAATATATACACATTTTATTTCTTGATTTCTTAATCAATAAATTAAGACTTTTTTCTGTTTGTTTGAAGTGAATATATAAGTATTTTTACGTGTTAAGGAGTTTTTCCTGTCATGTCCTATAGTGATGTCCAAACAATAACATTAAAATAATATTAATAAATGAATTGTAAAACTTATAAATAACAGGCTATGAGTCTGAATTTAAAAAGCTTACTATTTGCTTACAGTTTTTTATTTTTAAATATCATTTTAACGATGTTTTTGTAACATTTCTTGATGGTAGTAGTTAAGGATGACAAATTTGTACTGCCCCATATAGGATCCTAAGGATGGGGAATTTTTCCCGTGAGAATACGAGGATGGGGACTAAAATCCCCTCGAAATAAATTTGGGGATGGCCCCACCTCACACACACACACACACATTTTATATGATATATATAATATACTATTTTTTGGTTTAACCACAGGTATCCTCCACTAGAGGCAATCCTGTTCGAGCCGGGAACATCCACATCATGGTGGGGCTAGCTTTTCCAGTGAGGACTATTTTTATAATATACAATAATATAATATATATAATTTATATTTTATATTATCATAATTTCTAGTTTTAAAATTAAATTTCTAATTCTTTTATATTATTTTTATTCTTTATGTTATATTTTTTATTTTATTTTTATAATTATGGGATCCTCGTGGGTACCCGTAAAGATGTGGAGAATGGGAATGGGGGAAAAGATTACCCTGAGGTGGGGATCGGGGATGGGGAGGGGATAAAATGGGAAGGCGGGGACGAAAAGCGGAGAGGTATTCCTTGCTCCCGCCCCGCGCGGGTGTTATCCCTATAATATTTAATTTTTTTTATTATTATTGAGGAGACCATACATTTTTTCTTTTAGGGTAGAGTCGGTGAGTAATGTATTTTGATTATCGTTTAGTGGGTCAATTGATCGTTTTATTTCTTCCCATTTCTGTATTTTCAATATTATTTCTTCATTTTTCACATTTTTATTTATAATTAATATACATATATTTTATTTAAATTCTATATTATATCTTTAAAATAATTTAATAGGAATTAAACTACTTAATAAGAAAAAGTACCAAAAATCTCTCTTGGCCGACGGTATCGGATCGGAGTGCTACCCTCCAGAAAAATGATGGCTCGTAATTATAAATGGGTGTGTCGTGTGGGACTGATCAAAGGGAGGAACAGGAAATATAGATAAGTGATATTGATAATAACTTCTTTTCTCACATCTTGTCAAATGACTTTTTTTTAACCTTTTATTGAAAAAAAAAAACAATGATTAAACCCGGCTTGATAAGTTTGTTGTTATCTTGAAATTAAGCAAGCAATATGGTTGATTAATTTGGCATATTTCTGAGAAAATCCTGTGTTGGATTTTTTTTTTTTTCCATTCATGCGAAATGGAAAAGTAATATACAACATAAGAGAAAGGGAGAAGAAAATAAAAAGAAAAAAAATATAAAATGTGATGGGTGATGGATGATGTAATAAAAAAAATAAAAAAAAAATATATTATATGAGTTGTTATTATATGAAATTCATATCACAATAAAAATATACCATACCGCAAACTTAGTTTTAAAATATATAGGTTTCATAAATGATTTACTTAAATTAAATCATAAACATATTAGTGTATATATATATATATATATATATGAATAATATGTTAGAAGTAAATCGTTTATGAAATCTATAGATGTAAAGATGAAAGTCATCTTAGTTTTGAAATTAAAATTTTTAAAAAATTTGTAAAACAGTAGAAAAAAAAAGCAAATAATGATAATTTTGAGATTTCCGTAATGAAGTTTGGAATACTTCTTCTTCTTCTTTTTTTTTCTTCAAGTTCTAATATCTGGAAATCACATTAAATCTCAATTAACTTGAGTCGAAAGCTCTCTGGACATCTATATTTTTCATTTACAAAATTTAATTCTAAGACTATTTATGGAGCAAGGGAAATCCAATTTCTCACAACTTGACACATAAATATTGATAACAATCTTTTATTTCTAATTACTATTGGAAAACCTATTTTTGGGAAGATAAATATTAAAAAAATTATTTATTTTTTTATTATTAAGTGAAATTTATGAAAGTTTCCTTTATGAATGAACCTGCTCCCTAATTGATATAATCCAGATGATTTCTTTCCCCTAAGAATAGTGTTACGAAAGAAGAGTAAAAGTGTCCCTCAATAGCATTTTTTTTCCTCAAAATAGGTTATTGTTGAAAAAGTTAATAAAATATGTTTTGTTATCCCCACTTTCCTAGAAATAATATATTACTTTATCAATAAAATGTTATGCCCATATCTAAAACATCCTAAAACATCTGATCTACAATAGTTTTTAGCCTACCTTTTTCACAGGAGAAAATCCTCTCCATTTATTGGAGCTCTCCTCCCCCTTTTTCACTATTAAAAGGTATTTTTGTAATTTATGTGATTTATGGGATACTCCCTCCGGACTTGAATATAAACAAAAAAAAACTCACATTTGATGGACTAAAATATAAGCAAATATTAACTACTTTTACCCTATTTAATGAGATAAACTCAAAATGCCCTTTGATTTTACTTTCCAATCACTCTATTTAATAAATCATGTATCAATAGAAAGAGAGTATGTCCACTTGAAACAATTTTCAATAAAGTTGAATGTATGGTAATTTAGGTAATGCAAATACTTTTTACATAATACCAAGAAAATTTAATGAGTTTTACCAACTTTCTTAATACGTGTGAATTTAGTTATTTTTACTTATATTCAAGTCCAGAGTAGTATCACCTTTTGGGTCGTGGTGGGCTTTTTTTTTTTATTTTGTTGTCTATCCAGCCCATAGCGGTAAGAAAGCATAGGGTAGCTGCAATGCTGCACTAGAGGAGTAGTTAATAAAAATTTTCTTTTTAAATATTTAATTTAACTATGACCTAGCTTTTGTTTATCCTTTTTCCTCTTGGGCGTCATTACCAACATCTTGTATTAGTTTTATTTGAACCGGTATTGTTGTGTAGTCATGATACAAAATTCTGTCTTATCGTGGTAAACAATTGTGAACATGTGTTGTCATGTGGTGCTTAGTACTCCTCAAATTTGTGTTTTTATTGTTACTAGAATTACCAATGCTATTTTATTTCTAATATTTATGTGCTATCTTTTGCGGCTTATCCTTGGTATGCAACTAGAATTTTGGCAAACCGAGATTCTCTGAACTGCTGTCATCAGTCTGTGTATAGGCTAATTGCATTCCAATATTGTTATAATTGTTGATGATCATCTCAGTGTTTTGTTTAATTATTTCCAACTTTTCTGTCTCATGTGCGCGAAGTCTCAAACCGGTGGTTTATATCATTTGTGCAATTAGATTTTTTATAATACCTGATGGTGTTACTTTATTAGTTGGTGTTTGGAAATTGTATATTGGTGTTTTCATAAGAAAGCAGTATTAGTGGGCTGTAATGTTTACGTGCATTTTATTTAGACGTTGGACAAGTGTATTTTTGCTTTACTTGTAAAATTTACACTCACACTTTTATATTTTGTAATAGGTTGGAGTATTCTTTGTATTCGCTTTAATTCATTTCATTTTGCCTTGAAAAAAAACTATGATATGATACTTGTTCTTGGTTAATGCTAAGTTGCCTATTAATATAAGGCCAAAATTTCTTAATTAATTTTCTTACGCTTTGTATGAAATCTGTATTAATTTCTTGTGCTTAATGTTATTCTTGAATGTGGTTAGCAAGATTGTTGTTATATGAATAAGATTTAGTTAAATAACTATATTTTAATGAATGATTCATATGATTTGTGGGAATTTTAATTTGTCCCCGTGTAATGTATGGGGTTAATACTAGTGTAATTTAAAAGGAAATGCTAAACAACGTACTTTTTTGACACACATCCACTATTATTATCTAAAATTCATATGGGTCGCAAAAATAGGGCTTACTCTAGGGGTGTTCAAGACTTGAATTATCCCTTTGACCCGTCCAACTTGTTCTATTCGGGTCGAATTTGTTCCTGTCTTACAAGATCAAATGGGGTCTCATTTGATGACCAAACATCGGGTTGATGACGGATTCAGGTCAACTTTAAGGTTATCTGACTGTTTTTTGTATGTAAATATAATATTTATTACTTATAATTTTATATTATTTAAAGAACTAATCTCATTTTTACCCTTTAGATAGGGTTTCTGAGTTTAAGTTTCCTCTATCTACTGTTAGAAATATATTCTATACATAAAGTCATATAGTTATATAGTGATATAGTGTTATTCTTGTTAAAGTTAAAAAATATTGCATACATTAAGAGGAATTCTATTGTATATTGTACGACCTATTTTCTTTTGAACATTGTTATATGATTGTTCCATGATTATATTTAGCTTATATATCGGGTCAATCGGATCTTGTCCTATTAGACTTGGTTTTAATTAGACTTATAAATCATCAGGTCTCTTTGAGTCTATGGAATTGACCCAATAAAAAATTAGGATCGAGTTAGGGACAAATAAAACTCACCCGTAAACACCCTTAGCTCACTCTCTATTTGATAGAACTCATGAATTTTAGCTAATAATAAAAAGCACATTAAGAAAACTATATTTCTAATATTTTTCCTAACTCAAATGAAATGTATTTAGAAATATAATTAATTTTTCTGAAAATACTTATAATTGAAATAAAAAATTATTGCCACCTATAAAGGTATGATTCATTTACAAATTGAGATTAATTATTCATACAACAATAAACATACAACAACTCATACAACACACTTTTTTTCTTTTTATATCTCTCTATCACATCACCTATCACATCAAACATTTCTCTCTCTTCTTTTTCTTTTCTCTCTTTATCTCTCTTAGTTATATGGTTGTATGTTGTATAAATGTAATTTCTCTTACAAATTTACATTCCAAAAAATTTCTAGTACCAAATTAAGAAAAAAAAAAACTTCTATTTCTATCTCACTTTTTCGAAAATATCAAGACATTCCTAACACCAAACACTAGTGCCTTACAGACATTGGCAACATGTAATTATGATCATTGTACTACTTTTTAATGTTTTAAAAATTAAATCAATAATTAAACTGATAAAAATACTAGTTTATAACTCAATGATAATTAAACATATATATTAAAAATTATTTAATATATTAAAATAAATTAATATAAATGTGAAGATATTAAGTTAATTTAAATTTTATATTAACATAAAATATTTAAATTTTAAATTAACATAAAATAATCATACTATATGTTTTATAAGATAAAAAAATCAACAATAGAAAATAAAAAAAATAATCCATACACATGAAGTTTTCTAATTTCATATCACACTTTTAATTATAAGAATTTTTCTTTTACTGGCCACATATATTCTCTATTATCAAGGACAATTCTATTTGGGTTTTAGTTGTAGTTAATGCTCATCACCTCTCCCTAAAAGTTTGGTTAAAAGAAATTATTTTGATTACAATAAAAATATAAAATTACAAAAAATAAAAAATAATCTCGATCATTTTAGCACCACTATTTTTTACCAATCTTTATTTGTTATTATCTAATTTGACCACCTTTTTTATTTAATTGATATACATTGTCAGTGTAAAGAAGTTTTACACATACATTCAATAGTGTGTTGTCATATCATTTAATGAATGTGACACCTCATATATTAATTTCAATAAATAATATGACAACAAATCATTAAATGTCCATGTAAAACTTTTTTACACTAACAGTGTATATATATTAAACTATTTTTTTTACCAATTCTGAATTCAACCAAAACAAAATTTTCAAATCAGATGAACTAAATACTTGTCCAATTCCCAATTCAACCGATTAAACCGGTCAGTTCAACTTGATTTTATAATAAAGGTATTTTCAACTTATAATCTTACCAACACAAAAATAGTTTCAATTAATTTGAAGTAAACACTAACATTGCCAGTACAGAGTAATTCTTATACGAGCACCAACCTAACACATAATTCTTAAACACAACCAATAAAATAATTAACCTCATTAAAATAAAAAAAAAAAACATTGTATGGAATCAAAAAATAAAGGTTTGTTTGGTTTACATTTTTATTTCATGTTTCCATTTCTTGTTTTTATTATGTTTCTTATTTTCTGAAATTTTACAAAGAAAAAACTGGAAATGCTAGAAATAAAAAATTTATGTTTACATTTCCAATTTTTTTTTTTGTAAAATTTCAAAAAACAGGAAATGGAAATAGGAAATGAAAAGGCAAACTACATGCCCTAAAAGAGTGACGTGAGTATTTTTCACTCTTTTTAATCTCTCTCTTTCACTTTCTTCATTTTTTCCTGTACAGTCCCACAAATGGAAGCTTTATCTCCATCATCCAAACTCCAAAACTTCATGGAAACTTTTTAAATTAACCTCCCGGAGTGGTGTCTCTTCTTTATTAACGACTTCACCAATCCCACTCTTTCTTTCTTTTGCTCTATCACCAGTCTTGATTTCACTGGTGTCGTCCTCTCTGTAGCTGCTCCCATGACTTTATGCCTCCATTCTCGTCCTTTGAATTGAAATATAAATTCTTAGTATATTCATGATTTCTCCTATTTGAATCGAGTTCATCTTGTGTTTTGACACTTTTTATACACAACTCTGGTCATTATTTTGAAATGATTTGATCTAATGGGAGAACATTTAGAATTTGAACTCCTCCCTCAACCTTCGCTTTCATTCCATTAGCATTGTGAACAAAGTGACAAACAAAGGGAAATTTTTACGAAATCATTAAAAATTTTATGAAATAATTACAATCATGTAGCCTACTTATTTCATACCATTAGTGAGTGGCTCATTCAAGATGGTCTTCCTAGTCGCAAATGGAGGAGGAGGTCAATTTCATATCACGTGAAAATAGGTTACATGCACAATTGGAGGAACAGAAGGTGAGAGACGTGTTTTCCTAAAATAAACACTCACGTGACTTTTTTTTGGTTACTTCATCACATGTTTTTTTTATTTTAATAACGTGTATTTATTTTATTAGTTGTGTTTAATAATTACGTGTTAGGTTCATGCCTATAAAAGAATGGTTTAATTAAAATACATTATCAGTGTAAATAAATTTTATACAGACAATCAATGATATGTCACCACATCATTTATTGAATGTCTCGTGCGGTATATTATTTACTTGCTTGCAGCTTCATTATTTTTCTACCATTTTTTTGTCTGACATTATTTTTCTACCTTCAATATATGTTTCAGGTATATTGAGAGTGGGCCGAAAACACACATTTCTACCTAAAACACACCCTTATAATTTAGGCAATGCAAATACTTTTTACATGATACCAAGAAAATTTAATGAGTTTAACCAACTTGCTTAATACGTATGAATTTAGTTATTTTTGCTTATATTTGAGTCTGGAGTAGTATATCATAATAATGAAATTTGAAATATTCAAAGCGCACGTATCCATTAGTTTTCGACAGAAATCCTCATTCACGGCAAAGGTAGTAATCTCATTTTCATTTACCGTTGTTTGTTTATATATGTTACGGTCTAAACCTAAGGCCCAACAGCCAATATGGCCCACATGCTATATTATTATCACATCCATAAATATATAATAATATTCATGTGCAATATAACCATATCTGCAATTATATCTACGATATCCCACAATATATGAAATATAATTATAATATCTATAATTATATTATTACACCTGCATACTTACTCCTTTTATACAAATGCCCACTTACCATATTTATACAGGGAAAACCCCTATAAATACGGATCACTGATAGATCATCAGGTACGCAATCTTACTCAGTCAATCCCTTTGACTGTTTTACATATCTGACTTGGGCGTCGGAGTCCCTTTGCAGGTACACCCCCTCGGGTTCAACTCGGATTCAAGCTTCATCAAGTCGGATCCAGATCCGAGTTCATTCCTGCTGACTCAGACTCGGGTTCGAGTTCTAAACCAGAACATTTGGCGCTAGAAGGAGGGCTCCCCCTTACCAGCATCTCAGCCTCATTCCATGCCGGAGGTGAAGACCATCTCGGCCTTATTCAAACCGGATGTGAAGAGCATCTCAGCTCTGACAGCAACTGGATGTGAAGAGCATCTCGGCCTCATTCAAATCGGATGTGAAGAGCATCTCGGCTCTGTCAGCAACCGGATGTGAAGAGCATCTCGGCCTCATTCAAATCGGATGTGAAGAGCATCTCAGCCTCATTCAAACCGGATGTGAAGAGCATCTCGGCTCTGTCAGCAACCGGATGTGAAGAGCATCTCGGATCTGTCAACAACCAGGATTGTTACGGACCAATACTACTTGGTCCTACACAAGTCAGCCCAAGTGCACAAGTCGGCTCAAGTGCACAAGTCAGCCCAAGTGCACAAGTCGGCCCAAGTTTTCAAGTCGGCTCAAGTGCACAAGTCAGTGCAAGTGCACAAGTCGGCCCAAGTTTTCAAGGTTAGCCCAAGTGCACACCAAGTGCACAAGTCGGCCCAAGTTTCCAAGTCAGCCCAAGTGCACACCAAGTGCACAAGTCGCCCCAAGTTTATAAGTCAACCCAAGTACACAAGTTAACACAAGTACATATGTCAACCCAACTCAGAAGGCCTACTGGGGCGAACCAAAATAGAAAAGTAAAGTTGTCATGCAGTTCATATTTATAAGGATGTGAAGAACATCTCGAATCAACAATACTGGATCCTTGATCAACAACAAACTTATTGTGAAGCACGTCTCGGTTCTTCAATAAGGATGTGAAGAACATTCCAACTCAGAAGCCCTATTGGGGCGATGGCATTTGCCAAAGATTCGACATTGACTTCATCAACATCGGCCACCAAAATGACTTTCTTCCACTTGGCCCGTGCCTTTTGCAAATTTTGTTCAACAATGACGGCCAAGGCCGCCTTACCTACCCTGGCTGCAGAAGACTGGAGCCTCACGCTCCTCCTTAACCTCTGTCAAAGCAGTATTTGCGGTTTATATTTACAGCCCCCACGCTGCTGACCGCTGGGAGCACATCTCAGCGAAGGTATCCGAGGAAGGGGACTTGCTGCAGGTTCCACCTTTGTAAGTTAAGCAGATTCTCGGATAAATCCTAACTCTCCAAATCAAACAGATTCTCAGAAAATCGACGGGTCAGGAGACACGCTGTCTGGAAGTCGAATTTTTACAAAGCAAATCGGCTTATGCGACATAACTCAAAGTCGAACTCCTTTACTTCGACTTCAGCTGGGGGACATCTTTTAGGAATTTTAGGAATCTATCAGAAATTCATCACGTTGAAACCGGATACGAAGAGTACCCTGGTCCCAGATTCAACCTTTTATTCAGTAAATCTCTTTGATGCGAAGAGCATCTTAACCTAAAAAGTTTCCCAGATACGAAGAATATCCTGGTCCCAGATTCAACCTTTTATTCAGTAAATCGTTTTGATGCGAAGAGCATCTTAACCCAAAAAATTTCCCAACTCGAACGACGACAATGTCACAAAGAACATGTCGACCTAACAAATTCACACAAACTGAGCGTTACAAGCGTATTAACACGTTAAAAGCGCAACCGAATCTGACAATGAATCACGACGTTACAAGCGTATAAATACGCAAGAAAACCAGAAACTTGTGAAAAACAAGTACATATATAAGTCGTCCCACAAAGAGGAAATTGTCAGCAAATACAAATAAATACAAGGAAAAAACACAAGATACAAGTTATCCTCCATAAGGACCGACTTCTTCTCCGCTGGAGGCTGCAATGTACACCTTCTTCTCCGTGTCGACCCTACAAATCTGGCCTTTGTAAACTTCATACGAAGCTGAAGTCCCTTCAACCTTCAAACCAGGGTTGACTATCCCCAGTTGGGCCACAACATTCTCAAAAGAAACGACGCCAATTTGCTCAGAAAGTTGCATAAGGCCGACTTTCTCTTGGTTGAACTTAGCCTGAGCCTGCTGCAAATTCTTCTCCACAATGTCGGTCACCGCCGCCTTTGTCATCCCGGGCCCTAAGGGAGCCACTTGCAGCTTCTCCAAATCGACCTTCAACTTGACCACCTCAGCTTCGAGAGTCTTATACCGGCTGACCTCTTCTCACAGGACCAACTATTTGCGTGCTTGAACTGAGGTCGATATGAACATCGTCCCCTTGATCAGCGTTGGCATTGGCATTCTGCAAAGCCCTAAGTCGTCTCAATGCAGTGTTGGCCATCAATGCAGCGTTACGCATCGGCCCATCTAAAATTCTCTTAGAACTAAAGACCCCACACTCTCGAACCGACTCCATTAATAAGCGCTTCACAGTCAAGTCTTGTGGGGAAAGACCCGACTCGGCCACCTCGTAGTCGGACGCCTCCTTGTCATAGTGCCTTTCACTCCAGTAAATATAAAAACGTCGTGTTAGACGTCCTCTCCTCCCAAAACGGCTTCACCCCATCAGCCGCCTGAATTTGGAAAAACTCTTGTTTGAAGACGTTTCCCCTCTTAGCAGACTCTGCGTACGGCTTCACCCCAGTAGGGGCCAAGAAGTCGAACACGTCGCGACCCTGTCAAAACCAGATGTGAAGAGCATCTCGGTCTCATTCAAAACCAGATGCGAAGAGCATCTTTGATCAACAAAAACCGGATGTGAAGAGCACCTCGGCCTCATTCAAAACCAGATGTGAAGAACATCCGAACTCATTCAAAACCAGATGCGAAGAGCATCTTGGATCAACATAAACTGGATGTGAAGAGCATCTTGAACCACGAACGACAGCACCGTAGAGGCAGTTCAACTCGAACCGTCAGCAAGCCGTTCTCAGCGCGATGTCGTCCAAAGTACATGCGCCTACATAAACACCCTCCTCAAATGCCAATGTCGTCCCAGCGCGCAGGCAAATACTTAAGCTCAAAGTCAACTTCATCAAGTCGACTTGAGCTGGGGGCTTCTGTTACGGTCTAAACCTAAGGCCCAACAGCCAATATGACCCACATGCTATATTATTATCATATCCATAAATATATAATAATATCCATGTGCAATATAACCATATCTGCAATTATATCTACGATATCCCACAATATATGAAATATAATTATAATATCTATAATTATATTATTACACCTGCATACTTACTCATTTTATACAAAGGCCCACTTACCATATTTATACAGGGAAAACCCCTATAAATACGGATCACTGATAGATCATCAGGTACGCAATCTTACTCAGTCAATCCCTTTGATTGTTTTACATATCTGACTTGGGCGTTGGAGTCCCTTTGCAGGCACACCCCCCGGATTCAACTCGGATTCAAGCTTCATCAAGCCGGATCCAAATCCGAGTTCATTCCTGCTGACTCAGACCCAGGTTAGAGTTCTATACCAAAATAATATATAATTATATATTACATTACCATGACTATTCCATTAACATTCTGAAAGGCATTTTCAGAATGTTAAACATTCTGGAATGTAGCCATTTTCGGTCTCAACTCTTTTTGTTTGCTTTAAAGGTCTCTACCGCTTATCCAACTATCTATTTATTACTGTTAATTTTGTTTACACACATACACGTGGCGTCTCTTGGTCATTTCATTTTCCCGTTTCTTTTTTCAACATGCCTCACCTTTGTCTCTTTATATTATGTATAGATTTATTAATATAATAAGTTTGATAAAAGTCTTTTAGTCAAACTTGCAATACTGAATACTGATACACAAAAAGCTTCTCAAAAATCTGTTGAATGTCTGCACAGCTGTATATGCCTGTGGCAGTGGAGAAAGGTTTGCACAACTATTTTTCTTTTTTTACGGTTATACCTTATATCGCCTTTCTCTCTTTTTCCTTTTTACATTCTTTCTTTTTTTATTTTTTTTTTATCAGACTTTTATTTTTTAATCTATCTATTTATTTATTTAGAAACTTGATTACAAGCTGGACACGTGTCAACTCTAGAATGAAAATTTTCACTCTTAAAAACATCACATCATCCTTTTTACTTTTTTTATTATTTTATCAAAATTATATATCTATTTATTTATCTTCTATTGTACTGTATTTTTTTGGATTACAGGTATCCTTCACGGGAGGCAATCTTAATCCTGTCATTTTTTTTCTTTTATTCTTTTATCTCACATTTAATTTCTTTTTTATTATAATATTAAAATATATACTCTCATTATTCATTTTTTAAATATGTTTCATTATAAAAAGAAATTTTTTGTGAACTGCGGGTATTCTCCACGAGAGACAGTCATGTTTCTTTTTTATTTTTTGTCAAAATTATATCTCCATTTATTTAGCTTCTATTGTAGTGTTTTTTTTATGAATCACGAGAATCTTCCACGGGAGACAGTTTTAATCATGTCGTTTTCTTTTTTCTTTTATTTTTTAATCTCACTTTCATTTTCTTTTTTAGTATGATATTAAAATATTTTTTCTTATTATTTGTTTTTATTAATATGTTTCATTATAAAATAATTTTTTTATGAACAACGAGTATTCTTCCCGGGAGACAGTCCTGTTTCTACCATTTTATTTTTTCTCACACATTAATTTACTTTTTTTATTATCCTTTTTACTTTCATTTTATTTTCTTATCAAAATTATATATCTATTTATTTTTCTTCTATTGTAGTTTTTTTATGAATCACGTGAATATTCCACGGGAGGCAATTTATCTATTTAGAAACCTGATTACAAGCGGGACATGTGACAACTCTAGAATGAAAATTTTCCTTTTTAAAAACATCACATCATCCTTTTTACTTTTTTTTATTATTTTATCAAAATTATATATCTTTATTTACCTTCTATTGTATTGTATTTTTTTTAATCACAGGTATCCTTCACAGGAGACAGTCTTAATCCAGTCGTTTTTATTCTTTTATTTTTTATCTCACGTTCAATTTCTTTTTTATTATGATATCAAAATATTTACTCTCATTATTCATTTTTTAAATATGTGACCCTTGAAAGAAATTTTTTTGAACTGCGGGTATTCTCCACGGGAGACAATCCTGTTTCTACCATTTTATTTTTTCTCACACATTAATTTACTTTTTTTATTATCCTTTTTACTTTCATTTTATTTTTTTTATCAAAATTATATATCTATTTATTTTTCTTCTATTGTAGTGTTTTTTTTATGAATCACGGGAATCCTTCACGGGAAGCAATCTTAATCCTATCATTTTCGTTTTTTCTTTTATTTTTTTATCTCATTGTCATTATCTTTTTTTATTATGATATTAAAATATTTTCTCTCATTATTCATTTTTATTAATATGTTTCATTATAAAAGAAATTTTTATGAACTGTGACTATTCTCCACGGGAGACAGTCCTGTTCCAAACATTTTATTTTTTCTCACACATTAATTTTCTTTTTTTATTATCCTTTTTACTTTTATTTTATTTTTTTTATCAAAATTATATCTCTATTTATTTTGCTTCTATATATATAATGTAAGTTATTTAATTTTTTAATGAACTATTTTAATTATTATTCCACGGGAGACAGTCTCGTTCCTACCATTTTATATATTCTATTTACTCTATATTAAAATTACTCCCACAATACATGTGTCATGTTTTCAACCTTCCGTTTTTTTTGGGTGTTTTCATTCTCAATTTAGTAATGATTTTTTATACGATGAATAACAGGTATCTTCCACAGGAGAGTCTTGCTTTTGTCGTTTTCTTTTATTTCTATTACACTTTTGTTTTCTTTTTTTATCATATTAAATTATTTTCACTAATTATTCGTTCCTATAATTTGTTTTATTATAACAATAATTTTTTTAATGAACCACAGGATTCACTAATTATTCGTTCCTATAATTTGTTTTATTATAAGAATAATTTTTCTAATGAACCACGGGAGGCAGTCTTGCTCTTACCATTTTTTTCTTTTTTGCTCATTAATAATTTTCTTTTTTATTATTATATTAAAACATATTCTTTTAATATATAAGTATTTATGATATCTAATATTTTATCTCGTGCAAAGCACGGGCAACATAAATCATACCATCAATTTACCGTGCTTTCCTACTAGTTATTATCGTTACAGTAAAAAACATTGCAAAACCTATGCACTACATAACATCGCAGTTCATCTATTCATACATTTCAAGTTTTGCAAGTGGACCATCATATAACAACAGGAAAGTAAAATACGAACAAAAATATAAAGCAAAAGGAAAACAAAAATCCATGGGCCAACGTGTATAACTCCAGTAAGTTAAATAAGTAGTAAAACTTCCAAGTGCCAAACTTAAGGATCATACATCAGGATTAGCATAATACAATAAAATTGGCGCTGTGCCAAACGTGTATCCTTTTGTTTTCACCTCTTGACAGAAAAGTTTAGCAACTGAAAGATAGTTCCTAAGGCCGTGGTAACAGATCATATAAAAAAAAAATAACAATAACACTAGCCACTAATTTAAATATTTAATCCGAGAGTGAAGCCAAAATTACAAAACTCAAACTGATTCTGAACCACGAGTACCCAGCCAAATCCTGGCAGATTTAAGAGCGGATATAGTGAAGAAGAGGGAAACAACCCTTGAAAAGGGGTCCTCCATCGCTCTGCTACTAATAGGTTTTTGTTTTCGGAGCCTTCTTGGGCTGCCTTTTCGGGATGGAGTTTTTCATCCCAATAAAAAACAACAAAGCCCCAAAAAGAGCCATATTCTGCAAGGAGCAATTATAATTGATAATTAATTGCAACAATAAATCATGTAACATTGTGACAAGTGACAACAGCTTGAATTTAGGCACTGACATGAAAATAACATTAAAATAAAAAAGAACGCACTGCTCTGACCTGTGTAAATTTGATGAAAAGTTGAGTAAATTCTTTGTCTTCACTCTCATAATTGTAAAAATCAAAACGGATTGGAGTGGCAATCATCTGATGCAGGAGCTAAAGCAAAAAAAAAGTTCCATAATTTTAAAAACTGAGCAAGTGAGATGAATATGAAATCCAATGGAAAATCTGACTACAAACCAGCAGGAAAGCTCCAAAAGAGCTGCCAAATATGAAAAGAAGTCCTCCAAAGCCCTTCAGAGCAATAGCCCCGGCAATTATAAATTTCATCTGTCCATGACATCAGTTATATCAGGGAACGTTCTAGCATACAAAATAATGCACTATGCATGTAAAAGGGAGGAAAACTCAATTTATGTACATTTTGATGGGAGGACCTAAGTATGTGCTATATGCATAACAGTTCTAATGTAAGAAAATTAATTATTTGCAATTGTGATGTTCATAACTTCCCCAACCCCTGCCGATTGCCCACACCAAACTTTCTCATTTTTTTCATGCCAGATCTACAATTTTATTAACTTTCTTCTCAATGATATCATTCATGACCAACACCAACACAATAACCTTGCCAGTTGACTTGAGAACCCTGACTTGTGTATGGGCATTGGGCAATCACCAATAAGCCACAAGGATACAAGCTTAATATACATATAACATGACATGTTCTTGTTTAAACCAGTGGGGTAACAAAGGTAAAAGTATTATTTAATAATTAATACAAGTTAGATATTTCATCAACCATTAATCAGAAGTCAGCCTCAAATTTGGCATAATAACAGAAAAATGCAAAAATATTATTAAACTTATATCATCTCCGCCTTCATTCCAGACTCTTCAGTTTAATTTAACCACCTCGTCCTCATTTTTTTTTTCTGATCAGGCATAGCCTTTTATTCATCTTTCAAGATACATTTCAATTTCTATGAAATTGTATTACATAAATATAAATATTTTTTATTGAATTAGATAAGTTCTTAATTACAAATGAACTGATGGTGTTACTGTTACTCACAGGTACAAAACTAGTTTTCCTGAAAACATTAACACACACACACAGAGAGAGAGAGAGAGACTAACATTAATCTCTGGAAGTCGGAAGCCAACTTGAGAATGGACTCGATATGTAAAGGCATCAAACTTTGGTCTGAGTGCTTTTGCACCAGGTCCACCGTCAACTCCAAATTCATTAAATCTATCATAAAGAACAGAAGACTCATAAGCAACAAATTTCAGTATAGCATAAAAAGGGATAATGAAGAATAAAAAGAAAACAAAAGCTGTTGGGAATAATTAACAAAAGAGTGCTTGCATGCACAATTAAAATGTAAAATGGAAAGAACTTCTAGTCCCTTAGTGTAAAAAGTAAGCAAAAGCAAATAACACCATCGACACTTCCAAACCACAGTGATTATGTCTTAAATCAATTACAATTGAAAGTATCATTATCATGAAGAAATTTACACACAAGATTCAAAGCAATCCAATTCAGTGAGAATGAAAGCATGACCTAGTCAATCTATCATAAAGAACAGAAGACTCATAAGCAAGAAATTTCAGTATAGCATAAAAAGGGATAATGAAGAATAAAAAGAAAACAAAAGCTGTAGGGAATAATTAACAAAAGAGTGCTTGCACGCACAATTAAAGTGTAAAATGGAAATAACTTATAGTCTCTTAGTGTAAAAAGTAAGCAAAAGCAAATAACACCATCAACACTTCCAAACCACAGTGATTATGTCTTAAATCAATTACAATTGAAAGTATCATTATCATGAAGACGTTTAAACACAAGATTCAAAGCAATCCAATTCAGTGAGAATGAAAGCATGACCTAGTCAATGCATGATTGCACATTACACAGAATGGATATAGTAAGTATTCAGACACCATATTACAGATCAAAATTTCAAAGATAGAAAAAATGCAACCACACAAAAACCATGCATCATGAAAAAAAGAAGCATCTTGCTATTGAGTGTGCGAAGGGAACTGGTCAAAGAGCCTATAATACACACTCTATTAAATGCTTTTAAGTTTTAATTCATTTAAAAAAAAGTTTTTAAATGATCTGTGTTTCCAATAAAATAAATGTTTTTTTCATTAAATACATTTTATGTTTGTTTACTTCATTAGTATCCTCCATAAAAGAATTATTGCAAATAAGGAAATTTTCCTTTAATTATATTATTATTCAGGATAACATAATGACAGAGGTATCATGCATTTAATAACCACTCTTGAATTCAATGTCCAACCATTCTTTTGTAATATGTGTGGCATTACCACAAGATACCAAGCTCACGCACGTGTTAGCTGGTAACAACACACGGTCATCGTAACAAACCACATACCGTGTTTTCAAGCAAGAACCATAACAGCTAGTTTATTTTGATTGAATACATCAAAACGATTTTCTAATAACCCACAGAAACGGAAATTGTCCACCTCCGAACATAATGTTGTAAATGCTTGCAGGTTTGCACCAGTCATGGGAGAAAATCTAACCACTGACACCAAAATCAAAGAAATGAAAGCATGCATATAAATCTGCAACCTAGACAAGCTACGAAATCGCTTGATTCCGTGTTATTATAAAAGTAAAACACATATTCCCCTGAATAGTTCATTTTATACTATGGCATGCCAAGAGAAAAATCGGATTCCTTGCACAGTTGCACTTCAACCAAGTCAGAGCATAACTTGTTCATGTGAAAAGATGCATCGAGCTACATGATAATGTTGTTTTTGAAATCTCAGTGGACCAAACAGGAAAAAACAAACACAGATCTGTGTTGGTTTCCCAACAAAAAAGTTTTCCAACTTTGAACTTAACGGATCCAACTACCGTCACAACTAACAAGGCAACAACCAAATCTAGAGAAACAAACTTGCTGAGAATCCAGAAACTTCCTCAAATTCCTTTTTTAACATTGAAATCAGAAAATAATATCGTATGCCACAAATCAGCAAAAGAATATAGTATGAAAAATATAAAAGAAGAAAGGGAGGAACTAACTCTTGGTAAGCAGAGAGTATGAAAACGGAAGCGAAGAGAACTCTGCCGAGAAAAGAAGCGAAGGCCATTGCGATTGCGTTGTTCTCTTTCTTCCGAAGCAAAAGAGCTTTGCAGAGGAAATCTAGGGCGCCCTGAAAATGCTGTGGTTTTTCTATTTCTTTTCCTAGCAGAGTGCCAAGAGAAGAGAGAGAAAAAGAAAAGATTTGAAAATAAAAAGTGACAAGGAAGGGTAATATAGTCATTTAGCTCGATCCGGGTATCTTTCGGTGGCAATTGGGCTCCGACATGACCCAACGGGCCTTATTTAACTTTCCATTCACTCAAGTGCATTATTTGAAAATGATTGTTAATTTTTATATTATTAAGTGAAATTTTATGTTACTCATTCGTAAAAAATAAGTCACAATTATGTAATAATATTTTATATGATTTTTTTATAATTTTACGAAATAATTTTTATATGAAATTATGTAATAAGATTATGTTACAACTTACAAATGCTAGTTTTTCTTTTGTAAATATGGAAAGATAATAAAATTCAATAAAAAAAATAAAGAAATAGAGAAAGATAGTAAGACGGTAACACGTTTGAAACACACAAAACTGGCGACATCACAGTTCACAATGTTGTTTGGGATTTTGAGACAACTCATCCTTTACACAACAAAAGCTTTTAAACTCAGCTCAATTAGTTGCAGAGTAATTCTATTCTGCTCATATGGAAAAATTATTAGATGGTACCACCACGTCATTTATGGTCCCGATCAATTAATATTTAATATATAAGTAAAATTTATGGTCCGATCTTGAATTATTTTTAATTCTAATCAATTTTTCTAATGTTTCAAATGTTAATTGATCGGGACTATAGATAACGTGATAGTCCGAGACCTTCTAATAATTTATCGTTCAGTACAGTCACGTTAACAACTCTGTTTTCTGGTACTTTGTATGGTAGCTAGAACTAGAAAGGTCATTCTATCTAAACAGTCGAGTCATAATATTAATATTAATAATATCATTTTCGTTCAAAACCTAACACTATTGACTAAGATTTTAATATATAAAAGTATATTAGTCCTTTTATTTTAAATTACAATAAAGTAATTTTTTATTGTTTTAGAAATTTAAAATTCTCTTTGTTTTTTTATATAGCAATATTTAAATTTTAAAATAAATTATTTTTATATTTAATTTTTAAATTATGTTAAAAGTAATAATATAATGGAAATAATATTATATAAATTGCACGAGTTAAAATACTAATTAAGTATTCAACAAATGAAATTTTACTAAAGTTTATAAATATTTATGAAAAAAATATGATTATGAAAATAAAAATTTGATACAATCTTATTATGTAATTTTTTATATAGTAATATTTAAATTTTAAAATAATTTTTTTTCTATTTAATTTTTTAATTATATTAAAAGTATGAATATAATGGAAATAATATTATATGCATAGCACGAGTTAAAATACTAATTAAGTATTCAACAAATGAAATTTTACTAAAGTTTATAAATATTTATGAAAACAAGATAATTATGAAAATAAAAATTTGATACAATCTTATTATGTAATGTTTGAGGTTAGAAGTGCCATTTCATGTATATAGAGAGAAAGCTTATATTTTATAAAATAAGTGATCTAAAATCATCAAAATTAATAAAAAAAAAAGTCAATGCCTAATCTTTATTATATAAAAGGAAGAAAGTCTGACACTCCTATTTCCCGCCCAAATTAAGAGTATTTTTGGCATACATTTTTATCAGTTATTAAAATATTTAAAAATTTAAAAATTTTGAGCATTTAACATTTTTTTTTCGTCTTCCAATATTATTCTCCAACTTCCTATAAAACTGCTTTAGAGGTGACATTTTCATCACATTTTTTTCTTAATAATTAAGTATTTTTTAATTTTAAATTTTAGAAAAACTGTTGAGAATTTGTAGGTATTAATGAAAGGCATCCCTTTCCAATGATGTTGTTAGTTGGCAATAATAAACGAAATTTTTTGTTTTGTTAAGTTTATTTCAAATTTCAAATTAAAGTTGAGATCTTTTGTCCTTTTAATTTTTCCATCATCTCTTCGGCATTTCACATTTCATTCACTGCTACACCTCATTCCTCTTTCTCCCTCTACATTTCTTTCTAGCGACTTTTCATTTTCTCCTTTATCTCGCAATAGCCTCTACCTTTCATTTTCTATTTTCTCACCTTAACTCACCATTTTCTTCCTTACTCTTTTTTACACCCTGTTCTTCGTTTCTCTATTTTTGCTCATATGAAGAATTGAGTAGTCCGGCAATGATGATGGTGCGTGGCTGGAAGGGGTGAGAAGGCGAGGGTGACGCTTAAGTCGACGTGCGACGGTTCTCGCGACAGGATGGGGCGCGACTTCTGGCTGAGTTAATGGTGTGGTGTTGTGATGGTCGGGTCTGGCCCATAGTCACATAATTCACAATTCGCTCCGGTACTTGGTACGGGTACGGGTACGCGGTTCGTTATATGATAAGAATTCGGTACGAGGGGGTATACCCAGTCGGTTTGCTATTTCGGTTCATGGTACGTTAAAATATATTAATCGGTACGCTGCTGATATAAAATTATGAACTAATTGATAATTTAAAAAATGATTTAATCATTTTAAAAATTTTAAATTTATTATTTTAACTCCCACGTATCTTCCCAAGAATAGCATAGATACTTGACAGTCAGACACATTACATTAAATGAAATTTAATACAATTTAAAAAATTCATCATTTCAATATATAAAAAAAAGGTTGCAGCACAGAAGCTATGGAGTTGGTCTTTCATTATCTTTTGACCTTCTATTAATCAAAAAATAAAATATACTCTATTTTACTATAAAATTAATCATTGAAGTATGTCACTCTCATAAAATCTTTCATCTTCCTGGCTGAATATCTTTTTAGTGTGAGAAACATTCAAGCAAATCAAGCCTTCTCACAGAGTCTATCGTTAGAACAAAAGCACTCCTCAAGTTCCTTCTTAAACTTTCACATGATTCCTTGGCTTCTCTCACATGTTCTCTTTCTTCTTCAGAGATAGTAAACTCATAATCAGATGATCCGGACATACAATCTGAATTTGAATCTTCAAGGAGAAGCCTTCTCCTTTTCCGGACCAGTTTTTTCCTCCTACTTGTCTGGATGAGTGGGCCATGAGTGGACAGGTTTTCTTCTTTCTGTCCCCTGTTTCTTCTTCCTCGTCTGAGTAATCTTCTTCCTCGTCTGAGTCTGCTTGGTATTTCGGTTCGCTGATATGTGCGAATTGAGAGACGAATTCTCCCGTTCTAATTCGCTAGCGTACCGCGAATTGGAACGCACAAACCAATTCGCGGTTCGATGGGCACTTGAGCGAATTCTGTGACTATGGTCTGGCCACGAGTAGGGGTGTTTATCGGGTTGTGATGGTTCGAGTTTGGGGTGACATCAAATCCGAACCGATAGAATGATGGTGGGTTGGGTTGATTCGGGTTTTGTATTTTTTATGTGAGTAACCCGACCCGAACCAACCCAAATATGTTCGGGTTGGGTTGGGTTAGGCCATCAGGTTATGGGCATTTTTTCTATTATAAAAAAATATGGAAGATGAAATGAAATTAAAATATAAAATGAAAAAAAGAAAAGAAATGGGGAAAAATAAAATGAGAGGAATAAATGAAATAAGGTTTGGGAAACCACCACTGCTTGTGTTGTCGTTGCGTCTATTTTTGTTCTCTCCGGGCTGGAAAATGAAATAAGATCAAGGCTTCTTTTTATAGTTTGGTTCGGGTTGGGTCTATCGGGTTCAACATATGCAAACCCGAGACCCGAACCGAACCAAATCGGGTGCGAAAGAAAATGTCCGAACCGAACTGAATACCCGAACCGAACCATTAGATATCATTCGAGTTGGGTTGGATTCATCAGGTTTCGCGGGTTGGGCGACACCCGCTTACACCCCTAGCCGCAAGAGTGGTGAGCGGTGGCCACACGCGACTACTCACAATTCTTCTACTCGCGAGTAGGGGCAAATATTTATATCATGGAGGAATAAACATTTTGTATGAAAACACATTCACATTTAGATCATAAAAGTAATATGAAGATATGATAATTTAAGAGTAATACACACCACACGGGGGGTGACCATGTTTTTTTTTTTTCTGTGTAGCACTAACTACTAACCTACCTCGGTTGAAGAATCTTTGTTTGCTTGAGTTGGAGGAGATCCTACAAGTAAATGGAAAATCACTTAAGGACTTTGATGGCATTCCTTGTCCTAATCCATCCAACGTTAGTGAGTTTGACAATGTCTTGATATTTAATGAGTTGAACTTTGATGTTGATGTGATGACTAATATGCACACTGAGTTTGTCCAACAATTGAATGAGGACCAATAGAATGTCTACCAAAAGGGTTTGCAGACTGTTCATGATGATTCTGGTGGTTTCTTTTTTGTGTATGGGTATGGAGGCACTGGCAAAACCTATCTATGGAGGACCTTAACGTACAAATTAAGATTTGAAAGAAAGATTGTGTTGAACGTTGCATCCAGTGGTGTTGCTTCATTGTTACTCCCAAGAGGAAGAACTGCGCTTTCCCATTTTAGCATACCATTATGTTTAAATAAAGACTCATGTTGTGGAATTAAGAAAGGTAGTTTGAAGGCAGAGCTACTCCAAAGTGCAAGTCTAATAATTTGGGATGGGGCACCAATGGTTAGCAAATGGGCATTTGAGGCTTTAGATAAAACCTTAAAAGGCATCATGAGGTTTAAAATTGCTATAGCAAGGATAAAGTTTCTAGAGGTAAAGTCGTTGTGCTCGGAGGGGATTTTAGGCAGATTTTGTCAGTTATTCCGAAAGCGAGCAGAGCTGAAGTTGTGTTATGTCAACTGTAAACTCATCTAGACTATGGAAACATTGTCAAGTATTATTGCTAAACAAGAATATGCGTCTTCAATCCGTGTCAAATGCCATTCAGTTTGATGAAACTAAGAGGTTTGCTGATTGGATACTTTCTATAGGGGATGGTACATTAGGTAATTACAATGATGGTGAGAGCAAAGTTGAAATACTCGATGACTTCTTGGTGCCCCATAATGGTGATCCAATCAACGACATAGTCATGTCTACGTATCCTGAGCTACTCATCAACTTCAGTTCTCCAGGCTTCTTCCAGGCAATACTTGCTCCAACATTGGAAGTGGTTTGAACGGTCAATGATTTTAAAATTTGAAAAAAATAAAGGTAAATATAAAAAGTAAAATAACACAAATCATTAATAAAAATAACATCTTATTAATTAAATTGATTTTTAAAATCATTTCATTTAAATATATTATTTACATTTTTATTTTATTTCACTAATTTAGTGTTTTTTTAAAATATATTATTTACATTTCGTTTAAAAACTATTTCACCACATATAACTATATTTTAACCATCAAATTTAGAATTAAAATAATGGACGGCGGATATCATTATTCACGGCCTAACTGTTGTATATTTATTTCGATATTTGCAGATGGATCCATAAAATTAAAGATTAAAAAACTCTAAAATCTTTTTTTTTTTCCATGGTTTCGCTAAAGAGATGACCGGGCTTAGCTCTTCCTCTTCTTCCTTTCACTATCTTGTCTCTCCCTTTCTGGTTCTGTGATTCTTTCTACTCTCTCATTTTTTCTTCTTCCCTTTCTGATCTGAGTCTTTCTTTTTCTTTATTTTTATTTCTTTCTTTTTCTGTTTTGGATGCAGGTTGGGTATTAGATCCCACTGGATATACGAGACCAGAACGGTGGTGAAGGCGGCCGTGTCCGTGACGGCGGAGAAGAGCAACGCCAGAGCGCCGCCGCGACGGTTGTGTCTCGTCGGCAAGAACAAAAGGGATTGCAGGTGATTTTTTGGAACCCATCCCACCAATTTAAGTTCCCCATCCCTATCCTTTCTCTAACTTCAATTGATTTTCTGGTGGTGCATTTGGGTGGCATATTGTTGTCTTCCTGTAGAGATTTCAATTTTTGAGATATATGTGAATGGAATGGATTGGCCAAAGCCAAACAGCATCTGCCTTTTCTTATCAAAATATTTCTTGGCTGATACATACATATTCCATGTGGATGATTCATTTTTGTTGCCTTTGAATAAAAAGAGCTTGACTCATTGCATTCCTACCTTGCCTTTTAACACAGAGTATGGCAATTTTGAAATTTGTGGTTGCAGTTTGGCATGTTCTGTTCTCAACCGGAAAAATTCAGAGGATGTCATTTGTTTTCCCTGTTGTTTGTTTTCTTGATAATTTTCAAACAAGATCTTCTTATATCATTTTTTTTTTCTTTTTCTGTCCTGTTCATGATTGCATTTAATGTAGATATGACCATATAAGAAATGTTGTTTTTACATAACATTTCCCTCATGTAACTCACCCAACATCAATCAACACCTTTCTCCTTAGTTTATGTGAGTTGCACAAGCAATATATAACTCTAGCCTAGTGCACTGCAGAGAGCTCTTCTCTTCATGAAGAATAACACCTTTGTGAAGCCCACTTTCTCTTTCTTTTATAACCCATGTCATTTGCGCTTCGTTTGGTTCATGCTCTTTCTTTCCTTCTAATAATGGAATAGGTGATTTACAGCTGGACACAACAATCTCCAATCCAATTTAACGAAAAACTAATTATAGTCCTCAAGAACAGTCTAGGTGCGAATTTAGAAGTTCTCTTCCTTGCAGATACTATTTGTTCTTATCCACCTTTAGAACCTTGAGTTTCAACTAGTAGTTCTTGGAGAATAATCCAAATCAAAATTTTGATCATAATCAGTTTCAACTAGTATTCTGAACTTGAAGAAGGCACCAACAATTTTGACCCTAGTAGAATACTTGGGAGTGGAGGCTATGGGACAGTATACTCTGGTAAGAACATCCCCTTTATTTCAATTTTCAAAGTTGGTTGTTGGATTTTGTTTCATGGTGATATAGGTTGGGACTTCAATATTCTGTTTTATAGAATAGAGTAAATACTTGCATAGGAAAAGTATCATGAGGGCAATTAGTTGTCACATACCGGTAAAGCTGATGGTAAAAGTGATGAGAAGCATGTATCAGTGGGACTTTATTTTTAGCATGTTGTTAAAGTAATAAAGATGCATGAGACATTAGGGATATGAGGGCTGGTGAATTAAGAGCTTTAAAAAATCTTTGATAGGTTCCGGAACCTTTTCTAATGAGACCACATTGGTGCATTATTTTCTGCCTTGGTTTGCTCTTGGTTATTTTAGAAGATTTATCTATATTTTTTTTTTTGTGGTAATCTAAGTCATTATAGATCATTCTGTAATGTGGATAAGTTCAGCCAAAAGGTATCACTATATCATTTCTTTAGCTTGTTTACAGTAGCTGCTTTCTTGTTACTGCAATGGTCGTTATTTATGCTATTTGGATTTCCACAATCTTGAAAATTTCAGCTTGGAGCCAATGCTATTTTGGTAGTGTCACTTGCTGTCTATAATTCTGGTGCTGCAGTGAAGAATATTCCCCTGTACAAGGTATGTGATGTTCAATGTAAATATGTAATGCGTACCTTGTTTTACCCTACGCAGATGTGTCTAAAAACATTAAGAACACTATGTCTTCCTCAAATCTTGGATCACGATGGAAATCTATATTAAATCATGTTGCCAAACACGTTTCACAGGTATCCTCTATTGTTTGCTCCTTTATTCCATTGATTCCTTCTTCGAGCTTCACTTTTTGGGGTTTTTTATTTATTTATTTTTCATTATTAGACTTTAGAGCATGTTTGGTTTAACATTGAAACGTGATAAACTCATGTTTCCAACACTAGAAATAGTTGCGTTGAAGAATCCAAACTTGAGTTTGGCCAGTTTCAACGCCAAATCAAACACATACTTATACTATTTTAGTTATGTTGTGTGGTTGTATTAAATAGGTTTCTCTCTCTCTTCCTTTTTGCCTTTCTCTAGGGTTATGTATGACTTGCACAATCATTTAATAATAGTGCAACTGAGTTCTAGTTTTTTTTTTGCTATCACATGTTTTGTTATATGGTTCTAATCTGTTTGTGGGCCATAACTTCTGGTTTGAGTAAATTACACCAACTTCCTAGACCCCTCCAGTGTTAGAAATTATACTGAATTTCCCTATTGTAGCTTTTTATCAGACCGATGCTTCCTCTTTATAATTTTTTTCTAGATACCCCATGCAAATTTTTCACATACAGATATCCCCTGAAAAATCAACTTCAAGGGAGGTTTTGTATAATATGAAACCAAAGGTGGTATTGGCATAGGTTTTTAACTTATAATTACAAAAGTGTCACATTGTTTTCGCTTTATTTTCCGTTTTCAAAACAAGAAACAAAGTAAAAACAAAGTGAAACTATTTGTAATTATAAGTGAAGATAGGAAATGAAACAAGACATTTTCTCATGGTTTGTTCAGTATGACATACTTCTGGAAATTATCAATGTAAGCAATTCCAGACCAAATGGGTTCTTAGGATTTTTTTTTTATTGTGTTTTACATGCACAGAAAATTTAGTGATTGATTTTCATTCGCTTCCAGCATGTAATCCAAAGGACTCCATAGCTTTCAATATTTGGTACTCTAAAGGCAATTTATGGATTTTGGGGGACAAAATTGGACGCTCTCACACACACACACATGGAGTGTATCTAGTGAGAGGGCTATTTGTATATCAGAATGAGAGGAGTAAATCTTAACCATACAACCCATACATGGATGGTCAATATTAAAAGTTATTTAATGGACGCATGACCACTTAAAAATTCATAGTATCTTATGTTTTAATCTTGACCATTTATGATATTTAATGGTTAAAATTTGCTTCTCTTGCTCTCATAAAAATAGCTCTCTCACTTATATATATATATATATATATATATATATATAGATTGAGAGAAAGAGAAAAGATCTTTATGAATACCTATAAGAGAACCCTAAATAGAAGATGGACATGAAACATGAAAGTATGCAATAAGAAATTGATGCATTAATGAACAGTCATTATAAATATTTCTACTGAAGTTTTCCTTTGTTCTTCCTCCCTAAACCTCAAAAAGGAAACCCATAAAGTATTCTTATGATTCTGGGGACAAACTGGCATCTTCATGATGAGAGCAAACAACTTATCTTATATAAAAGGAATTTTTGTTCAAGTAAATTTGACTTCTGCTTTCACTAAGTTTTGGTACATATATCTCTGACTTTCTTGATGACTCATCTAAATTCTAATTAATGTGCTTCAATGAATTTTTTACTCTAGTTCTATATGTTATCTTTACTTCCACTATTTTCTGTTCTATATGTGCAGTGATTTACCTCTTTTTGGATTTTTGATAATATGCAAAGCCATTGGAAAGGTCCAGAATATTGCAAATGTTTTTCTTGATTTCTTATTCTTTTTCTGTTTCACAGACAGACACACATCTAAATATTTGATAATGTGCAGTTGTTTTTCTTTTTAGCCATCGGTTTATAAACAGCTAAAGTTGTTTTGTTCTCAAAGTAATGGATTATTTTATTTCTTGTAAAAAGGCTCCTCTCTCTTTGGCAATAAGAGTAGCTTCCCTCAGAGGGGCATTGCGTTTGCATATAAAAGCCACCTCCCTCTGATCAATTGTGGTATGGTTTCACGTCAATGCCAGACATAGATTTCAACTTGACTCATCTGTTGGAGAACATAAGGGCAACTCCGTTGGAGTTGCTAATCAACATAGATGCGTTCCTCAAGTTTTTTTACCCGTTGGAGAGCACCTCAAAAAGTTTCTGTCAGTAAAACAATAGCTCTCTGCAGCAAGCCAAAAAGTGGGTTGCTCAGAGTTTTTTTAAATAATAATAATAGATTAAAGATAAAAAACTAAGTGTGGGAATAAAGGTCTATTTTAGAAATTTGTGAGAGTTGCTGGGTTGGAGATAAAAAGTAATTGAGTTGCTTAAAGTAATAAAAATAATATAATAGTATAAAAAAATGTGAAGAATTATAAAATATTGGTTTAAGAAATTTTTTAAAGTTGCTGGGATGAGGATGACCTAAAATAAATAGTGGGTACTTCACTTTATTACTGCTCAATAGGCTAAAGGTATGGTAGGTCTCTTTCCGTTTGATTTATAAGTTAAAGACTACTCTATCTCTGTAGTTTTCTTTTTTTTTTTTTAATCAGGGTCTTTACTCTTTGAGTGTCAAATGTTTGTTTATTTTCAGTTTTTTATTTAAATTATTACCTTCACCCCTATTTATCTATCCACTAAGACAAGAAACACAAATTAAGGAATGTAATTAATTTTCTTATTTCCACGAAATATTTTTAAAATTCTTAATTCTTATTATCTTTTATCTATTTTATATTATCTCTCCTACAATGGAGCATTTATTACTACTTGAGAATTAGCATGAGGGTATAATTGACAAAAATGTAATTTATATTACCTTGAACTTTTAAATGTACAACAACAAAAACCTTTTCCTATTAGATTGGAAGATATTAGAATAAAACTAAAGCCTTCTCATATGCTTGGTTGGAAGATACAACAACGAAAACCTTTTCAGATTGGAAGATATTAGAATAAAACTAAAGCCTTAACCCACTAGGTGAAGTTGGCTACATGGGAAGGGAGGGGAGGGGACCCCACCTAAGATATACTGCCTTTCCCCAAAAGTACTGAGGAGAATGCTTGCTTTCAAAATTTGAGAAGTGAAGATATCTTGTTTTCATTTTATTTGGAATTTGCATGGAGGAGTTCAGAGCGCTTTTCTTCTGTTGTATGTTGTCTCCTCTTTAACAGAAGCCTTTTTTTTTTTTACATTTGTGTTTTTATGTATACACCAAATAGTTGGATTGTTGACACCCTTAATCTTGGGTATATGTACGTTTATAATGGACTGACATGTGCTTAGACTTTATATCTCTTTAGAAAGGATAAAAGTTGCTCTCACTTTGTAAACTGAATTTAATTTTGCTCCTGGAGAGAGCAATTTGGGAAACTTTAGTGCTCCCAAATTGTGAAAGCATATGTATTCCATGGATGATAGTAGAAAAGGATGATTGGGTTGTTGCTCCATTCATATGGATTAACCAAGAATTTGGGAATGAGACTTCCACTTCAGTTGATACCAATAATCAACCTTATGGTAGAAAGCAAGCTGGGTTGGAAGCTAGTACAAGCACCTCAAGTAATGGTCCAGAGCACAAACAACAAAAACCAAAGAGTGGTGAATCTAGCGGAGAACCAACTAGCAAATCATCAGATTCTCTGGCACTTCCGTTAAGTTCCTTTGGTTCACCAACACTAGAGAGCAGCAGAAGCTTGGAAGAACTAACAAAGCCTTTATTAGAGAATGACAAACCACAAGAAACTGGAGATTTGAAAGAATCTAGGACACCTTCATTACAGGATGACAAACAACTCATAACTAGTGAACAAGGGATGGAGAATAATTCTGAGTTCCAATCACTAAGCAGAAGTGTGATGATGGAGAAACAAAATCATCTTATTGAACAGGAAAATGGACTGCCAAAGAAAATGGGAAAAAGGGAAAGGATGCTTGATTTAGGGAAGAAGATGGGCGAGAAATTGGAAGAGAAAAGGCGTCACATTGAAAAAAAGAGCAGGAATATTGTTGAGAAGATGCGAGGATCATGAGAAACATAAACCAAATATATAGCAGAATGCACATTTGTTCATGATCTGTTGATCATGTGAAAGACGGGTACGACCCATACTACAGAAGAATGTGGGATACCATATTTGTTTCATTAGAGTTATACATTTTCTTGGTGCTTTGAAGATCAAATGGAACTAGATATATTTTAATGATCCTGTACAGAAAAAGATTGTCAATTCATGTCAGGACTTGGTCTTGTAGTAAAATTGCCATAGTCACAGGGTACGATAGAAAATTCATTTAACTATTGAGTTCTATGTACATTCATGTTCACTCTCATATTTGAGGAATATTTCATTTTTATTACTTTGTATACATAAGTTTCTATTAACGCCTTTGTTAATAAGTCAACTTCGCCCAACATAAATTATCAAACGGATTGTAGAATTAGGTTGAAGCTTGAAACATGACATTAACATTCCACTTCTTCTTTGTCTTAATTTTAAGGGCTCTTTAGTTGCTCTATCATAAACTTAGTACTTTATTTGGAAATTTCACCATCACATACAGCATGCAGAATTTAGAAATGCTTCATTTTTTGATGTCATGAGTTCTGACATTCATTGTTAGACATAATAAAAATCTTGAATATAAAGCGTCGGCGATCACTCGTTATATTAGAACTTGTTTTGGTTTGGGCACTTGCAACTTCTTAAATTACCTCCTACATATTTTACTAATTTATTTTCTTCTGACCAAGGCTTATTTTATTGAGAAAAATTGAACATATTTGATGTGCTTTTAGCGTAATGGCTTGTTAAGAGATTTAAAGGAAGGAACTAGAGATTTGAAAAGCATATTGCATTGAAATCAAGTAGACCCCATATCACCTAAATGACAAATAAAAATAGAAGTTCAATAACAATTTAATTCATACATTTATTTAAGAACTTATAATTCTTAAATTTCCTATTGAAAATTAATTCCATGTTCCTTTATTTGTCTTTCCCCTATAGAAGCATTGACCGGTTTGCCAATATAGTTCACATAAGCTGAGACCTGACTACTATTGTTTATCTTCTTCTCTGTCACTGGGAATAACAGGTTATGCCTTTTTGGGAGTCAGGATATACATCTTACAAGTATGTGAATCTAACTTAGCAGAGATTTCTCCAGAAACTGATGATTGTGTTGAATGTTGCATAAGTAATAATAAAACATATTAAAAACCATAGCTTATGCATTGTAAAGAACATAATAATAAATCAATCTACATATCTCACCGCCCATAAATCTCTTGCATCTACTATAGTTCCTGATTCCAGGCCTATGTCAGACCAAGATGCAGTTACTGTTGCATTTGATGAACTTCTATTCCATAAGATCACTGCTACCTTGTTACCATTAAGAGGACCTACCCACACCTGCTAGGATACAATTCCTTTCTATTAACAAGCTCTGTTTAAGAAATTTGACATGTTATTTACGCATGTGTTTGTTTATGTGTATGTATACACACGCATAAACAAATGATTTTGACTTCAGGGTTACTTTAGTTTGTTTCTACTCTACTTGTTTGTGATTAGATAAGATAAAGCACTTAAAAATAGTTCAGTAGCAACACCTCAGTTTTGTAGTGAAAAATGAAAGCACAGAGTAGCATTATAAAAGAAAGTGAAAAACTAGAAGGTAAAAGAAGGAAATCACCTCCAAATCATTATTCCTTTTCACCTTTTTTCCTTGAATTCCAAGTTTGTCTACAACACCACATGAAGATTATAAGTTTTAATGCATTCTCTATCAAAGAAATCAATGCTTTTGTCTTTCAAGAAAGGCATGAGTTTTTTTTAGTGCACTTGCCTTGGTTTACTGCAATAACTTTTGGGTTGCTTATAAGTTCAAATGTGGTATTATCCATTGCTTGAATGTCACAACCAACCAATAAAGGGACCTATTTATACACAAGAAAATAGTCAAACAACAAACTACATTTTCCTAAAAGAACATTATGTTATCCAGTATTGTCTCAATGGCATCAAAATTTTGTAATAATGGCACCTTAGCTAATGCCCATATGCTGAAATGGGCACGATATTCCTCTATAGTCATGCCTCCATTTCCAACTTCGAGCATGTCAGGATCTAATAACCAAAGATAAATAGCATTTATCAAGATCTAATATTGGAGTTTGCTGTAATTGCAATGTTCTGAAGTTTATTGACATTTATAACAATCAATTATGTAACTTAGTGAGGTTAATTAATTTGTAATTACCATTCCATCCTCCAGGTCCAGCATAAGATGCCCATTTGTCATTTTGATCTGCTATGGAATTAAAATCAGTTCACGATATGGAAAATGAAGAAAAGTAACTAAGTAATTCAATACATAAAAATGAATTCTTAAGAGTTGATGCTTTCTTTAGCTCAATTATTATCATGTTAAACTGAAACAAGCCACTCTTCAACCAATATCTTTGTCAAGAGTTTAGTGAAAAGTATGAATGTGAATTATCATTCATGCTCACCTTGTCCAGCTATCCACAATATCTCTTGTTGTTCTCCAACTGTTTCCCACACTTTTGGCCCAAGTTGCTAGGTCTTCCCGTCCCCTATGTTTGAGAAAGCAATTCATTTTATGCAGTTTCTTGCAACTTAGAGGGAAAGAGAAAATGAAATACTAATTCTACTTTCTTTCTGTATGATAAACACCATCACCAACTGGACTTACCATTCACACATAGAGAAGAAGATTGGCCTTCCAGTGTTCAATAAAGCCTGACTCATTGGTGGGTACCTGTTTTACCAAAAGCACAAAACTATGAATTCTTGGTTTTATAAAACTTTAAGAATTTAGGTACTTATTTTGTATTTGAAGAACATAAATACCTTTCTTTGATGCTTATATCATTATTTTCACAGTTGTCACACTTCAAATAGTCAATTCCCTGAAGTAACATTTAAATCAGATATTAGTTAACATTATATATATACTATAGGACTTGGTAAAGATGCAAAATGACTTTTATATGAATGCATCATACCCATGAAGCAAATGTTTTAGCATCCTGTTCCTCATGTCCAAGTGATCTAGGCATGCGTTTATTGCATGTTAGATTTCTGCATGGGAATGGAAAGTGATCATAAATGCTTGAATAATAAATGACATGCTCAAAATCACAGTGTAAGGTTAATGTGTTAATACCCCGCATCTGAATAGATCCCCAACTTTAAACCTTTCCTGTGAACGTAATAAGCTAGAGCCTTAATTCCTGAAGGAAATGTTTCAACCTTGGGAACCATATTTTCCTAACATTATTTTATATTTGTTAGAGGTATCCAAAATTGATATTATAATCTATAAAATTAAAATTTATATACACTTATTTTTAAGCGAACAAAGAAATAAATATATAATATTAAAATATGATATACAATAGTCATTAATAAGAAAGGGGGAAAGCATACGAATTAATGGGACATTAATAATTGCATACCTGATTGTCTCGATTAAGCTCGGCCCAACAGTCATCTAAAAATCATGCAATTTAAGATAATTAAAAAAAATTATTTACAAAAAAGGATAATTAATATTGTGTCTTGATAAATAAAATATAAAAAAATTAATTTAGGTAATCCTTCCTCGAGGCTCCAAAAGGTATCATCTCTTCCCTTGAATCTCTGTTTAAAACTTTTCTATGGGGTGGGGATCAGAATAATAGAAAAATAAATTGGGTAGCTTGGGATGATGCTTGTAGAGAAAAGAATCAGGGAGGGTTGGGGACCAAAGATCTTATTGCTTTTAACTTAGCACTCCTGGGAAAATGGAGATGTAGATGGAGAATGTTGAAAATTTTTCCGGTCTTTGTGATTAATTTAATGATGAAGGCAATAACGACAGTACTAACGATCAGTGATTACCTAAATTAATATATTTGTAACCCAAGGCAGCAAGGCCCGTTGACACCATTGCATCAGTTGAAATAATAAAGAAATATACCAAAAAATCAAATTAGCTAAATTATAGGAATGTGTGTCTGAAATTTTAAATATAATAACTTTGGTAAATTTCAAGTGCACATAATAATAATAATGAAAATACATGTTTCTCGGATTAAACCTTCATTGATTTTACAGTTGAGGCAGTTCCAGCTATTCCATCTGATCATTCATGTACAATTAGCTTAGTAATCACCATATATACACTTTCATGAAATTAGCTGAAAAAGAATTGTTTTTTCGTGTGCAATAGAGGTAGGTTTGAACAATGATGTCATAGAAACTACCAAAATCTCTCTGAGCGTGTCCTAGTGGCTTTGGAAAAGATTTTTTTTATATGTATAAATTAAAAAAATTGAAAAAAGAATTATTTGAATTTTACATTTTATGTTGTAAAATTTTCTAAATTTTACTTAGGAAAAATGATTATCAATAATAAATCATATACTTATTTAAATTTTAATTAATATTTTTAATCAATATGGTTAAAATTATTTTTTATTTAAAGTGCTCAGAAACTCAAATTCAAATTTTTTATTTAGGAGACTTTGTTTTATTGCTTAGCAAAAAAGGAGACTTTGCTTTATTTAGGCTACGATATGGATTAAATAAAACAAAGAAAATTGATATGAAAAATTAGTTGTTAAATTAAGATTGCACTCTTTCCCGTATGGGAGAGGATGATATGGCGATGAAAGAAAAGATGGAGGAAACTTACCCCATGAATGAAATAGAGGCACCGGGATCCTCTCTAGTTTAAAGAAAAACTGGTTTAAGAGAAAATGAACGTAATCTCGAGTACGACATGAAGTAAATAAAACACAAAAAATTGATATAAAAATTTATAGTTATTTGGATTAGAACTGCACTCTCTCCCGTATGAGAGAGGATGATTTGGCGAAGAAAAAAAAGATGAAGGAAACTTATCCCATGGGAGGTGTTTGGCCAAGTCCATTTTCAATGAAGTAGGCCTTAACCTGTTCTCTGGACACGGAAACATCCAATAAGCGAGAACCAGTAGAAGCGCTTGCATTCAAGACCACAAGGATGCAAAACACAAGCACCCTGCACCTCCAACCACCTGAGAAGGATGAATTTTGCATTGCCATAGTACTCTGTATATTTTGTGTCTCGGTATGATTCAGGAATCTGAAATAGAACAGTGACAGAGCAGGTTGTGAAGAAAAGAAGATAATGGTGACAATTTATAGAGAAAATATGGAACTGCGTTTTCGTTTGAATTTATTATTTTGATTTGATGATATTAAACATTATCATTATAATACCACATTGGTTGTAAATAAAGTTACAATGTGAAGTTTTTTTATCAAGTTTTCCTCATTTTTAAATAATTAAAAAGTTTAAAAATAAATTTTATGCTTAGACACTCATCAAAATGAAGAAATTGAAATTTATAATATGAAACACAAAAGACAATAGCATAATTAGTTAGATATGTTTTTAGTCTGAAATATGACCCGAATTTGGTTTTATTCCCTAAAGTTTAAATGAAGGGACCGGTGGAACAGTAGTATAAAATTAAGACTTTTGGTGTGCCGACATTTATTTAATTTGACATGTTATAAATTTGGTGTTATATTTGAATCATTTAAATATAATTAAGATTTTTTAATTACATTTATATGGAATGAATTTAAATGTGATAAAGCTAAATGAGGATATAATAGTAAATACATTTTAATAAAACTTCTAAAAATAAAAAGTCACTTTTACATTTCAAATGATTGATATTATGAATTATCATTAATTAATTATAGTAATTATATTAATGTGAAAATCACTATTATTATTATTATTATTATAATTATAATAATAGTAATTATGTTAATGGGAATATCACTATCACTATTATAATAATAATAATAATAAAAATAAAGTCCTCTAATTTACCTTTTAGAAAATTCAAATTATAGGGTTTTAAGAACAATATGTAATTTTATGAAATTTATCAAATGAATAAAAATATATTATGAAATTTAAAAAATGCTAAAACACTTAAAAAAATTTACTTTATAATTACGTTAATAGTAATTAAGATAATTATTTAATTATAGTTATTATATCAAATATCAATAACAAAGTTTATTTTAACATTTTCAATATTAAAAAAATACAACTAATAATAATAAAAATAAAAAAATAAAGTCCTATAATTTACCTTTTAAAAAATTACAATGATAGCGTTTTAAAAAATTCATATTATAGAGTTTTAAAAACAATACATAATTTTATGAAATTTATAAAATGAATAAAAATATAATATGAAATTTAAAACATGTTAAAACACTTAAAATAATTTTATAATATCGTTAATAAATCCATGCTAAAACACTTAAAAAAATTATTTTATAATTACGTTAATAGTAATTAAGGTAATTATTTAATTATAGTTATTATATATTTTCAATCAAGTCAGATTATCCACAAAAAGTATAAAACACGAAATTTGTTCTTAGTTGAGTTCATCCATACAAGCTTTGAAACCCATAAATAATTTCATGAGGAATAATCTGAGTAGAACTATACCTGTTCGCTGGGAGCCTCTTCCGCAGGGTTGGATAAACCGAAATATTGATGGAGCTTTCTCGATAGGGAGTGGATTTGTCGCTTGTGGTGGGGTTTTCAAAGATCAGTGGGGGAGATACCTTTTGGGCTTTGCTTCTAGGTTGGGAAATTGCTCGATCATTGAAGCTGAGCTCTGGGGAATCCTGCAAGGGCTTCAGATTATGGTTCAAAGGGGTTGGAATAGGGTGATTGTAGAAGTGGATTCAACTCAGACGTTGAAGTTTGCCACTGAGGGTTGCCCAACTTCTCATTTAGCTAGCTCTCTGGTTGAGAAAGTCAGGGATTTGGCACATTCTTTTTCTGAGTTGCAGTGGAGACACACTCTGAGAGAAGACAATAGGCTTTCAGACAGCTTTGTTAAGAAAGGGTCTGAGATTGATGGCGAATACAGGCTTTTTGAGTCTATTCCTACTTTTGCTATTGTGTACTACTGTTTTGATAATTCTGGATCTTGGTTTAGTTTGTTCGTGGCCCTAGTGGCCCTTTATTCACCAAAAAAATAACAAAGTTCGTTTTAACATTTTCAATATTGAAAAAAAAAAGATACAACTAATAATAAAAAAATAAAAAAAAAGTCCTATAATTCACCTTTTAAAAATTCCAATGATAGCGTTTTAAAATATTCCAATTATAGAGTTTTAAGAACAATACATAATTTTATGAAAATTATAAAATGAATATCTTTTATGGACAAAGGAGATTCATTTCTAACTATATATCTTCATAAAAAAAAAACTATCAACTATATATGAATATCTTTTATGGAAAAAAAAAATCACTTCATGTAATCACTTAACATACTTTTAGCAAAGACGATACACCACAAATTTTTATGTAAAAAATGGGAGAACCAAAATGTTTTCAAATTTCCTATGAAAATTTGATTGAAGATTTGAAATATTAAATATCAACTTGACTAAGAAACAAACAAAGATTATATATATATATATATATATATATATATATATATATAATAACTCATAGGCCAATATTTTTATTAACGTTGTAACAACGCAATGTACGGCCCTACGGGTGATTTCATCTTTGGTGAAGTAAGTCCAAGTTCTGATGGAAAAACCTACAAAGATTAATTTTTATCTTTATTATAATAAAAGGAAAGAAGTCTAAAACTCCTTTTTCCCACTCAAAATGAGGGTATATTTATCCCTACGTTTTTTTAAGTGGGATACATTTGTCCCACATCTTTTTTAATAATTAAGTCATTTTTTAAAATTAATTTTCTGAAACTCTATTGAGAAGTGGTGAGTTTTAATGAAAAGTTTTCATTTCCAATGATACTATTAGTTGGCAACAATAAACGAAATTTATTGTTTTGTTCATTGTAATTCTAATTTCAAATTGAAGTTGTAATCTTTCCCCTTTTAATTTTTCCATGATCTCTTCCGACATTTCACTGATACACCTCTTCCCCTCCCCGACTCTCGCTCTGCCCAAATAGCTTCGATTGTCCGTCTTTTTCTTTCTTTCTTACTGCCAACCTTTGGTCTTCCCCTTTATCTTTCTCTTTCTGACTCTACCTTTCATTTTCCATGTTCTCCCTTTGACTCACTGTTTTCCTCCTTTAACTCCTTTTCGCACCCTCTTCGTTTCTCTATTTTTACTCATCTAAAGAACTCAATAGTCCGACAGTGACGATGGTGCGTGACTGGGAGGGGTGAGAAGGTGAGGGTGAGGCTCAAAGTCGACATGCAGTAGTGCTCGCGGCAGGATGAGGCGCGACTTCCAGCTGAATTAATCGCGTGGTGTTTCGACGGTCGAGTTTGGCTGCGAGAGTGGTGAGCGGTGGCCATACGCTTTTACTCATAATTCTTTTTCTTCTCCTCTGTTTCTATTTCTGTTGATTGTTCTTCCTTATACTCCTATTTTTTAATTTCATTTGCTCACTGCATTTGTACGATTCAGTGTCGATGGACGGTGGACGAAGATAGATCATCCTTCAGCAATTACTCATCGAGAAATGTACGGATTTTTTGTCCCCCTATAAGGGTTCTTCTTCCCTGTTTTTGCATCTATTACTGTTACATAAAACTGACATATGCAATGAACCCTATGATGCTTCATTTTCTTAATGTGGTTGTTTTTTATTCCAATTTTGAAAATTCTTTCTTCACTGCCAGGTACGTTTTGGATACTCTGCTTCAAATACCTTTGCAGATCAACGGTGAGGGTGAGGGTGAGGGTGTTTCGTTTTCCTCTTTTTTGTGATTTTGATTTTTAGATTCCATTCCTCAACCTGTAAAACAGTAAAGTTCTAATTTTTCCACTTTGGATGTGATTAGGATTAGGTTAAACGGGGAAGGTAAATTTGAGATTCTCTCCGGTAAGAACTTTATTCTTTGGGTTTGGGTTTTTTCAAGAGTTTTTTTTTATTCAATTGCATGTGCATATTGGTGATGATTTCGATTATGTCTGGTGTAATTTTGCAATATGTGTGCATATAATCCATGAACTTTTGGCTGATTTGTTACTGGTGAAAATAACTTCTTGGGTGCTTCCTCTTCCAAGAAGGGTAGGTAAATAACAGGAAAGAACTTCTCTTTGCTGATTTGGGACAATCTTTTCAAAATTATATGAGGTGGAATTTATTCCTTATGTTTATTATTGATTTATGATATATTAGCACTAACATTTTAATTTGGTTGAGAAAATCTTAATAGAAAGTGTTGTGATATTGTTTTGAGACATCGAGCAGCTATGAGGTATGCACATGCGTATATTCTTTGAGGATAAATTTGAATTTGGTTTAATATGTTTTCTCTGTACTGATTTATAGATAGTATACATGTTTTTTTGCTTTATGAATGAACTTATTGCTTCTTCTTCTTATATTATATGATTCTTATTATGCACCTTTTAGGGTGATTTTAGGAATTTACAGTTCCAATTTTCTTCAAAACCTCACAAAAAATGTGTTTTTTTACTTCTCAATTAGTTCAAATTTACCACAGATTTATATAATCGGTTTCTTTTTCTATCACAGTTTTATTAGATGTACGAACTTCTTCTGGCAGATTTGGTACCTGTGGAGAGAACTTCTTGGTTGTTTTCCTCTTCTAAAAATGGTAAAAGGAAAATAATATGAAAGAACTTCTCCTTGGCTGATTTGGGATAATCATTTCAAAATTTGATGAGGTGGAATTTATTCCTTATAATCTTTTCAAAAGTAAATGAGAGTTTGCCCTTATGTTTAGTTTCATTTCATGTTTATAATTTCAGGTTGCTATGTTTCCTAATTCTGATGCTGATTTTTAATCTTTCAATTGCCATGTTTCTTCATTTGCACGCTTCTTTTTCTCATATTCCTTTGATTCTGAATTGCATGTTATCACTTTTAAACTTCTAATGGCATGTTATTCTGGTCTGTGATAAGTTTCGTACTTTGATTCTTCGATTATCTTTTTATTTTCCTATATTCTGAAATTCCAATTCTATTTTTTCCCGCATGGTTGTGCAATCCTGATATCTGAATATATATATATATATATAAATGTGCCCTTTTTTCCTAATATTTTGTGGTTTCTCTGGAATTTTTTTTTCAGGTTGCTATGTTTTCTAATTCTGAAACTATTTTTTGATCTTTCAATTAATATGTTTCTTCATTTGCATGCTTTTTCCTCTCATATTCTATAATTCTTATTATGCGCTTTTTAGGGTGATTTTAGGAATTTATTATTCCATTCTACTTCAAAACCTCACAAAATTTAGTTTTTTTTTTACTTTTCAATCAGTTCCAATTGGGGCTTCAATTTTAGTATTATTCAATTGTTGCAGTTCCAGCCTCTGTTATCAAGATTATACAGCTTCAGCAGGTTTTGAAAGGAGGCTAATATATTGAATAAGGATAATGGTGGTTATCTTCGAGGTGTCTTAGACATGGCTCAAGTCTATAGATTCATCTTGAATAAGGATAATGGTGGTTATATATCTTCGAGGTGTCTTAGACATGGCTCAAGTCTATGGATTCATCTTTTTCCTATCCTATTTCATCTTGGGTTGTATCACCTACTACAATCTTGAATTTCTATTGAAGAATGATCTTTCTGTTTGGCTACTGTTTTTGTACTGCTGATGATGCTATTACCGTCTAGACTGTGTTATTGTCGTTGTTTTAATTCCAGTCCCTTGGCCTCTGCTGGTGGTTTGTGATCTTTATAACAGTTGTTGTGTGTTGATGGTTGTATTATTTATTCGGGTTTTCATTGTTTGGTGCTTTGCTGGTGGTTTTATTTGGAATTAGCTTACTCCTCTGGGTTTTTTCTTCTATTCAACAATTTGGCATATTGAAAGTCGGAGTTGGTCACAATAGTTGCGACTTTTCTCATATTAATGGATTGGTTTCTAATTTCTTGGTGAAACTTTATTTTTTATGGTTTATTGGTGATATATTTTTAAGAAGTAATTTTTCATTTTTTTTAATAGGTGCTTTAAATATTAGCTGGTTTTGTTAATTGTTTTTATTTAGTTTTCTACTCAATAAATATTATTATTATTATAATATGTAGAAGATTTTTAAATTGAAGGTATGAAAAAGTAAAATAAAGAATTATTTTCTCCATCCTAGGACAATTTGAATACCAAAAACTAAAATATTTTTTAAGCTAACTGGAAGTTAATCTATGATATTTCTAAAAACTGAAACAAATATATGTGAAATTACAGGGATAAATATTTATATTATGTAGGAATAGCAAATTTGCATATAAACACATTCATATTTATATTTACATTCATATTTATATTTAGATCATAAAAGTAAAGATATATGAATATATAATAATTAAAAGAAAAATAGATATATGAATATATAATAATTAAAAGAAAAATACACCACACGGATGGTCGTTATAGATGAAAGTAATGATTTATTATTAATTATATTCGATAAAATAAAAATGTTTAAATTTCAAAATAGATTAATTATTTTTTATTATCGTTTCCTTTTTTATTTTATTAGCAATTGTAATAAATAAATTTATACGGAAATCATTTTAATTACAGGTTAAAATATAAAATATTCATAATTAGTTTATGATTATAAGATATTATAATAAAATTTATTAATAATTGAATTATATGATAAAAGTAAATTATGTGATAAAAATAATTGTGGTATTGCTTTGTCTTTAGAATTCAATTTTATTGATAAATTTTGTCAAGGTATTATTTTGGTTTTTGCATTTCTCTTATTTTTTTTTTCATTTTTCTATGAATTTAAAAAAAAATCTTATATTGGACAAGTAATTTTTAAATACAAAAACACAAACATATAAAGTATAGAAAAATAATTTTTGATATATAAAAGTTATATATAAATAATAAGATCAGATATTCAGGGGTAAATGTTTTTGAATCATAAAATTAACATATAAAGCATAGAAAATATATTTTTTAATATTATAGGGGTAAATGTTCATTATTAATAAGAATAAATTTTCATGAAAGTAATTTAATACCTAAACCATAAAGGTAAATATATATGTGTGTATGTATAAAAACTTAATTATTTAAGAGTAAAATTTTATCTGAGAATTATCATTCTACATGAGGGTAAAGATACTCAATTATAATTAATGTTTTAAAAATCAAACCGATAAAGGCATTGGTTCAACTATGGTTGAATTGTTATCGAACCGGTATTAATTAACTATAAATTTTGAATCTTACGTAACATTTTAATTAATAAAATAACATAAAATCATAAGAAATTAAGATATATGAAGTTGTAAATTCGTTTAAATAACCTTATTATAAGGTTTATAAAACAAAAAAAATTAATAATAATTGGTAAAAGAATAAATATCTCTGTGTAACTCTCAAATATATGTTTTTATTTACTTTAAAAGTATTTTAAAATAAAAGAACATAAAAATTGATTTTTTAAAAAGACCAGTTCAACCGGTTTTCAGACACCTATTTTTGACCGGGTTGACCAGTTTTTTGCTTGTCCGGTTCAATGGTTTATTTGGATAAGACACTTGACCGGTTTTCCGGTCCAACCAGCTGATCCGGTCTGGTTTTTACAACCATGATTATAATAACTTAGATAAATATATATGTTCTTTGGAAGCAAGATTTATATCAAAAAGTAATATTTTAAAAATATTTTGTATTCACTTATTATTGAGTTTTTTCATGGTTAAGTTGCTTATTATTTACTTAATTTCATACTTATTGCCAACAATAACTACTATATTATTCTTTATACATATTTAATAAGTCTCAATAACTTCATTATTTTACATGAGTTGATTGTAAAAGGTATAATCTTAATAAATTCACTTTATTTCATTTACAATTCAATAAGTAAACACTTCCAAATTACTCATATAATAATTTTCCTTTTTTACACGCATTGGAAGCATCTCATTCAAGAAGTTTACTTTGTATATATTCATATTCTTTACGGGGGCACATATATTTCTTATATATTATGCATACTTTAAAAAAACATTACGTATCAATTAATATTGTCATTTGTTATTTTATATTTTTTTTGTTATTAATATCAATGTTTTAAAAACCGGACCGATAATTAAACCGATAAAGGCACTGGTTCACAGTTCAATGGTTCAATCGTGGTCAATCAATTTTTATTTAAATATATTTTTTAATATTATATAATATTTTAATTAATAAAATAACACAAAATTATAAAAAATTAAAATATAAAGTTGTAAATCAATATAATTAACCTTATTATAAGGTTTATAAGACAAAAAAATTCATAATGATTAATAAAATAATAGATATCTATTTGTAATCTTAAATATATGTCTTTATTTATCTTAAAATATTTTAGATTAAATAAAAATTAAAAAAAATTGAATTTTTTTTAAAGGACCGGCTCAACCGGTTTTCTGACACCGAATTTTTTACTGGTTTTTGACCGATTGACCGGTTCTCACCAATTCTGAGATCCTCCTTCGATTTTCTGAGTTGCATGTACAGTTACTAGGTCAGTTCTCGATCGAACCGGCCGGTTCGGTCCGATTTTTAAAACAATAATTAATATATTTGTTAATAATTATTACGTTATTAATATATTAAATCACACGTTGTGCATCATACAGGTATACGACTAATATCTTTTAAATTTTTTCCTATTATCATTTGATTGGTATACTAACAATTTTTTCACCACTTACTTAATTTTACATAGTTATTAAAAATTATTATATTTTAACAAATATTATATTTTTACTAGAATAAATAACTTTCCGTGTATCGCACGGGCACAGGTCTAGTGAAATATAATGGGATGGATGCCAATCATTTTTCTTAGATTAAATTACAAGCCATACGATGATACGAACCAGCCACGAGAAATAGCACTCACTCATGCTGTCACCACTTTACAACCTCTTGAATTTACCCTTGCCAATGTCTATAATAAAAATCTATGAAAAAAGATTAAATAAAATCCTTTTGTAAACTAGTTCCTTGCCAACCCAATTTTTTCTCACATCAAAATAAACTCCTAATTAAATAAAGATGTATATAACAAGTGAAGAAATCTGGAAAAAAAAACAAAGAAAGACACGTTGATCGGAATGAAAAAGAGGGACCGAGATCCTCTCCAATTTAAAAAAACTGGTTTAAGAAAAACTGAACGGAATCTCAGCTACGGTATGAATTAAATAAAAAAATAATATAAAAATTTATAACCGTTAGATTATGACTGCAATCTCTTCCGTACAGGAGAGAATGATCTAGCGAAAAAAGAAAAGATGAAGGATGAATTTTGCTTTGCCATAATACTCTGTATATTTTGTGTCTATGTATGATTCAAGTATTCACATCTTCTTCTATATATTTCTTTAAATTAAAAGTTACTAGATTGTCAACCGCGCATAATTTAAAATTAAATCTAATAGCGATATATTAAGTATTTTTCAAATAATTTATATCTATCTATACTATTAATAAAGGCGATGGAATGATGTCCACATTTCACTTTTCAAAATTACACTTAACGACTTCATTTTCTTTAACTGTAAACCCCCAGATTTGATAACTTCCCTTTCCCTTTCCCATTTACATCAACGGCACTCATTCTCTTGCCCCTTTCAATCTCTCAAGTCTCATCAACCTCCCTCATTCATTCCCGCTCCACATTTTTCATTTCCCATTAATCAAAAGGTTCTAGGGTTCCACGTTTTCCAATTCCCTCTTTCTCTCTTCACGCCCCATTCTGAAAGCACACGCAGCCAAGAGGAGGAGAAGCGGAGGGAAGAGATGAAACAGGGGAAGATAAGAAGAGGGGAAGGAGGAAGGAGGAAGGAGGCGCGGCATTGCGGCCATAGCCACACCTGCTGGCGGCGGAGTTTGAAGATGAAGAACTTGAGTTTATTTTTATTACATTTTGTTGCTAATTAAAATGCTTTTTGTGTGTGCATTATTCTGTATACCTTTTTTTCTGGGATAGATGCTTTCAATGTGCTATTTAATTTAGTGTAATTAGGGTCCTATGATATTCCCCTTTTGTTTTCTATTTTATCTGTTATTGCAACAAGTTTTACTTACTATAATCTTTCAATTAACTCTTTCCTTTCTCGATGATGATTTGAAGGATTTAAAATTGCCACACTGGGTTGTGCAAATGAATTGTCGAAAGTGCAGGCTAAAGCAATCAAGGTTTCTTTTGGAACAAACAGTGAGCCTTCACCTCATCTTCTTTGTGCTTTATTAATTAATTAATAATTAATGATTTAATTTAATATATACTATTGATTTTGCACCCTGATTGCCTAAAAATTTGACAAGCTGTCTGAGGAAAAAAAATTGACAAGCTTCCTGAGGAAAAAAGTTGGGTAAAGCCCCTGTTGCGACATTGGAACATGTTAGAAAACACTGATGGTGACAATTTTGATACACTTGGATTCACCATCTGGATCTTATGCTTTGAAAATGTGGTAGTGGATTTTGGAAAAATTTTGAATGGAAATCTTATGCTTTATTTTTTTACAAATTTCTTTGATGTGGTTTTTTGTTTCCTGTTTCACTGATCCCACACATCATGGTGATGTGGTTTTGGACTATAATAATTACTTTGTGGTAGGATTGGGGAGTAATAGCTCTAGCATGTTTTTGTTGTTTATTGCTTGCTCTTACTTATCAGTTAGATATACTGCTACTTTGTCCTACTATGTCGTGAAGGCATATACAATGTAGCCCTTTACTAATACTCAATGATGTCATCCTTGATTGAGAGAATTAATATTAGAGCTATGTCATGCAAAAATAAAAGAAATTGTGAGGATATCATAATGTTGTTATCGCCTGGTTCTTCATTGGTTTTGTGTTGATCAAATTGCAGAACCTTTGCAGGGACAGCAGGGCTGTACTCATAGTATCAATGCTCAGTGCTTTTTTAAAGAGCAAGGTTAGAGATATGTAAACTGATTTATACAAGTTAAAAAGTATAATATGGTGGTTTACAACCTTAGGTATGTAACTGAGGAGTGAGGAGTTTCAAGGTATAGATTCAGTTTCAAATTACAAATTTTAGGTATGTTTTTTGAAAATTTTGTGTGTCTCACACTCACAGTTATAAATTTTCCCTTCTCTTAGAATCAATTATACTTTTGCAAAATAGATTTTATGTATCTCTGTTATTTTCTTTTATGTTTGTTCTTTCATTTCCTTTTTCAGTGGTATTAATGTGTTCTTTACAGTCCTTGATCTCTTTTTCTGTGCAACACAATCTTCGTTTCTTAGCTTCAGGATTGCTTGAACAACATCAAATTTCAGAATTGCGAGGCTAGAGATTTAATTTTTGCCCTCCTGGTTTCTGTCAAATTGGATTGGGGGAAATCTAGGAATGATTTTGAAACTTACCTATGTTTCGGAACACTTTAGGTTTTACTTTGGGGTGTTTTAATGCTGCTCACTATGATTTTATTTTATGGGAGTTGGAATTGTTTGGTCGGAATTTGGAATCTTATGGTGGAATTTAATTTAATATAATATAGGAAAAACTTGATGAACTGAAACACTAGGCTTCAGAAGAGGACTCTTTACTAAGGTGGATTTTAGGATAGACCCAACAAGTTTTGGTCTATCATAGACCATTAAGTTTTTACTTTAGTAAAACATTAATAAACTAAAATAATTCTATTTTAAAATATTCCTGTACAATCCTACTTTTTCATTAAGTTTTTACTTTAGTAAAACATTAATAAACTAAAATAATTCTATTTTAAAATATTCCTGTACAATCCTACTTTTTCATTTTGGTCCTCCTCTTCCCAAAACCCCAATCCCCTTCTCTCTATACCGGCGCGACATATCTCTTCCATAAAACCCAATCCCCTTTTCTCTATACCGGCGCAACATATTTGTTGCGGCAAGCTGTTGGATCTATGATGACACTCATCATCGCGGGTTTTCACCCAATTTTTTTTTTATTTGGGTCATTCGCTAGAGAAGGTAAGTCTTCGATTTGCATTTTGTTTGCTATTTCGTTATTCCTTGGGTCTGTAAGTTGATTTGTCCTCTGGCTAGATTGTAGGTGAAAATTTTAGCTTCCCCTCTTGGTTTGCTCAACTCAATGATGAATGAAAGGAAGAAAGAACTGCAACCAACACTTGAAGAAATGTTCACCGCCAAGAACACCGCTCACAACTCCGAAATGTTTCTCTCAGATTACTTTCCCCCAAATCGTTGAAGAAAACACCTGTTACGCAATACATAATATATAATAGGGTCAAAGTATAAATATAAAAAAAAGTTAAAACCTAAAACAGTCATAAAGTTACTTTTCATTTACCGTTTAAATCTGGACCGTTTATTGTAAAATAAATATATATCTACGGCTTAAATTCATTGGTCTATCTGTAGACCGCTAATGAAGTGGTCTATACTAAATGCCGCCCTTTACTAAAGTCTACACAAATGATGACAATGTTTCTGCTCTCCTTTTCATGCAGTTGAATTGAAGAAACAAAGTCCATGCTTGGTTCAACTTGGGAACAAGGTTGATCAGTATATTGCTTTTAAGGTACGATCGCTTTTCCCATGGATTCAATTTTGGGTCTTTTCTTTCCTTTCCCCTTTCTCCCCATGTCTTTTTAATGGCACCAAAGTTTTTAATTTCTCTCTAATGTGCATCTCTCTTGAGTCTTGGCGGTATACTGGTATTTGCAAAAAGAGAATCAAATGTCAATTTTACAATCCCTTTTGAAAAACATATCTATAATTTGCTATTCTGCTGGCAGGTAAAAACAACATCACCAAAGAAATATTGCGTCAGATCAGACCCAACATAGGCATCATCAAGCCAAAGGAAACATGTGATTTTACTGGCACTTTTCCTTTATCTCCTTATTCAGTGTTAAGTTCTATTGACACTATCTTTTTTCTAAAATAAAAAAAATTAGTTTCCACGTTTTAGTACACTTGCATGGGCTGTTGCTCTGTGTTTGTTCATAAGTATGATTCAACTAACACATTATTGACTTGTAATTTTTTGCTGTATGCAGTTACTAACCAACCTCAACGCACAGCACCACCTGCTATGCAATGCAAAGACAAATTTCTGATTCAGAGCACAGTTGTCCCCTTTGGAGCTACAGAAGATGACATCACATCTGATATGGTGAGGTTATATTATTTATCTATTCTCTCCCTGTTTTGGGATACCTGGAGTGTGATATGTCATTTCTGGGAAGGATTTAGTATTTTAGATCCAAAGTCAAACTCTTTTCTCCCTGTTTTTCCGTGAATGATGTTAGTTTTCTTCATTGAAATCATCATTTCCTATATTGCATGCCATATATGTGTGTGTTTTGACCCCCGGTATTTTCCCTTATTTGTTAAATGTACCTTTGCTTTATTTTTCTGTTAATGCAATTGCTGGTGTGTTTATTTTTAATTTTTAGCTATCGTCATAGAATGCCACTGAGCAGTATGGTTCATCCGATTTCAGGGTCAATCTGCCATATCTGTTGATTATACACTGAAAATTTTAACCTGCAGGTAATTTTCTTACAGTTTCAGTCTTGGTAATGTCACTTTGGTTGCTGAATTCAAATTTGGCCGACCTTCACCCAATGCTATTGATAACTTAACCTTATTTTCAGGGAACAACAAAAGAAGTTGTCTGCCCTTGAGATGGAACTAGCTACAGCTAAACAGGAAGGTTTTGTTCTGAAGCATTTGTCAGGAAATGATCAGAAGCATCCTACAAAAAACACAGGTTTGTCCAAATCTCTCTTAATTTATAATTATTATTAGTATAGATTAATTTGATTGAACCTAGCTAAAACATAACCCCTTAAACATTGAACACTTTAGGTTATAGTTTGGGGTGTTTTAATGCTGCTCACTGATTTTTTTTAATGGGAGTTGGAATTGTTTGGTTGGAATTTGGAATCTTATGGTGGGATTTAATTTAATTTAATATAATATAGGAAAAACTTGATGAACTGAAACACCAGGCTTCAGAAGAGGACTCTTTACTAAAGTCTACACAATGCCAACTCTTTGATGTGAAGGTACTGATTTACTTATATTGTTTTATCTATCATTTGGCACGATTATTTGCAGAGTTCTTTAGAATGACCAGGGTTAATCTCTTATACTATTTTCAAAGTATCCTCAATTCTTTCAAAGGATAGTGGGATTTTTACTCTAATGTTTACTTTATTTAATGGTTTCTAATTTGTATTTTCGGCAAAGCTTATTTTGTTCTTTTCATCATATATATGAGTGACATGATAATTCCAGTTAATGTTGAAATGTACTCCCTAAGCATTTCACTAAGCATTAGCAAATTGACATTGCCTTTTGCCTATTACTCCATACTAAAACCATGGTGTTCAATGTACCGAAGAATAATTAATATAGAAATTATATTGCTACTATAAGAATTTTCGCTAAATGAGTTGCTTGAAGAAGATGAGAGTTTAATCAGGGTCAACATTCACAATGGCCTAAATAAGTTGATTTCTGGAATAGAGGAAAGTTTTATTACATGTAATCTCTATTGGCTTCATATATGGATATTCTTTCTCTTGGTGCAGAATGAATTTCTGTTATGAAGTGAGATTTAGAGGCTTTGCCTTGCAGCATGTTTATAGCTTGCTTTTTCTAAAATATAGTGGCACTGCCCATGTATAAAAGCAGAATTTTCTAACCTTTTCATTGAATTTCCTTCATACAGAATTTTGATTACCTATGTATAAAATCAAATCATAAATAACATAATTCTGTGTCTCATGTCCTTAATTTTGAGCCCTTTGTGCAAGGGCTATAGAAGCCCTTTTAAGTATATACATATAAATATGTAAACAGATGTAATTTTAATGAATTTAAATTACGTATAATATACTAAATTGATCTAAATTAATCACAATATAAAATGTAAATTTGGTTATTATTAACACTTTTCTTGTATTTTAAATTTGTAAATCATATTGTAAATCTTTTTTTTTTAAAATAATATTGTGAAATTGTTCGAATAAAAATGTGCAAAAAGTAAATGGTCATCTATGATGATATTTAGGGATATAATAGATAATAAAATTGGAAACCAAAACCCGGTATTCCTTTATATATAATAGGCATTGTTGTGCCTATCTATCTGCATTTCTTATTTTTTAAAATCATAAATTTTGTTTATACACATTTAAATTTAAATGTAAATATAATTAATTTCCTATGTATCTGCATTTCTTATTTTTTGGGGAAGTCATAAATTTTGTTTATATACATTTAAATGTAAATATAATTAATTTACATGAATTAATTTAAATCACAAATAACACCATAATCTTTTTATTTGAATCAGGATAAGCTGTGGTGGCATTCATATAGTATTATATAATGTGTTATTATATAACTCATTATGTAATGTGTTATCATATAACTCTTGCATTAATATAGTATTATATAAGCAATTCTCACACTTCTCTTCTCATCGCTTTTTGGTTGTAACACACCCATGGATGAATCATTTTTCATTAGTCAATGTTGCAATCGTATTCTATTCCACTTCCACCTGTCACCAACAACTTCGACCAGTAGCCCAACACTCGATTTATTTGCAAAACAGTGATCGGTTGCCTTTCAATCTGGTAAATCTTCATCCATCACAAAAATGACAGTCTCCACAAAAAGGCGAAACTTCTTACTCGTAATACCAGTTTCAGTGTACTTATTAATTTAGTTCACGTTCGAAAAAATTAGCCAAAAAAATTTATCTGAAATTTTTTTTCTTGAGAAGAAAATGTTAACTTCTTTCCTTTGTTGGCACCACTAATTCTTTGCCAGCCAAATCAATGAGTCTTTTTTTCCTCCTCTACAACATGGAACAAAACCTCAACCATATGATTATATCACTGCGCAAACCAGTCCCATCAATATGGAGCTAGACATCAACATTGAAAATCCATCTAATTAACCTGCACACCTACTACTGTTACCATGTTTTGCGTGTTATTTTCCTCGTATAGTAGACACATGGCTCTTCGTGCACAATACTTTCACAACTGGCAAGGAAGCAATCTCTATACCTACCCTACAATTTGCCTCCAAGTTCAATAAACTCTACATCACATTGCGTAGAAATTGGTGTCTGATGCACATTAGCTGTTGTGTAGCTATTTAGTTCTAAAACATCTACGGAACAGCTAGGGATTTTCGTAGGTATTCCGTGGCTATTGCTGTTCTAAACAGCTGCGGAATAGCTAGCGAATTTCTAAGCTGTTCCTAAGATGGCTGTTCCGTAGCTATTTAGTCCTAAACAACTGCGGAATAGCTAGGGAATTTCCTAGGTATTCTGCAGCTATTGCAGTTATAGACAGCTACAGAACAGCTAGGAAATATTGGTTTTTCTTTAATGAGTATTGGGGAAGTTTTTCTATGTTCCCATTTTTGAATTTCAACATCATAGACTAGTAATCGATGTGGCAATGGTTTGTTTGCAGTTGGGACTGGTGCATCACAAGTTATGGTGGTCTCTTTGGAGAGTCAGACAACTGAGGATATTATGTATATGTTACCCTTTCCATATGTACAATTACAACCATCTCTTTGGTCTAAAGAATGTGTATACATGTTTATGACTTTGTTATTTTCCTTTAACTATATATAAATGTATTTATCTCATGTTACTGTGGAGCAGATTCCTCATAGTAGATGAGGAAAGAATGGTAAATGGCACAGGATCCAGCATTTTTGACATGCAGCTAGACAAAGTAGATGATGCCTGGGCTAAAAAACTACTATGCAATTATCTCAGATGGACATTGGTTTTACCGAGTGATGTATCTTCATGAATCTGATAAGCTAGTAGGTGTGTGTTCTGCTCTCAACCAAATGTCACAGACTACAATGTGGATTTCCCATTCAGGGTGGCATTTAGGACTTCATTCAGATACATTAATAGCTGCAAGGAATGCAGAAGATCAAGTGTCACAGTGTTGAGGACTTTTGCACCTGCTCATTTTGAGAATGGGGTGTGGAACACAGGAGGGTACTGCAATAGGACAGGTCCTGTGAGTGAGGGGGAGGTTGATTTTGGGAGCTTTGATTGGGAAATGAGGAATATTCAGATGGAAGAGTTTGAGAGAGGAAGGGATGAGGAGAGGAAAAAAGGGAAGAGATTTGAGGTAGTGGATGTAACTAGGGCCATGATGATGAGACCAGATGGGCACCCTGGGGAGTATTGGGGTAACAAGTGGATGAGGGGTTATAATGATTGTACTCATTGGTGTTTGCCTGGTCCTGTTGATATGTGGACTAAGTTATTGCTTGTTGTTCTTATAAGGGAGGCTGAGATTATGAGTCCTGAACTTGAGGCTCAAAACTAGACATACCTAGAGATAAATACATTTATATATAGCTAAAGGAAAATAACAAAGTCATAAACATGTATACACATTCTTTTAAATATTATTAAGGCTTAAATATGTTCCAGGTCCCTATTCCCTATAAATATAGGATGTTTTGCGTTTAGTCCCTACAAAAAAAATTTGTGCTTTTTAATCCCTATAAAATTTTGTAGGGACTAAACACAAAACACCTTATATTTAAGGGACCTAGAACATATATTTAAGGGACCTGGAACATATTATTATCCCTGCATCAACCAAAAAAAAAAAATATATATATCAGAATCAAAAACTTCCAAAAATAGAAGGTGATAATGAATGAAGTTCTTCAAAGTCCCAAATGGGGGTTGCTGCTTACTCGAGTTGTAATGTAGGGCTAAGAGATGTTTTGGGGTAATCCTGAACCGAAGAGACGCTAGGTTGCTCTGGCTTGCTGCTACCATTTCTCTGTAACAGGATCAAGTTAGAGGGGAAAAAAACTTAGCTCTGTTTGGCTGCTGAGAAAAGCATAGAGTCAAGAAAAGAAACAATTTATTATAAAGAAAAGAAACCAAAAATTGGAAATCTTGGCATTCTTGGAGTTGTTTTTCACAACCAAACAAAAGGGGTGAAGAGAAGAGTCTTGCTTGAACCTTGCGCTTGTGCTTTCTGTGTTTGGAGGAACCAAAACAAGCAAGAAAGCAACCCACGAAGGGGAAGGGGAGGGGGGTTTCAGAGGAAGAAGGTTTGGGAGATGGGTATGTTGGTGCAGATGCGAGATCCTTCTTCTTTTTTTCCTCGTCGCGCGCGCGCCACCGCGCCAATCCCTGCCATTCTCTCTGTGGCCGCGATCTCCGCCGCCAGCAGGTGCGGCTATGGCCGCAATGCCGCACCTCCTTCCCCTCTTCTTATCTTCCCATTTCTCTCTATTAGGTTTCTGTGAAGCCCCTGTGACAACCACCCTCATGCATACTTTTACGATTTATTTGCTATTCATCATTTCCAAACTATTTATTTTCTTTATTTTTCTTTTCTTTTTCACCAAATCCATGTAGTTATTGTAATTTCCTTCAGTTCTTGAAATTTTGGCTAATAATATTCATTTGTTCCATGTAGTTATTTTATTTAGTGTAATTTTTAAATGTTAGTAAAGGTGTTATCAGTGGTTTGAGAAAGTTGCCTAATCAATCTGAGTAATGAGTGTAGAGAGATCATTGACATGATATCACTGATTTTACACACGCACAAGATGTGTATCCACCTTTTCTCATTCTTCTTTAATCTATATATAATCAAATTATTTTACTAGTTTAACAACCATCATCAAATGATATTACATGAGAGTGATCAAAAAAGCATTGTTACATTTTTTTGACAGCAAATAGAAAAAAACTTAAAGTAATTTTGTAGCGGTTTCAGGCAAACAATAATATAATATAAATTTTTTAATCAACTTTGGCTGTTAAAAGTGCCAAAAAAATCTTTACGATTGTGGCGGCTTATGACTGCCATAAATGAATTTTGTGGTGGTCTGTGATCGCCCGAAGGAGGAAAATTAACCTTCACTAAATTATATTTTTTTAGTGTATTCTTTTTTGAAAAAATTGTCCTTACACGAATCCATTCATATCCATTAAAATGAAACTCACAAACACATCCATCTTGTGATTGAAATATGGGTTCTGCCATAATGGTAACAACCACAACTCAGATTATATGACTTGTAATAATATCAAATTTTGGAAGTAGATAGAAGGGAAAATATTACTCTACAACAAAAGGTATTTTGACATATATGATATACTTCAACATATATATATATATATATTAATATTAATAGAAGAGTCAAATTCGGCCATGATTGATTCAGCTCATATAGCCCAATTGGCCCTTGTACAGATACATTATAGAAATAAAATGTAAATATCTGATAGCCTTTTTTAGTAGTTTCTAGAACATTTATGAGCTGTAAACAGTTTTTGTTTTCTTCTCTGTACCTTTTCTTTCTTATCTTTAGGACACATAATTTATTCTTATCCTTAGGACACAACTTTATGTCTATACATTCTGTATTCATGATTTCAGCTATATACAGAGGAAGCTTTTCTTCAATCATTGTCTCTGATCTTTCTTTACCATTGTCCTTTACCCTTTTATGGTATCAGACCTCCACTTGGAGCTCTGCTAATTCTCCTTTTCTCCCATTATGTCCGCCGCAAGCACTGAGTCTAGTCATGAGTCTGGTCCCAATGCTACCCATTCAGACCCTAATCTTAACCCTTCTAGCCCATATCATATTCACCCTAGTGAAGGTCCCAACTTTGTTTCTGTCACCCCAGCCCTCATTGGAACAAATTATCACTCTTGGTCTAGATCTATACGTATGGCATTGATTTCTAAAAACAAGATGGGTTTTTTAACAGGTTCCATACCTGTGCCTTCCACTACAGATTCGTTGCATTCTTCCTGGGAGCGTTGCAACACACTGATCATGTCCTGACTCCTCAATTCTCTGTCACCCTCCATTGCTCAGAGTGTCATCTTCTTTGATCGCGCCATAGACATCTGGACTGACCTCAGGGAACGTTTCTCCCAGAGTGATTTACTTCGAATAGCAGAGCTCCAAGAAGAAATCTATGACATCAAGCAAGGCCCTCGTCCAGTCTCTGATTATTATACAGCTCTCAAGTCCCTTTGGGAAGAACTTGACAATTTTCGCCCATTTCCTGTTTGTTCTTGTTCTGCGAAGGCTTACCACCAACAAGACTTCATTATTCGCTTCCTCAAAGGGCTTGATGACCGCTTCTCTGTTGTACGTTCTCAGATTCTGCTTATGGACCCTCTACCTTCGGTTACCCCCGGGTCTTCTCCATGGCAATTCAGCGGGAACGACAACACTCATCCTCCTCTTCTGTCACAGAAGAGCCCAATGCGTTTTTTAATGCTGGTTTCTCTTCTTCCGGCAAGGGACGCGGTGGTCGTCCTCCTGGTACTTCCCCAATCAGCAGTACCAGAAATGCTCCCAACAAGAAATGTGCTTACTGTGGCCGTACTAGACACACAATCGATATCTGTTACGCCAAACATGGATATCCTCCTGGCCATCCTCGCTACCCAGGACGCCCAAGGTTTCATAACCGTGACTCCTTTTCTTTTGTCAACAGTGCCGCTCAAGAGGAGACACCAGAAGCATCTCACGCTTCCAATGAGGGTTCTTCCACTGGACCGGGTTTTTCTTTTACCCAAGCCCAATATCAGCGTTTATTGGATCTGATTCAGCAGCAACCCAATTCTAATGTTGTCATTTTGTTAGAAACTACTCATTTTTACATTAGGGAGAGGAAGAGTGGTAATAGAATATTAAAGCCACATGGAGTTATTAATAATAGTAATTGTCTAGTGGACAATTAATTGGGATAGTGGGGGCAGGAATCAATAGGGAAGAGATGGAGATTGTAACTGTCCACTAGACAATAAATTGTATAAAAGGGGTGCTGGTATAAATAAGAAGGAGGGATATTTAGAGAGAGACTTCAGATTTGTATTTGGAAAATATTGTGGTGGGAGAGTCCAGGTCTCTCGAATACCTGGAGGGATATTTTCTATTTTCTATATTTAGCATCTCTATATATGTTCATATATCAATCTGTTATTGAGCTAGAGTTAGAGGTCTATTTTGAATAAAATTTCCAGTTTTCCTATTTATTCCGAACCAATTCTATCAACTGGTATCAGAGCTCCCAAAGTCCAGGGAGTTATGTTGGTTCATGGTGTACACGAGAATGGAGGGACGGCTGGAATCTTTGGAGAAAGGTTTTGAATCATGGAGAAAGGAGATGGAGGCAGAAAGGGAACTCCAAGAAACACGCAGAGAGCTTTAAGAAGCAAGGTTCAAGAAGATTGAAGGCCTCTTGGAGAGCCTCGCTCAATCTATCAACAAAGGCGCAATGGGTGGAGCTTCTTCGGGGGTGTCAGAAAATGAGGATCTCGGTAGCAGGTCAGGGGGGAGAGTATTAAATGAACACCATGAGGAGCGCTGGAGGAGGTTTGAGATTCCCTTATTTTCAGGGGATGATGCATATGGGTGGGTGAATAGTTTGGGAAGATATTTCCAAATTAAAGGTGTAACAGAAAAGGAGAAATTACAAGCGACAATGGTGGCCATGGAAGGAAGAGCTTTGAGTTGGTTTCAATGGTGGGAATCATGCACATCAAACCCATCATGGGAGGGCTTCAAAGCAGCCGTCATTAGAAGGTTTCAACCTTCAATGATGCAAAATCCCTTTGAATTTCTTTTGGGATTGAAGCAAACAACCACCGTAGAAGATTTTAGAGCGAAGTTCGAGTTGTACGCAGGACCATTGAGAGGTACAGATCAAGAATACCTCAAGGGTATCTTCTTGAATGGGTTAAGGGAGGAAGTGAAGGCAGAATTGAAGTTGCATCCAACAGGGACGTTGGCAAAATTGATGAACAATGCCCAGATGATTGATGAGAAGAATCAAGCACTTGTCAGAGAAGGACTAAATCCAGGAACCAGAAGTGGGAATTCTTATAAAAATTTCCCATTTTCTAGAACGGTATCGGTGGAAACAGGGTCCAAAGTGAATTCTCAAGGAGTTTCACAATCAAATGTTCAGTCACGGGATCTGCAACTAACAGAAACAGTGGCTCTGGTGAGCCATTTCAAAATAGAGGTGGAGGGTTCAAAAGGTTGGCAGAAGCTGAATTACAAGAGAAGGTGAAAAGGGGGTTGTGTTTCAGATGTGATGAAAAATATGGGCCTGACCATATTTGCAAAAACAAACAGTTTCAAGTGATGTTATTAGAGACAGAAGAAAAAGAAGCAGAAGAAGAAGGAGAACACATGACAAAAATTGAATGTGAGGAGGAAAATCTGGAAGGAAATAAACCCCTGCAATTATCTTTGCACATCATGGTGGGTCTCACCACTAAAAGATCTCTGAAGTTGTGGGGAAGGATTAAAGAAAGGAGGGTGATTGTGTTGGTGGATTGCGGAGCTTCACACAATTTCATATCTACAAAGTTGGTGCAAGAGATGGGGTTGCCGGTAGAGGAGACACCTACCTATTATGTGGAGGTAGGTGATGGGCATAAAATCTAATGCAAAGGGGTTTGTAAAGGATTGGTTCTGCAGGTACAAGGCCTTGAAATTCAACAAGATTTTTTCTTGTTTGCCTTAGGAGGTGCAGACTTAGTACTTGGCCTCGATTGGTTAGCAAGATTGGGGGACATTCAAGCAAATTTTCAAGAATTGGTGTTGAAAATTGATGTTGGTGGAACATTGAAGGTTTTGAAGGGGGAACCAACACTTTCTAGAGCTATTGCATCTTTCAAATCACTGACCAAAGCCCTCCGAGATGAGGGACATGGGTTCTTAGTGGAATACAAAGCAATAGAAGATTCCCCAAGCAACAATGATAGTATTCCAAGAGCTGTGACAGAAGTATTCTTGAAGATGATTCCAACCTTTGATGGAAATGAGGCCTATTGGTGGCTAATTAACATGGAGCATTATTGTGACACCATGGGAATATTGGATGAGATGAAGATAAAAAGGTTTGTAGAGACTATGAGAGGTGAGGCACTCGATTGGTGGTTTTGTTGGAGATGGAGCAACTGAAATGCAATATGGTGGACTTTTGTGAAAGCAGTTCTTAAGAAATTTCAGCCTGAGTACGACCCAGACCTTCTAACATCTAGCAGTGGGGATGAGGAACAAGAGAGTGATTTGGAATTAGATACATTGATGCCTCGAGATGAGAACCAAGAACCAGTGGCCTGGACGACAGAAACTGATAAAGAAACGAAACAAGAGTTCAAGAAACCGGAAACAACCCAGGAGGGGGCAACCCATCAACATAAACCGACCAACATTTTGGATCAAGAACAAAGAAAAAATGAAGCTGCAAATATGGAAAACAAGAACCATTATAATGGAGAAGAAGTTGACCTCAATGAATTAGAATGTGAGTCTGGAAAGAATGTTATTGCAACAGAGCAAAAGGTGAAAATATTGGCATGGGAGAGACAAAATGAAAAGGGGTTGCGAACTGGGATATTTGGAGTGAGTTTAACACTACCAAAACCCCAGGCTGGTCCTCTTGACAAAATGGGTGAGACTTTTGTTAGGGTTTGGCAACAAGACGGTCTCAAAGGTTTCTTATTTGATTCTGATGAAACTTACAGGATCAAAAAAGTTGCTCACCAAGTCCATATTGTAACTCTGAACGGAAGCTTGAAGTCAAATGTTTGGACACCAATCACAAATGGGAGTGCAAAGCTGGGAAAGGGGGTTGTGGTTCTGCAGATATGTGTTTTGACCTATTTAATAGTTATAGTAGTTTCAGACCACAAACAGTGGGATCCAGGGGGAAGTTTTTCCAGTCTTTTGTCAATTATTCTAATGTCTCTGACTCTCACCAACAATACCTTATGAGTCTTTCTTCTGAGGTTGAACCACACACATATCAAGAAGCTACTTCACACCAATGCTGGACAGATGCAATGAAATCTGAAATTGAGGCTCTGGCTCTAAACAAAACATGGGATATTGTGGATATTCCTCCTAATGTCAAACCCATTGGGTGTAAATGGGTCTACAAAATCAAATGAAGACCCGATGGCACTGTTGAGCGTTACAAAGCGCGCCTTGTCGCAAAGGGCTTTTCTCATATTGAGGGGATAGATTATTCAGAGACTTTCTCCTCTGTTGTCAAGATGGCCACAATTCAGGTCATCCTTGCGCTAGCTTCAATCAATCGCTGGGAGCTCCAGCAACTTGATGTTAGCAATGCGTTTCTCCATGGAGACATCTCAGAAGATGTGTATATGGTCATTCCCCCTGGTATTATTGGACATAGCCCTTCCAAATGTTGCAAGCTCAAGAAGTCTCTGTATGGTTTGAAACAAGCAAGTCGTAAGTGGTATGAAAAATTATCCATCCTTCTTCTTTCTTGTGGTTATCATCAAGCACAAGCTGACCATAGTTTGTTTGTTAAGACTCATGATGCTGAATTCACTGCTCTAATTATATATGTTGACAACATCGTCTTAACTGGAAACTCTACTACAGAAATTGCTTACATCAAGCATGTCCTTCATTCTAATTTTCGAATTAAGGATCTTGGTTTATTGAAGTATTTTCTGGGGATAGAAGTTGCTCATTCAGATGCAGGAATAACCCTATGCCAACGCAAATACTGTCTAGATTTGCTTACGGACTCTGGGATGTTAGGTTCCAAACCAATATCCACACCGATGGATAGTTCCTCGCGTCTTCACAATGATCCTAGTCCATTGCTTGATGATCCTTTGTCATATCGGCGTTTGGTTGGTCGCCTATTGTATCTAACCAGTACCAGACCGGATATTGTGTTCGCAACACAACAACTTAGCCAATTTATGGCTCGTCCGACCAAGACTCATCTCAGTGCTGCCCAAAGAGTTCTACGCTACCTCAAGAGCTGTCCTGGCAAAGGACTCCTTTTTCGAAGAGACTCTCCTACTCAAATTTTTGGTTTTAGCGATGCAGATTGGGCAACTCTACAGACGTTCAATCACGGGCTATTGTTTCTTTCTTGGAAGTTCATTGATTTCATGGAAAACCAAGAAACAAAATATCGTCTCTCGTTCATCCTCCGAAGCTGAATATCGCACTCTTGCATCTACTACTTGTGAGTTGCAATGGCTGACCTATTTGCTTAATGATTTGAAAATCTCTTGCTCTAAATCTGTTGTTTTATATTGTGACAACCAAAGCGCCTTACACATTGCTGCCAACCAAGTCTTCCACGAACGAACAAAGCATTTAGAGATCGATTGTCACCTTGTTCGTGAAAAATCTCAAGCTGGTTTGATGCGCTTACTTCCTGTTTCTTCCTGTCATCAACTTGCAGATGTTTTCACAAAAGCCCTTCCTCCAAGATTATTCCACTCCAATTTATCCAAGCTGCAGCTAGTAAATATCTTCCTACCTTCAGCTTGTGGGGGGCTAACAGAAGAGTCCAATTCGACCTATGATTGATTAAGCTCATATAGCCTAATTGGCCCTTGTACAGATACATTATAAAAATAAAATGTAAATATCTGACAACCTTTCTTAGTAGTTTCTAGAACAATTATGAGCTGTAAACAGTTTTTGTTTTATTCTCTGTACCTTTTCATTCTTATCTTTAGGACACATAATTTTTTCTTATCCTTAGGACACAACTTTATGTCTATATATTTTGTATTCATGATTTCAGCTATATACAGAGGAATCTTTTCTTCAATCGTTGTCTCTGAGCTTTCTTTACCATTGTCCTTTTCCCTTTTATATATATATATATATATATATATATATAAACATACATATTATATTTTATTAAGTTTCTATATTCAAAAGCACATATTCCTCTAAGTTCCATCTCTTTCTAACAGTACATATTATGAGTGAGTTTTTCAACCATTCACAACGGTTCCACTTGAAAAAAATGTCAATGTTAGTAAACATATTAAATTTAATGTAGACAGTATGATTCTGGTGCAAATGCCATATACAGAGAAGCATTTTGCTATAGAGTAATATAATACATTTACTTACTGCTGTTTCAGTTTCCCTACTAACTTTGATCTTGATTCCACAACATTGATCTCTTTTTTCTACCGGGAATTTCTCACAGCCTGTACATAAGATCATACCAGGTCTGCTAAACTAAAGAAAATAATGTTTGTTAGCCATTAATATTACTATGCATAATGTAAATTATTTAGGTAAAACAGTGCCTTCATCTTTTAAATTTTCATTAATTAGAAATATTTAGATTTTAATTTTATAATTAGATACTCTTTATGTTAATTTTAAAGAAAATAAGATAATTTTAATAAAAATATTTTATCAAATAACTTTTAACTTCAAAGTAGCGTTTAAGTTAAAAAAATTTAAAATGTCAAACAACTTTTACTTTACCTTTAAAAATTCTTGATTTTGACTTTAGCTTTATATCAACTTATAAGACAAAATTAAATTGGACTAAACGAACCCTTATTTTTCTAATATCAAATGAATTCTAAATTATCTATCTCATTTCTATGTTGTTATTTTCTAAGGAAAAAAAAAAGCAAATTGCATTTTCTTTTGTGTGCTATGTATTTTTAATTGGATAATAATTATTTTGACACCAAAAAGTGATGTGCGAGAGAATGATAAAAATAGAGATGGAGTGAAAGATGTGTCAAATAATGTGCTGAAAAAAATGAGAGAGAGAGAAAAAAAGAAAAATGAGACAGGAAAGTAATACGTGATATAACTGTTTGTTTTTTAGAAAATATTTTTTGATTTCATTTACTGTTTTTTAGTTTTAATTGTGAAAATACTTTTCATTTTGATTAAAAAAAATCACACTACTTATATTTTGTTTATTGTTTTCAAAATTTCATATAGGAAATATTTAAATAATTTTATATTGATTTCTTTGTATTTTTTTGTACAAAACTCTTAAACATAGAATGGAATGGAAAAATAAATTAACATTTTTTATAATTTAAACTAATAAAAGGAAAAAGAAATAAAAAAATGTTTTTTTGAAAATAAACAAGTGTAAGTATATCATTTCTGTTAAGGAAAAAAGTATAAAATCATATTGAATTTATACCTATTACAAATACTAGACATGGTAAACTTTCACTCGGTCGCAATTAATCCAAACATTTTCTCCCTTCGGTCTTATTTATAAGACATTCCAGATAAAAAATACACATATTAAGAAAAGTAATTAATGCATTGATTTTCAAGAAAAAATAATAACCGCTTCCAGATTTATGTACTTTATCTTATAAATAGGACTGTAGAAAAAAATTCAAACGTTACCTTATAAATATGACCGACTAGTATTATTTGTTGAAATAAATCATTCCATTTGTGAGTATATTTATATCGATGGTTATACTTAAAATTGTGAGAGATGTTGTTTAGTTTATAGTTTTTTTAATTAGTTTTTTATATTATTTTAATATTTGGTTTCCGTTAATCTTAAAGGTTGATATTTTAAGGATTGGGGTAAAATGGAAGTTTTTTCTTTTTTGGTAATTTGTGATAGGGTAAAATGGAAGTTTATGTAGGCTATTTCAAGATCACGACTCAAGAGGAAGAGGGTATAAAAGTTCATGTTTGCTTTTTCCCCCCTATATTTTTTTTTTCGCTATTTGTTGCAAAACCTTGTGTAGAAGGAACCAAGCATTCCTGAACCCGAAGCGGTGGCTTGTTTCTGCGTCGCGGTGTGTTCTGAACCATCTCCTTCCGAGTTGTGACCGTGAGAGCTGCGTCATTTCGTTTTCTGTGTCAAGTTATCAGCTTATTCACTTGGATTGGATCTTCCTTCTTTCTCTTCTAAATGAATACCCAACACGTAAAGCAACTGCTCCGCAATAACTGTAAGTTCATTTTCTTCTCTTTTCCCATTTCAATAGTCGTAGGTTCAATCTAATGCTGCTACATAAAGAATTACGAAAGAATTAGAGTATCATGAATCTTTTTGGTATAAAAGGAAGCGTTCTTTATCATATGGTGAAGACTGAAGAGCCCAGAGGGGATGGAGGGTAAGGGAAATTGGGGTGGAGGACATTTTAGGGATTGGAATGTGCTACTCTTGTTGCATCACTTGCATTAGTTCCTAGTCCTACCAAATAAGCTGTTAACATCAAATGACGACACAATATTTTACTGATTTTAAATTGTGAATTAGGATTATAGAAATCCCAGTGAGGAGAGTAGATTAGATGGAAGGTAGTTCAGTAATTAGAGGTAGAATGGGAGCAATAAAACCATAGGTCAAACCATTAGGAAGGATTTTGATTTAATGATTTATGATATTATGGCATTATTTGATCCATGTAGCAAACCTCACCTAGTGAGAAAAGGCTCCTGTTGTTGTTGTTACATAACTTGCTTCCCTGCATCTTAATTTTTAAAGAAATTGTTGTATTGACATATCATATCTGTTAGAATATTCAAACCTGTATCCATGCAACATAGTTTGCTGCATCTTGCAAACAGAAACAATCATTTCATATAGTCATTGGGCATCATAGAACACCTTTATATTAAAAAACACTTTTGTTCAAGAGAGGAAGCACCACTGATGTGGTCCTTACAGAAGCCCAAAGGAGACACCACAAGGAGAGGAAAGGAGATGGGAAAAGAAATAGACAGTGCATTGTGGGGTTTGAACCCATGCACTCTCGTTACATGTCTGACAGCTCTATTAATGGAGCTGTCTCAAGGGGACTACGAAACACTTGTTTACTAGTAGAATATATGTCACTTATGCAAGGGGAACTGTTAAATGATGCGCTTTGTGTTATCAATCTGGTTGCGGGTTAATGCAATAATATCTTACTCAAAGGTTTATGAAAAACTGATATCACGAATAATCTTATCAGTATGGATCCCAATTGTCTATACCCTAGTATTTAACTTTCAACAGTTTTGTTAATACAAATTTCTTGCTATAAATACTATCTGAATATTCACATCTATTCTTTTTTTACTCAATGTGCAGATTGTACCAATTTTTTTCTCAATAGAGAGAAACCATATCAGAAGTATATGCATAGTATTTTTAACCAGCTTCAATTGCAAAGGTCAAGAGCGGACAAGGTAGAAAAAGATAAGCTAAAAGAAGAGCAAGAAACACATCAGACTTCTTTCAAGTCTGAAGTTAAGAAGAAGGAAGATGACAATTACGGGATTAGCAAATACAGTTCTGATGATGAAGATACCTCAGATAGCAAGTGGAAGATTGAACGGGCTTGGCTCACAAAGGCACTTGAACCGGCTCTGCAATTTTGTAGGTGGGCTCTGCCAACAGGTCTGTTAAGTGTCAACTTTATATAATATGTTTAATCTGATAAAGTTAGACAGCTGGAATGACTGCAAATTACAAGTACCTTTCTATAAAATATGTTATAAACTAGCTATGAGTCAAAGATGACTAAGTTCCATTATAAGATATAATATTTTTTATATCATAAGCTGTGGTCCATGAAAACTTGATCATACAATGTTCCAGTTTGGTTGCTGATTCTGCTTTCCATGTGATGCAGGAGACAGAGTTGGAAACAAACCCCCACCAAGCAATCGATCTCTTACGGAAATAATTGCCTACATCCAACGAAACAAGATTGTAATCCAGGACTGGAGCTTGAGTGACCTTACAATTGGCTTGTATCTGATCTATCTTCGTCAAGCTTCCACACATCCATTTGAAGATATCAAAGGCACTGAGATATCATCAGAATCAATAGTAACTTCTGGAACTGTATTTTAGAGGCAAAGAGCACATATGTTAATGTGATATTGTGATCTTATACTTTATTTTAGCATATCGCTGAAAATTATTGTGATACACTACATTCTTGATTCTTATCAAGATATCTTATTGGATTTCAGGTTCAAGATCTTATTTATCATCTTGAGTTGGCTAAAGGTGCTTATAAGGGTAATCCTGCAATTCTTTCAAGGAATAGCATGCTCCGAGAAAGTAATGTCATAAAATTTGTTAAGAACTCCAGTGTGATGAGGCCTGCATATTATATAGGGGTTGATCCCCGTAAAAAGCTTGTAATTTTGGGCATTCGTGGGACACATACTTTATATGACCTTATCACTGATATTGTTTCCTCAAGTGATGGTGAAGTCACCTTTGAGGGCTATTCAACCCACTTTGGCACTGCTGAATCTGCTCGTTGGTTTCTTCACCACGAGATTGCAATTATAAGAAAATATTTGGAGAAACATGAGGTGGGGATGATCTTTCTTTATCTATTTTGGTTTTCATTTCTTAGATTACCTGTTTTTCTTATCCATACTGTGAGGTATGGCTAACTCATTAACAGGGATATAGGTTAAGACTTGTGGGTCATTCTCTTGGAGGTGCTATAGCTTCTTTACTAGCAATAATGATCCATAGAAAATCTTCAAAGGAGCTAGGTTTTAACCCTGACATTGTATCTGCTGTTGGATATGGAACTCCACCATGTGTCTCCAGAGAACTTGCTGAATGTTGCTCTGGCTATGTAACTACAGTTGTGATGCAGGTGTGTGATTGCATCTAACAATGTCTGTATGACAATATTTGATCTGAAAGAGAGTAATTATATCTATGGACTTCCTGAGACAAGTCAGATTCTTTTCCCAAATTTTGTCTGTATTTATCTATTCTGTTTCCCTTACGACTTCCTGTTTTTGGACTGTACAATTTGTACAGGATGACATTATACCTAGATTGAGCGTAGCTTCCCTAACAAGGCTCAGAAATGAAATTCTGCAAACTGATTGGTGAGTGACATTTAGTTTACAATCTTGAACTGAGAAACTCCCCTTCTTGTCCCTTGAGTAAATAGGACATACAGGAAAGCACTTAGGAGAACTTGTTGCAGTTCTGTTATTAAAAAAAATATTTGTATATTTTAGTATTGTAATCATGTTCCTTGTGCATGTAAATTTTGTTTAGTGTTAGGAATGGGAAACTCTGTTTTTTTAAAGTTGGTATTTACTATGTGAGTTACGGGTGTGAAAATGAGTGGATGGTGATTGAGTATTGCAACAGAGAATTTCTACAACACTGTAGTGTAGAGCTTAAATATCTAAAATCTAGTGGGTATAAATGGCTGCTAAAATTTTATATGCATTTGGTAATTAGCTAACAAAAGGTTTGATCAAATGATATTGTATTTTCTTCAGGATGAGTGTAATTGAGAGAGATGACTGGAAAAGTATCATTGATTTGGTTACAAATGCAAAGCAGGTCGTGTATTCGGTGCAAGATGTAGCTCGCAAACTTGGGGATTATACAAGTTTTGGGAGAAATAAAAGTTCAACTGGTAAGCTTTACTTTTCTGGTTCAAAACTTAATTTTCTCTGAAAAAGTGAAATTAGATTTTTGTTGTACAGTGCTACCTTTTCAAACATTTTTCAATCTGATAGCCTACAGGCTAGTGGCATTCCTATAATTTTTGTTTTGGGGTATAATTATAGTTTTTTCTTGTTTAGAGATCAATGCATCAGAGAATTTTTGCTATTGTTGGGTGGTGGCTTTCTGCATCTTTAACAAACCCTCTCCTCTGAAATAAATCAATAATAATAAGAAAAAAAAACATTGGGTGGATATGATGGGATCCATGGAGAGAAAGGGCCAAAGGAAGCAACACTGGGTCAGGAGGTAACGCCTGTAGTTTAGCCTAGGAATGGGAGGAACGGTAATAGAGGAAAAGAAAAAGAAAAATAGCTGAGTTTTCAAGTTAGTTATTGCCTTACTGGCCAGGGAAAGGAAATACATGTGTCCACGGGACTATGGGGAGTGATATGAGAAGAGCGGAGTGAGGGGAGGGTGCCAGTTATGCCTTTTGGGTATTTTGCAGCTTTCAGCTGGACCATGAATGCTCTAAGCATCTCTATTAGGAGCTTGGCTCTGGGATTTTTTTTGGGGGGGTGGGGGATTTTCAGTAAATAATACATATTTTATCACCCTTCCTCTCATACCCACACTAAACTACAGGTTTTTCCCCTTGATCCAGTGTTGCTTCCTTTGGCCCTTTCGCTCCATGGATCCCATCACTGCCACCTGCTTAAACTTCAGCCTTGTCCACAAGGCTGGAATCTGAAAATTCTGGAAACTGATTGTCAATTACAAAAGCATCACTGCAGTATTTTCTGCCCATTCTGTGTAATGGTTTGAGTAGGCAGCTTTTTCAAGGAGTGCCCCATCCCAGTGGTTTTCACTTCCATCCCCAAGGGCAGGTTCTTTAAGTTATCATAATGCCCCACAGTTCCTTCGAGTTGAGGAATACAGAAAGCTTGATGAACTCAACAAGTTGGAGGTGATTTTGGCTCATAAGCTACAAGACCAACTCTTTCTCTGGCTTGATAAAGCTCTTGAAATTTTGCAGCAAGTTTAGGAGTAATCCTCCTTTTATTTGTTGATTTCATCATATGTTCTAGTGCTTGATTAAAATGAAACTTCAATTGTTTCAAAGCTGTGTACCTGTCAATCAATTCCCTGACTGCTGATTCCACCCTTTTTAAATCCTTTTCTTTGCCTTGTTTTTAATCTTTGCAGTATGCTTTTGCAGACCACAATAATCCTACCACTTCTGTTTGTTCTTTGTCCCTCAAACTGAAAAGAGAGTCATGATTTTCCTTGATATCTAGTCCTCCCCTCTACTGAATTATTCTGTCTTCCTACTAAAACTTCATCACCTTACTCCTCCAATCTGTTATGACTTCCCCTCAATGTCTCTAACCAAGCCATCCCCAATATAAAATAAAGTTGTCCCAACTGCAAGACATAAGGATTAATAGAAATATTTAGATTCCCCAATTCCACCATCACATTAGGACATTTTCCTTGTACCCATCCTTAATGATTGTCATAAAGCTGGATTTCACAAGATTGGGACCTGGTGATGGTATCTATGGAGAGAAATGACCAAAGGAAGCAACACTGGGTCAGGGGTAAAGCCTGTAATTTAGCGTGTATATGAGAGGAAGGGTAAGAAAGGAAAGAAAAAACAGAGAAATGGATAAGTTGTCAAATTAGTTACTGAAATACACATGTGCGGGGCTTTGGGGAGTGATATCACGAGAATGGAGTGAAGGGAGGGCATCAGTTATGCATTTTGGGTATTTTGAAGCTTTCAGTTGGGCAGAGAATACTCTAAGAATCTCTTTGAGGAGCTTGGCTCTGGGATGGGTGGGGTGGTCTTCTAATACTTTTGATTTTAAGTAAATAATACATACTTCCTGTTTTTCTTATCTTGGTTCTCTATTAGGACATCACCCTATCTTGTTTCTGAATCATTCATGCATTCTTTCATTACATGACTTCCTTGTAGAGTACCTTTTTTTATCCTGGTTGGCCATATACAGTGGCAGAACTGCATTTCAAACCTGTCCAACCCCCCTCCCCAAACATCAATTGGTGACAAGTTGCCAGTATTTATTTGAAGAACCAATAGACTTCTTTCTTGTTGCCAAGATGAAATTTATGGTACAGTATTTAAGTAGCAAGAAAAAGATATTTGAATGTTTCAACATTTGGCTTCTTTGGACATAAAAAAATACCAGTTATTTGATAGTAGATATTGCATTACATTTGTACATAAAAAAATTGATTAAATTGTACGTTTAATTTTCCCTTGTTGGTATTTAATGCTTACTTGTGCTTCTTAATTGCCTTTATTGTGATCTTTTGTTTTTTTCATCAGCTGTTTTGATGTGTGTAAACAGTTGGTCCCACTGGTAAGGAGTTGCCAGTTGCTAGAGAAGCTTCTCTGCCCCCGAAAGCAGCAAAGGAGAATTCAGTTGTCATGAAAATTGAGGGAACTAAACCTGCAATATCTGAGGAGTTATTAATACCTGGGACTGTTTATTATCTGAAGAGGAACTTGGGATCCCAAAATGATGTTGGAAAGGATTTTTTCACCCTTTTGAAGAGGCAACCTGGTGAGCATTTCCCGAGGATAATCCTTTCAGGCAATTTGTTCACAGACCACAGATGTGATAGCCATTATTATGCTTTGAGAGATGTTCTTAAAGGCTTGCCGTGGTCTGGCGAGGAAGGTATTTTTAGATAACCAATTTTTTATTTTTTTTTTAGTTTTTCATGATGCCATTTGATTGCAATAAAACTATACATTGTATAACTAGTTTTCTGCACTTAGAGGGTGCCATATAGTTTTGTAGTCCACGCCGAGGTGTCAAGAACACCATAGTAGATTAGAAGTTAGCCAATTTATGTAAAATACAAAAATTGTGGATAGTTGTTCCTATCCTCAAATAAAACACTGAATTAGTTTTGCAGCAATATTCAGTCATTGTTGTATTTGTTTCTTTGATGGACAACATGTTGTGGTTCATGTAATGTGTATGTACTCATGTTTTAGATCTCAATTAGTGATTGTTTGTGACTTTTGAATTTCTTCATCCCTAGCATTTTATCTAGTTTTGTGAATTAAGCATTTCATTTTCTTTTCACTCGCCAAACTATTTATACCACGTAAGAATCAAGGGTCATATTTTCAACCCATAAAGTATATTTTAGAAATATAGTATAAAATCATTCATGTGTTTTTATCCAACAACTTAAACTTTTGGGATGGTTGGTTCACAATATATATTAGAGCCTCAATGAATAAGTGGTTTAGAGTTTAATCCTTGTTATCCCCATTGTTCTAATAAAAAAATTAATTTTAGCACAAGATAGGTGAACTTCTGCATTGTTCATGCTTTAAGTCCAAAAAACTCATGAGGGGACATGTTAAAAATATAGTATAAAATTATTTATATGTCTTCACTTGAAGTTTCAAATTTTGTAATAATTGATTTATGACACTATAGAATAAAACATAACTCAAAGAGATTGAGAAGGAAAAAAAAAATCATCAACCTGGATCTTTAGGAAATCCTTTTTGTGTGTGTATGTGTGCGTCCATTTCCATATTTGATGTCACGCGTTTGAAGGGGGATACATCAGCAGTTGGGTATTGGATACTTTCATACTTCAACATGACTAGTTTAGCATGAATTATCAATTGATCATGATTTCGTTTAAACCTTGTTTTAGTACTCATGGAGTAAACTGAATGCATAAATTTACATTCTTAGGCAAAATGATTGAAGTGCTTTCATTGAACGTGTTTTGGGGAGTCTAATGAAGATTACGTTCGCTTGCACCTTTTAGAATACTTGTAATATGTCTTTTACTTCTTTGAAATGGAGGATTGTTGAGTGTTATTTGTGATAGAAAATATCATTTAAATTTGAGAAAAAAAAAGTTCTTGCACCAATATAAGACTTACAATGGTGAATGAGATTGAATTATAGTTCATTAAGAGTTAATAAACCAAACTTAATATTGATGGATTAAATTGCGTGTTCATAACAAGCGCAACGGAAAATAGAGGACCTATGTGTATCAATTTATACAAACTAGGTATCAGTGAGGCAAAAAACATTTAAGAAATATTTACCTCAGGAGACTGTGATGGCTCTACAAAACTTCCCCTCCAAAAATATGAAGGTTCTACACGTGTATCCACACCGAGACCAACTTTGTTGTGTCAACACTTGACGCGTGGAACCAAATTTGTGAATCTGCAACTTAGGAGACTGACTAAGAAGAGAAAGTAGTCCAGCAAAATTCATTCAGCTTGCTATATACTTCTAGCCCTTTTAAAAGGCACGTATATATGTTGCAATTTTAAATTCCTACTTTATAGGAACTACTCCCTCATCAAAGCATTTAGTTGCTATCGGATAGCAACACACTTTGTTGCAAGCTAGTGGTTGCCAACGTGCCATGACTTGGTCAATTCTGTTGCAACCCCTCCTATATATATATATTTTTACAATATATTAATTAAGTCTGACTTAATTAAATTACAGATGTTTAAAATATTATTTGTATATTTGGTGCTAGCAAAAATACAATAATATTCCACTTTGAGAAAATATATTTATCCGATAAAATTAAACTATTTAATTTGCCCAAAAATATTTTCTCGTCCAACAAAGATTGGAACACTCGTTAGTGTGTGACCCTGTAGGTTCATTACTAAACCGGTTGTAAATTAATTCAATAATTTACTAATTAAGGTTGGCGTCTAGCAACACTCCTTAACGGTCGGATAGTATGAAGTATATCTTACTTTATAACCACTAGAAGATTAATATAATATTTCCTTCCATCCTTTTCAGCTCTATGTTAACTCTAGAATATGGTATATTTGTCAAATTCTAATAAGTTAACGTGTGATGAATGACTTAAGAAACTCCTTTCTTCTCTCATTCATAATACCCTGGCCAAGGTCTTTATTTATATAGAGCTCAAACTCATTACCAAGAGTTGATGGATTCTTTCTTGATTAAACATTAATCCTACAAGTATTTAATCATACCTGATAATCTTTAAACTAATGTCATAAAGCATTAGGTGTCCGATATCAAAGTATAATAAATATCTTGTTGATTACTATGTTAATCTCAAGTCTAAGGAAATTATACATTTCTTCAAAAGAATTCCCTATTGACAATTCAAGGGTAATATTAACCATTAGGAATTCTCCTTTGAGTCAGTTCAATGGTCATATCTCTATATGCACCATTTATATGTGTAATTTAATAAATGAGAACTATTAATATTTATCTTATAAAGACTACAACACATATATTGATCTATCCGGATTAATGATGTCCTATCCTCAATAATCCAACGATCAAGAACAATTTAGATTAAAATTATATAAGACTCATTTCTCATTTTTGTAATCTCTATTACAATAACAAGTCTCTAATTTTAATTGAGGACCTTATCATATGAATTAAATAAATATGACAATGAAATGAACAATATACACAATATTATTATTACTAACATGGCAGATTGGATCCGGTGCATACCTCAATTCCAACAATCTCCCACTGCTTCTTTAGCAGCTTCACTTGCCGCTATGTCTTCTGCTTCAGTAGTAGAATCAGCAGTGTTATCCTGCTTGGAACTTTTCCAACTGACTGCACCACCATTTAAAGTGAAGACATAACCGGAAACAGATTTGGTATCATCAATATCTGATTGAAAACTAGTGTCAGCATAACCCTTTAACTTGAGTTCAGAACCTCCATATATGAGGAATTGGTCTTTAGTCCTTCTTAAGTACTTAAGAATGGTCTTAACCACTTTCCAATGCTCCTCACCTGGGTTTGCTTGATATCGACTAGTTACACCCAGTGCATAGGCGACATCAGGCCGTGTACAAGTCATGGTGTACATGATAGCTCCCACTGCACTAGCATATGGTACCCTATTCATGCGTTCCCTCTCTTCAGCAGTTTTAGGACAATCCATTCTACTGAGAGTAACTCCAGTTCCTATAGGCAAATAGCCTCTTTTAGAGTTATCCATGTGATACCTTTTTAAGATGGTATCAATGTACATAGATTGAGAGAGTCCAAGCATCCTTTTGGATCTATCTCTATAGATCTTTATTCCTAGAATATAAGCTGCTTCTCCCATATCCTTCATGGAGAACTGTTTAGACAGTCAAATCTTTGTAGATTGCAATGCCGGAATATCATTCCCCATGAGCAATATGTCATCAACATATAACAATAGGAAGATAACTGTGCTCCCACTAACCTTTTTGTATACACAAGGTTCTTCTTCACATCTAACAAAATCAAACATTTTGATTGTGTTGTTAAAGCGAATATTCCAACTTCTAGAAGCTTGCTTCAATCCATAAATGGATCGTTGTAGCTTGCAAACTTTGTTATGATCAGACATAGGTGTGAAACCTTCAGGTTGTGTCATATACACATCCTCTTTTAACTCTCCATTAAGAAAAGCTGTTTTCACATCCATCTGCCATATTTCATAATCATAGTATGCTGCTATAGCAAGTAGAATCCGAATTGATTTGAGCATTGCCACAGGAGAGTAAGTCTCGTCATAATCTATTCCTTCCTTTTGACGATATCCCTTGGCAACAAGGCGAGCTTTATAAGTCTCGACCTTTCCATCTGCTCCAATCTTTTTCTTGTAAACCCATTTACAACCAATTGGTTTTATATCCTTTGAAGCCTCAACCAAAGTCCATACTTTGTTAATCTTCATGGATTCCATTTCAGATTCCATGGCTTCTTGCCACTTCTCATGATCCAAGCTTTGCATAGCCTCTACATAACTTTTAGGGTCATCATCAATATGACGATCCTCATTTGCTATGTCATCTAGCACCATCAAGTTTAATCTATCCGGTGCATGATGTGATCTGCTAGACCTTCTAGGAGGCACCTGTGCTACTGAATCCTCTTGTTCTGGATTCATCGGTTGTTCTATCTGTTCTTGAACTGGTTGAGTAACTTGTTCTGGAACCACAACCGGGTCTTGGATCGGAACATTTGAAGATGGTAAACTTTGTGTTGACCTTAAACTATCCAAGCAAGGATGCTCAATATTCATCTCATGTCCTTGAGCATTTGACGTTTCATTGGTTAGTTGATTTTCATCAAGTTCTACTTCTTTACCATGAATTCCTTCTGCGAGAAATTCCCTTCTAAAAAGGTTCCTCCTCTTGCCACAAACACTTTATGGTCAGAAGGGTGGTAGAAATAGTATCCCATTGTTTCCTTAGGATATCCAATGAACCTACACTTGTCAGACCTTGCTTCAAGTTTATCCGTTTGTAATCTCTTAAAGTAGGTTGGGCATCCCCAAACCTTAATGTGTTTAAGGCTTGGTTTACGGCCTTTCCATATCTCATATGGCGTTGTAGAGACAGATTTAGTGGGAACTTTATTTAACAAATAATTTGCCGCTTCCAAAGCATATCCCCATAAGCTTGTTGGAAGGTCAGTGAACCCCATCATGGATCTTACCATATCTAATAAGGTTTGGTTCCTCCTTTCAGATACACCATTGTGTTGTGGTGTTCCTGGAGGTGTCCACTGTGAGAGAATCCCATTCTCTTTTAAATAATCAAGAAATTCAGCACTTAGATATTCTCCTCCTCTATCAGATCTAAGCACCTTGATACTTTTACCAGTTTGTTTTTCAACTTCACTTCTAAATCTCTTGAACATTTCAAATGATTCAGACTTATGTTTCATTAGATATAGAAAACCATATCGTGAAACATCATCAGTGAAGGTGATGAAATAAGAATATCCACCTTTGGCTTGAATTCTCATGGGCCCACAAACATCTGTATGAATTAGTCCCAATAATTCAGAGGCTATTTCTCCATTTCCTGTAAATGGGGATTTTGTCATTTTGCCTTTGAGACAAGATTCGAAAGTTGTATATGATTCATAATCATAGTCATCAAGGTAACCTTCCTTGTGCAACTTACTAATTCTTTTCTCACCAATATGACCGAGTCTACAATGCCAAAGGTAAGTTTTATTTACTTGATTATCTCTTTCTCTTTTAAGACCAGATACATGCATAATCGGATTATAACGCACTTTAGGTAAGACATAAATGCCGTTTTGGATATACCCATTCGCACATAAATGATCATTATCATTATTATTATAAATCGAGCAAACACCTTTATTAAAAACAGTGCGAAAACCACGAGAATCCAACATAGAAATCGAAATAATGTTCGAAACAAAATTAGGAACATAATAACAATCCTCTAAGACTAGTACATTGCCAGTCGGCATTATTAAGGAGATTGTTCCTATAGCGTTGGCTGCAACACTTGCTCCATTTCCCACTTGGAAACTGACTTCTCCCTTCTTCAACCTTCTAGTTATTTGCAGTCCCTGCAACGAATTGCAGATGTTAAAACTACTGCCAGTATCTAATACCCATGTAGAAGAATCAGTAACAGTTAAGGAAATCATGAAAACATTTTTCATAATAAATGTCTTACCTTGTTTCTTTTCTTTCAAAGAATCAAGATATTTGCGGAAATTCCTCTTCCAGTGTCCTTTCTCCTTACAGAAGAAACACTCAGCATCGCTTTTCTCAACATTGCCTTTCTTGTGCTTGGGTTTGGTCACACCACCCTTTGCCACAAAAGGCTTCTTTGGAGACTTGTACTTTCCTTTGCCCTTGTTCTTATTGGACTTTCCAACCACCAAGACAGATCCTTGGTTCTTTCCAGAGTCAATCTGATTCTGGTAGTCAACTAACAGATTCATCATCTGATGTAAATCACAATCCATCTTGTTCATGTTAAAATTAACAACAAATTGTGAGAATGAATCAGGGAGTGACTGCAGAATCAAATCTTGGGATAACTCCTTCCCAAGTTTGCAATCCAACTTCTCAAGTTGTTCAATAAGAATGATCATCTGCAGAACATGAGGTCCCACCTTCCCATTGACACCCAATGTGGACCTAAATAGAGTCTTAGACAACTGGTATCTAGTTGTCCTACTCTGCTCACCGTACATCTTTTTAAGATGAGCGATGATACCAGGTGGATCCATATCCTCATGTTGTCTCTGGAGCTCTGGGCTCATGGATGCTAGAATGATGCATTTTACATTCATGCAGTCTTCTAAGTACTTCTGATAAGTACTAGAAGACTCAGCATCATCCTTGTCTTTAGGTTCAGTCACAACAGGTTTATCGATCACATCGATAAGTTTTTCTTGCATGAGAACAATTCTCAGATTTCGATACCAGTCCAAAAAGTTGTCACCATTCAACTTTCCATCAGCAAGTATCGAACGCAATGATAAAGCAGACATGTCGAGATATCTAATGAAATAAAAACATGTCAGTACATATTTTAACAAATACTCCCACTTACTACGATAGCTATTTTAAGAAATCATATTTCTTTTAGTGGAAATATAAAATAAATATCTTAAAATTATGAATAAACACTTGGTTGTCAAGTCATTTATCATACACATTTTAAGATAAATGTATCACATACAAATGCATTTAAAAGAAAATAAACAACAAGTAGCCCCCTATTTATCAGGTCGTTCCTACAAGTATATTAGAATTAATCTCTACACTCCCTAGGTAGTCTAGGCATTTAGTGAAAAGATTAATTAAATTTTTTTTTATGAAAAGCCCCGTTAATCCTCTTAATTTCAAGTCCCCTGGTTATCAGGTCGTCTCTTGAAATTAATAATTAACATATTCTTAAATAAAATGTATCTTATACAAAATATTTTAGAAAAAAAAAACGTAAAATTTCATCACATGAAATCAGTATTAATATCTATATCACATATAGAGATTAAATAATCACATGTTTTCAGAATTAATCATTGTAATTTATAAATCAAATTTATATATATATATAAGTCTCCTAATTTAATTAATCAATATTAATTAAGTACCAAGAGACCTAACAATTAAAAATAATTAATTGTTTATGAATCACTATTCATTTTATTCCTATTGGTAAGAAGCAGTTGTATCAACAGAAATATCCATTTCACTCAAATAAAGCAAGTATATAGGTTACAAGCAACAGTACGCTATCGTTGCCACACATACTATTAACATTTATCACAATGTTAAAGAAACAATTCTAGTTTCAATTCGTATTTATCAAGAAAAATGAATTCTAAAAGTAAGATATATACAGCACAAAGTTCATGTTCTAGTGCTTGCCGCAGCGTGGCATCATATGATTATAATTGCACTCATGAAGAACATATATAATCAGCACAACAAATTGAATTTATAAATCTAATTTATCAGAGATAATTATACAAACACAAAACCAATTTTCATGTGATTCATACCACCACATACATGCACTATATATAACATCCACATGAAACACGGTGCATATAGTCATGATCAACATTCTCATATCGCATATATATCCTCATTTAAAACGTATTGATTTATTAAACCCAAACAATTTCGGAGGCTAGTCACAATATAACGTATTGATTCCCAAAATCAATAATCGATAGCAGCATAAATTAAACACAGAACCTGGCTCTGATACCAATTGATGGATTAAATTGCGTGTTCATAACAAGCGCAGCAGAAAATAGACGACCTATGTGTATCAATTTATGCAAACTAGGTATCATTGAGGCAAAAAACATTTAAGAAATATTTACCTCAGGAGACTGTGATGGTTCTACAAAATTTCCCCTCCAAAAATATGAAAGTTCTACATGTGTATCCACACCGAGACCAACTTTGTTGTGTCAACACTTGACGCGTGGAACCAAATTTGTGAATCTGTAACTTAGGAGACTGACTAAGAAGAGAAAGTAGTCCAGCAAAATTCATTCAGCTTGCTATATACTTCTAGCCCTTTTAAAAGGCACGTATATATGTTGCAATTTTAAATTCCTACTTTATAGGAACTACTCCCTCATCAAAGCATTTAGTTGCTATCGGATAGCAACACACTTTGTTGCAAACTAGTGGTTGCCAACGTGCCATGACTTGGTCAATTCTGTTGCAACCCCTCCTATATATATATATATATTACAATATATTAATTAAGTCTGACTTAATTAAATTACAGATGTTTAAAATATTATTTGTATATTTGGTGCTAGCAAAAATACAATAATATTCCACTTTGAGAAAATATATTTATCCGATAAAATTAAACTATTTAATTTGACCAATAATATTTTCTCGTCCAACAAAGATTGGAACACTCGTTAGTGTGTGACCCTGTAGGTTCATTACTAAATCGGTTGTAAATTAATTCAATAATTTACTAATTAAGGTTGGCGTCTAGCAACACTCCTTAACGGTCGAATAGTATGAAGTATATCTTACTTTATAACCACTAGAAGATTAATATAATATTTCCTTCCATCCTTTTCAGCTCTATGTTAACTCTAGAATATGGTATATTTGTCAAATTCTAATAAGTTAACGTGTGATGAATGACTTAAGAAACTCCTTTCTTCTCTCATTCATAATACCCTGGCCAAGGTCTTTATTTATATAGAGCTCAAACTCATTACCAAGAGTTGATGGATTCTTTCTTGATTAAACATTAATCCTACAAGTATTTAATCATACCTGATAATCTTTAAACTAATGTCATAAAGCATTAGGTGTCCGATATCAAAGTATAATAAATATCTTGTTGATTACAATGTTAATCTCAAGTCTAAGGAAATTATACATTTCTTCAAAAGAATTTCCTATTGACAATTCAAGGGTAATATTAACCATTAGGAATTCTCCTTTGAGTCAGTTCAATGGTCATATCTCTATATGCACCATTTATATGTGTAATTTAATAAATGAGAACTATTAATATTTATCTTATAAAGACTACAACACATATATTGATCTTTTCGGATTAATGATGTCCTATCCTCAATAATCCAACGATCAAGAACAATTTAGATTAAAATTATATAAGACTCATTTCTCATTATTGTAATCTCTATTACAATAACAAGTCTCTAATTTTAATTGAGGACCTTATCATATGAATTAAATAAATATGACAATGAAATGAACAATATACACAATATTATTATTACTAACATGGCAGATTGGATCCGGTGCATACCTCAATTCCAACAAATATCATAATAATAAAAATGTTATGATAAATGAGTGGATACTCAGGATATGACAAGATTAAGAGTGAATGTATTTAAGAGAAAGTCATGGTAGCATCTATAGTAGAATGTAGAATTTCATGAGTTTGAGCATGTATTAATAATAATTAGAAATAGAGGGAAATTAAAAAAATACTGGTGTGGATATTAAGAATGATTAAGATTTAAATGTTTTGCTATTAGACACAGTTTATAATAGCACATCGTGACATTTGTTTTATGTTACCTAATGAAAAATAGGCTTTTGTTGTTATTCATATCTTTTAGTTCTTTGTCATGCAGTACTTTACCACTTGTGTTGCACTTTTACTTTTGCAAATGCGAATCTGCAGGAGAATTAGAATTGTTTTGACAATTATTATCTGTCTTGGCTAAATCATGGAAGCATAAAGCAAAGGAAGAGTGCGTTATCTGATAAATCATAACTATGTAACCTTTATGTTTCTATTTTCTGCTATAGCTAATAAGAAATTCCCTCATTATTACCGACCTATATATTTTGGATAGCATGGGGAGGGGACCAACCTATATGCTTCATATGTGGCATTTTTTTCTTAACCTCAGAAAGATGTCTACTTATATTTTTGGCAGTATTTGTAGTCTCGGCAAGGCAGGGCCTTGGGTGTGGATATCATGTCATAGCATCTAAGGTAAAATACAGAAATTTTGCCTTTTTGTTTGTTGCATTTTGAATTTTTAGTGGCCACCAAAAGCATGCTCTGTGGTGGCATTGAAAACATGTTTCCATTCCATTGCACAACTTAAACTAAAGATTTTTTTTTTTTGTTTTAACTGATACTTTATATAAATTTATGCTTGACCTAACCTAATATAATCATGAGTTCTCCATTGCTATATAACTGGGTGTGACTCTTTGATTGGTTATTTAATTCTTATGAACTTTTCACGTATATGAACTTAGACAATAACTCATTCAGTGTGTTTGTTTTAACGTTGAAATTAGTCAAATTCAAGTTTAAATTTCTCAACACAATTATTTCTAGTATTGAAAACGTGATCACATTTCAATATTAAATCAAACATGATTTCCGTCCTTTCTTGGCTGAGAATACATAGATGATTTTTTTTCATTGGATACAATGAACATATATGGTGCAATTGCATGGCGTTTGTTAAGCCGTGTGAGAAAGAGTTCTGTATAAAAAAAAAATCAAGACTTCATTGTGCTAGTTAATTGACTGGACCTAATTATATAGGGCCAATCTAAACATGCTCCAACTTAATTTTGTCAATTCTTACAAAAACTCAATTCGTGATCGTTATATTAAATTGAACACAAAAAAAATGTGGCCGGTACATATTCATATGTACTCAATTGAGGACTTGTCAATGAAGACCAACAACTTACTCATTGATATTTGAATATGTTAAATTTTAACCGGAAAGGTTCATTTCTTGGAAAATAGACCAGAGGTAGAAGAGAAATGATGCCAATTTGATAATCGATTTTTGTCTTGGAAAATTGATTTTTATTGCTTCTATGTGACTTTTCTTTTAGTCGATAATCGATTGTCATACATAAAAATCAGTTTTAAAAAAGTCAATTTTTTAAAAGGCAATGAAAGTAAAAAAAGCATATCTCTTCTATATCACTTTTTATTCAATGGTTTTGTCTATAGTGAACTATGATTCACGTGGTTCAGAATGTAAAAATATAATAATTTAAATTTCTAATCATCAAATTCAACACTCTTTTTTATTAATGATCGACATTAAACCAATTTCCAATTAGTTTTATGAAACATTGGTTGAAAAAAATAAAAATCCAAATCGATATAGTACTTTGTAATGTATAAGTTTCCCCTTCAACTCTAAATCGATAGATCCTCAACGAAATTAGCATAAGTTGTATTATAAATCTATATTTTCCCTTAAATTAAACTCATATAAGAACTATTTAATAAAAAATAAATTATTCATTCACCTTTAATTAGTAATCAATAAAATATAAGTTGGATTAGGAGAATAATCCCTATTCAATAAAACAACTACCCCCACTACCATTTTTTTTTACTATTTCACACTCATTTCTTTTATATCAAATAATCTGTAAGTTATCCATACTTCATTTCTATTAATTTCTCTCGCTTATTTTTCTCTTTCTTATTTTTTCTTTAATCAAACAAAGTGGTAGTGAGTGCTAATGACTTATGGTTTTAAAATTTTCTCATCACTAATATATGTATGGTTTTGCTTTGGAATTCATAAACCATATAATTTAAACAAAAAAATTACAAAAGAAAAACAAGCATTTTGCAATGCACGTTCGTTTATACTATAGCATCTCAAAGGCTCTTACTTTTCAACATGGTTGCGGTAGTGTGTGGGGTATGTGTCTTGAAAAAACAGACTTAGTTTTTGATTGATGCGAAAGTTGGCTATAATACATTTATTATATGTAAGAAAAAGAAACTATGAATGAATAATAATATGCATTTAGACATGTCACATTAATTAGTGCATGAGTAGGCTCTCTCTCCTTGATGTTGTGTGATTAAACTCGAGTTTCAAAAGCTTCGGAAAGGCGCGCAGTAGTTAGGTCAGGTGGAAGGTGAAATCCAATTGAGTAATTGGGATTAGGGACATAAACGACTGATGTGACATTAGGCCTGTCCACAGATATATTAATGACCACATCGTTACTAAATCAAGGAACTAATGTCTTCCTAGCTTTATGATATGTGTCTGTTTGGTTTATAGTTGAATATAATTGATTCTAGAAATGAATGGTTGAGATGGATGATGCACACTTTATGAAATACGTTGGACGAAAGTGATTTAAAATTAATTCTACAGAATTGATTCTGACTGTTCCAAAATTTAAAACAAACGGCACATAATAAAGGTTAAAAAGTCTTTACTAGCATCCTACGCAGGAAAAGTATAGTATTATCGTCTTGAAATATCACATAATTTTATTAATTATATGTAACTTTTTTATTTATTTTTCTCATTATGAGACTTTTCATTAAATTTGCTTGTTTAATTAATGTTTATAAAAGAGAAATACAAACACAAAAAAAATAATTTACATAGTAAAAACATAATTTTTTTTTTTTGACAAAGAACGTCCATTGCTATTTGTATATATATGTTGGCCGCCACGGTAGTATATATATAACTTACTACTACATCTGTTTCTATTTAACTGTTCACTTTGACTAAAACACACATATTAAGGAATGTAATTATTACTCTCGTTTTCATGAAAATAAATTTTAAACTTTCCATTTTACCCTTTTATTTCTTTTACTATTATTGGCTCTCATTAGTTTTTATTAGTGGACCATTTATTAACATATGGGTAAAATGAAGAAAAATGTATTTATTAGTGCATTGGGATTGTAAGTGGACAGTTAAATAGGAACAAATTTTTTCTTTAAAAGTGGATAGTTAAATATGAACGGAGGTAGTAATTTGTAAGTGGGTCAGCACCAAAATTCTAGGTAACTTGTTCCAAACTGAGCCTAAAGGAGGGAAACTAGGAAAGGCATGAATTTATTCTTAGACTTTCAATCGAGTAGACACAAGGACAAAATTTGTAGGACCAACCCTCTCATCACAAATATATGTATATATGCATATAATTAAATTGTCATATATATTCGTTTCAGTCAAATGGCCTTGATCCAAATTGAGATTAACTTTAGTATTGAACTTAGTGTGTGTGTGTGTTTAAGCTTTTTCCAGGTTGTCTCCACCTGTGATCACCAAGCTTATTGGTCATTAAAAGTTCTCTAGCTTCATATATATGATATATATATCCTTTAATTACAAGCAAGCAAAAGAACAAAAATATATATTATCAACCATGACAAATTAAACTAGCTTCCATGCATGCATCTCTCACGAGATTTCTCTGTTACTTTGAAATGACAACCTAGCTAGCTCCCGTTGCTCTTGTAATTTAATTTAATTGATTATTAATATTGATTAAACCGTCCATATTTCATGGCTTAGCTTTGAACAACTGCCCCCTGTTCAAACTACATTTTATTTTATTTTAAATTGGAAAGCCTCTTGTGAATAAACTAGTGTGTGTAAAGTACCACAAACAAGCTATATTGTATTTCCAATATTGTTTGTATATCCTCTTGAAAATGAAGCTTTCTTCAGATGTTTCTCAATCATTAAGCAACACCATGTTCTTTTAATTTGTAGTTGGTATTATTTCCTTTTGGTTTGAACATCTAGAGGTAGTCGCTTTTGAGTTACATCATATATATATATATATATATATATCCTTGAGATACACAGATTAATTAATTAGTTTAAATATATAAAATATCACATTTAAAGTCTTGTTGCACAGTAGATTAATTGTATAAAAAGAAATTAGTTAACTGACTCATCTCATTGTAGGTGAGTATAGTTGCCTTGAAGACATAATAATTAGTTATTAAGTTCAATAATACAAAAGATTATTGATTAATAAATTATAGTACTATATATATATATATATATATATATATATATGTAAGAAGAAGTAATTAATACATATGGAAGTTACTTGTGTTCTAGATTGAGCAGAATAAGAGGAACATAGATAGAAACCCTAGATATCTGGTAATCATCCATAAACGTGCAGTGGCCCTCAGTGTCTGCTTGACTGGTCTTGCTAAGACACTTGTCAGCATCATTTCAAGCACCATCCTTGTCCTTAATCACAACAATTAGACCAGACAACAATATTTCATAACCTGGCTAAAAATAAAGAAACATATATATATATGAGTACTGAAGAATTAATGAGTATCTTGTAATCTTATTCAACCTAGCAAGCTAGATACACATAAATATATCTAGCTTCCTAGCTAGCTATAGACCCTAGCTAGGTAGGTATTTCTCCTCAGTATCTGGTATATATTTTGAGTTCAAGGGCTAATACTAAGTTCTAACTAACACGTGCGCCATTTTGTCTTATATGTATATATATATGCAACAGGTGTGTGCATTATCTTGGTGCATGTCCTATATATGGTTTATCAATGATTGAGAGTTTTTTTATTATTTGTGGAATTAATCGTCGTTTTAATCAATTTAAACCCCCTTGATTCTAACACTAATAATTTTAAGTTTAACTCTAAGTATACATTTGTGTTAAATATTTACTTATAGCAGTTATATCCGATTCAAATTGAAATGTTTCAAATGACTTAGATAAAAAAAATACCTAATTAATAAGGGATTTAATTAATTAATCTAATATATAATCCACAATTAAAATCTATCACTAGTAAATTCATATTTACGTTCATTAATGAATGTTACTTTTCTTTGGAGTTGCTATATATATATATATATATATCCATCATTTTTATAATAAAAACCCTTATCTCTCTCTCTCTATATATATACTTTTGTTTTTTTACTATTTTGAACACATTTTAAATTTAATTTAAATTGAAATGTACATGATACTTTATTTTCTAATTCTAATTTAATTAAAAATGACAGTTAGTTGAAAATGTTGAATTGCTTCCAAGCATCTTCAATATATAAATATTGTGAGTTTCGTCATCTTGGTTGGGTTTGTCTTCCACATCTCAAGAGCTTAAGAAAGCTCGACCCTTATTTTATCGTTTTGCGATTATTCCACCTTTCTAAATTGTGATCTCATTTGTTCTTATTGATCTAGATTCTGAATTCCTTTGTTTTTTAATCCACAAAGACTAATTTAAGCATAACTCAGTATAATTTAGTATAGCCCGAAAGACTACAGAATTGCTGCTGACGTGGAATTGGCTAAGCGTGGGGGATTCACGACATGGTTGAAAATAATTAAGAATAGTACCACTCGTGCAGTGTCTAACGCAAAGGGTGTCAATAACGAAACAGTACAATATAATATTTATGTATAAAGTTTTTTATATTATCATTACAATATTTTTTATTATCAAATAGTATGAAAGGGGAAAAAACTTAATTATGTACTCTGAGACACTATTCCCAACGGTTAATATAACTAAATTTCATTATATAATATCATTACAACATTTTTTTTAAACCAAATTAAAAATTATTTCACAGGAGACGAAGGATATTAAAACTTATATACATGTCAAAATATATAGAACTAATAAATTAAAACAAGATTTTTAATCCCAAGACCATAATATTTCTGTTGGCTAATCTTTTTCCATTTCACTATGCTATATTTTCTTTAACTTTCGCTGCCATCCTACAAAAAAGGATATTTAAGTACACTTTAAATATCAAAGAGTACTTATAATTTAGTTCACAATACAGACTGAGATTGTGAGAAGAACTCTTATGTTTGATCCATATTAAACACATTCTTAGGGAGGAGTCTAAACTCCAACAGAATTGTCTTTGATAATAAGGGATACTTATAGTTAACACAAGAAAAAAACAATTTAAAGACTAAAGTACAAAAATAGCTATTGATTTAAAAATCAAACATGTTTCTTATGATCACAATCTCAAGTGTACATAATTTATAAGGATTTAATTGATATACATTGTTAGTGTAAAAAAAGTTTTACATAAATAATCAATGGTGTGCTGCTACATCATTTAATGAATGTGACACTTCATGTGTTATTAAATTCAATAAATGATGTGACGACATATTATTATATAAATGATTGTATAAAACTTTTTTACACTGACAATGTATATATATTAAACTCATTTCATAAATAATTGTACGTTGATTTACTAATTCGTTCACTTCACCGTTTGAATGACATTAGAAGAGGTAAATCCATTAAAAAGATAATAAACTTTGCTATAGTGGATATATATCAGAAATTAAAAAATATATAATGCATATATATAAACTTAATTATAAGGGAGGGGAGGAAAGAATTAGGGGAAGCCAATATAGGGGATATGGATGCCTATCTGGACACTATAGAGAAGGCTTCCTCTTCCAATTTCCAATTTCGAAGCACATTAGTTGGAAGACATTATCTTCACCTGTAAAGTGTCTCCATTTTCTTCCTTTCAAGTATGCTGACAGAAAGAAAAGAACGCAAATTAACAGATTCGAGCTTTACACATGCGCTCAAAATATATATATCCGTACGGTTTTATTTTTTGGGAGGGGGAACATGCGCTGCACTTTGTCTAAATTTAGCATCCAAAGAAAAACATGGTGGTGGGCCATTATGTATCAACTAAAAACATACGTATACGTGTGGTACCTTCTGGCCATGTAATGACTATTCCTAGATAAATGAACAACTACTCATTAATAATGTTCTTTTTACGTTTGATTTTGTCAATCAATACCGACAAACTTGCATAGGATGATGAAGTAGATAATTAATTAATTGGATTAAGAATTAATTAAACCTGCTCTATTATCACTATAATGAACTATAATAAATTGCACTTCAATTTATAATTTATTATATTATACTACTATATATATTAACATGAATTAAAAGATGGGCTTCTCAAAATCACCTAATATCCAAATCATTGAGTTAATTAATAATTCACTTTAGGGTCATGATGCGAACTCGAGTAGAGATAAATCTTTATATATATATATATATATATATATATATAGAAGTAAGGTAATCTTGAGTTTGTCCTAAGAATATTTTTTCTCTCCTAAATTAAGGTTAAAAATGTAATTTTTCTTAAAATATATCATTTTACAACTTTTTATCCTTTATTAAATACACATTGAGATAAATCATATTAATGTCTTTTTTAATAATGTTGATTGCTTTAAACACCTTTAATCGACTTTCATTGTTGAGATGATTATATCATTTCCATATAATTTTGTATCCTTATTGTTTGGAGCTTTTCATATTCATCATTATGGAAAATATTCCAATTTGAGTGGGGTTTCATCTTGTATTATTCCTTTGAGTGCTTTTACACATTTTTTTTTTCATTTTCTAATATTTATACCTTCACATTATCGATTCTTCTTTTGCATTTATGTCTTTTATGTAATTAATAAATTAAAATATTAAATGAATTAATATATTTTTACACATGATATTTTTTCCTTATTTTATTTGTAAATTATGATTACATATATTCATCAATCATTATCCTACTCAAATATTTTAAATAAAAAAGAAGTCAAACAACCCAATTTCAATAGTTTACATAAATAAACTCAAACAAAAAATTGCATATTATGTATGTGAAAAATGGTATAACATTATTAGAGTAGCTAGGATGATGATTATTAAACATTATGACAAAGAAATTAAAAAAAAAGTGGTAAATTATATATTTAGACACAATTATAATGTAAGTTTTTGAAACTTTAACTTAGTTAATGTTGAGAATTGCAAATCATTTACGTTTTTTAGTACAAAATTTATAAGTCACATTGTAGTGGGTTATTTAAAGCATAATTAATTAGCATGTAAATATGTGTAGTGGTAATATATATTTTCAGTAATTTATTATCTCTAACTGATAGTTTTTTATACATGTTAATTATTTCAACTCCTTTAATATCACTTCTAAGCATCTTATATGTTGTGAATGTAATAGTCGAACCTTTGATATTAAAGCACAAACACAATAAAATCACTCGCATTTAATAAAATAAGGTGTCTTAGATTTATAACTCCATACTTCAATCAATACTAAACAATAATCTGGAGTTATGCTAAAGGAAACACTCAATAAGGCACTTTACTGTCTATTAAAACTAATTATATCACACTTAAACCTATCATAAAATCTATATTGTTATCCTACGTAAATTATTCATCTTTTGTTATATATGTTGTGAGTAATATTTTAATGTAAAAAATACAACTTCGTACAATTTAAATATCATGTCTTTAATAAAAATAAATGATTCAGTTAACAATGCCTTTATATATATCATTTATGTTTCCTATTTCTCTTTTTAATAAAAAAATTATTCAATTGATTTTTGTTTTATATCTTCAACTTACAACATTTTTCTATTCCTTTCAGGAGCGAGCTTTAATAATATATTGTATTTACGACTTTATTTCTTATTTATTTAATTATTTGTTTATTTTATGAGTTTTATTTTGTAATATTTCATAGTATAAACAATTACATAGTTCTAATACAGTTGAATTATTTATGATGTGGGGTATCAATTTTTTCTCAAATTAATTCTATTGTTAATAAGTAAGGTAGTACATAAATATTGATTAATTTATTACAATGTATAATGTTTTCTTATTTAAACAACTATATTAAATTATTAAAAAATTAAAACTCATTATGTTTGTATCGTTATATTCTCGTGCGATGCACAAGTTCACGGACTAGTTATATAAAAAGCAGGTGATCAGTACTTTGTTAAGTCAATCATTTTGAATTCACTCGATCCCTTAAATGGGAAGATCTGCTGGTGGCCTCACTTTGCAAGTATTTTTAGTCTTTGACTGTGAATTCTCAACTAACATAGTTGGATAAAGTCTTCCTAAAATTACGACTCTAAAATTTAAACTCACCTTGCTAATAAAGTCTGCATGTGATAACATTTTCACTGTGACCAATCATTGTTTGGTTCCCCACTTTACAAGTATACAAATTATCAAGTAATAAATGAATTATTTTAATATTTTTTTTGCAAAGAAATTAGTTTAATACTATAACTGATTACTAGTTGCTCTAAGGATTTATTTTATTTTTTTTAATACAAAACAAAAAATAAATATTAAAATGTAAAAAAAACTACAAAGTAAGAAAACATAATAGTATGTTAGAGAGTAAGATGCAATATTAAATATAGGGTTAACTATGTTTTTAGTCCCTCGCGTTTGACCCGAATTTGATTTTAGTCCCTAAACTTTAAAACCGTTGGTTTGGGTCTCTCATGTTTTGAAATCACGTAACTTTAACCCCTCTTAACATTGTTAACTTTAACGCTGACGTGATAAACGGATTTTTGTGTCAGTTTGTCCAGTCAGTTTTTAATGACCATGGTGTGACAATTGAATTACTACCTCGACTCATCTAGTCAAATTTTATTAGGGTTTTATTAAATTTAACTTCACATTTTTCAAGAACAGGGGCCAAAAACTGACTAGATGAGCTAAAGTGTAATTCAATTACCACATATCATAATCATTGAATCTGACTGGACAAGCTGATATAGAAATTTGTTTCCCACGTCAACGTCAAAAGTTAACTGTGTTAAGGGAAGAGACTAAAGTTACGTGTTTTCAGAACACGAGGGACTAAAGTTACGTGATTTCAGAACATGAGTGACCCAAACTAACGATTTTAAAGTTTAGAGACTAAAACCAAATTCAAGTCAAACTTTAGAGACTAAAAATATATTTAACCCTTAAATATATTACGGATTCAATTTCACTTACTTTTTATAACCAATATTTGGAAAAGATAATTTTTACGTGTCTTAGCTTTTCCCTTGGAATGTCTTTGCTACCTATAAGCATGTGATTCTTCTAGATATCTCAAAATTTCATAAGCTCTTTGTATATTTATTTTAAGATATCATCACTTTTAAAGGGTGAGACATTCACCCTCTTTAACTAGAAAGTAATGTGACGATTTTTGTATATTTTATTTACTTTCCATGGAGTGTGCATGTCTTTTCTCACATTTCTCTTATAAAGATTTTTAAAATAATCTTTACATATTTCTCAATCACTTTAAAAATTGATATTATAAATATTTATGTAAAATCTCAAAATTTAAAGTATATAAAAGTATATATAAGATAATTTTAAAATTATGTAAAATTTTATTGATTTAATAATACAGTTAAAATATTATGAATTAACCGTTCAAATTCAAAATGATTAACTTTTAATATAAACAATTATACTAAATCTCTAATACAAATTAATATACTATAATATTTACATATTAAAATTAAATTATTCATTTTAAGTATATTATATAATTCATATATTGATATATTTATATTTGAGTGAGAATCAACTTACTCCGGGAGTAAATTCTGCTTAATAACCTTTTGTAAATTTTGAATTTTATCAATTCAATCGTTAATTGAAATTTTTTATTAAATAGAACAAGTCTACAAAGTTTCATCAAATTTAAAAATCATCTAATACATTATCCAATAATTTCAATTTAACGTATAATATACTTTTTAAAACATAAGCAAATATTGACTATATCATCAACATACCTATGAATGTCCAATTTTTATCTAAAATTTGGTGTGTATAATTATCATACTAATATTATTATTCAACGGTTAGATTTATTAAATTTATATTCTATGAAAGATTATTAAGCGAAGTAACTTTATCAAAAGTTACTTTTGGAGTAAGTTGATATATATCTTCACCCTATCTATTATATATATAAACATATATATATATATTTAAATATTTAATTATATAAAAATAGTCTTATATCAAAGCAGAAAAATATGCAATTACATAAATACTTGATTCAATCAACAAATAAATATACAACATTTCAAACTGTCTATGAGTTCATCTCAAATTCAAATAACATATATAAATCTCTATATTATAAATTTGAGAGTTTAAACCTCTCTTGAAAGTGAGATACTCATCACTCACCCTACCATTCCCTCTAAATGATTTTTAACCTTATTGATCTTCCATCATTTCATGATAAATTCCACACACAATTTGTGAGAGTGAAATTCTCCCTATCAATCTTTAATGTTAACATTCTTTTTCTTCTTATTTGAATTATTAAATCCTAATCCTTAATTTTAAAATTTATTATACGATTATTCATAATCTTATCATATCATTTTCTATAATTTTTATTTTTAATATAAATCACCATACTACTTCAAACCTGATTAAGAACCAAGCCTCATGCCTAGCTTCTTTCCCGTTGAAACCTGTATGTTGTATGCAATGTGGTTGCACTCCATAGATAAAAACCATTAATTGGGACGCGTACGTTAGCTCAACCACACATTGAATTGAGGTATATATAAGTCCCATAACAGGTCTCAATATGTGTGTGTAACACACTTAAAAGTACTAGCTTAGACAAGGAATTCTTAATTTAACTAAAGCTTCTTCAATCTGGTATATATAAATGGCTAATGAATTAATTGATGATTATGAAAATGGTTATATATGTATATATCACTCCACTTGCGTAATAGAAAACCCTCCTTGAATAAATAATGGTGGCGAATGGGGATATTATAATTTAATTAGAAAAAACGAGCGAGCTAGCCTGCTGTTGGTGAACACATGCCTTTTGTCTGTCTCCTACAGCACTCTTTGCTTGCTGCTACTCGCAAGTGGCAAACAATATATGGATGACAAAAAACCATTCCTCTTTGCGGGATGATATATAATTAATTAATGCCTAAAATTCCCGGTTGGTGTGTACAAATTAAAGGAATCGATGTGTCTCATCCAATCCAATAGCAACCTTAATTATGGTTGCCTTTGTAAATCCTATTTCTGTATTATATTATATATATATGTGTGTTTTTTTTTATAATCACACAAATCCCTTCACGAGAGGTAATATTGTTCGAGCTTAGAATTTTGGGTACCTCTTAGCTTGAACCGATCTCTATTGGTATACTATATATGTATGCTAAAATTTATTGTTCCTAGCCTAAGAGATTTTGGGATTTTGAAACATGTAACATAAAATATGATTAATTTAATAGATACGTAATTTTTTGTAAAATCAGTTAGATCGATAAATAGGAAATGAATTTGTAGTTAATTCAATTTGACAAAGTAATTAAATCAGTTTGTATACCCTACCCCTAAGGTGGTAAAGCAATGCATGATACAAAATTATTTTTATTGATCGCTTTATATTCATTTTCATAGTAGTTTTTTCCATTTTAAAATAATCAGTGCTTAATGTTTGATAAGAAATTAAGAAAAATGTCAAATATTTTCAATTTAAAAAAATATAAATTTATTTGATTAATTATAGTACGTACTTTTTTTTCCATTTTATCAATTGTCTTTCATTCTATGTATTAAATAGATAAGGATAAATTAAGTTAGAAAAATATAATTAATGATTTTTTTTAATTTTCTAAAATGACAACTAATTTGAAATAATTAAACTCTAAAGTGAGAATTAGAAAAGAGTAAGTATTTACTTTTTGTGTTACTAATCTAGCACGGTTTCATAATTAAGTTGCTCTCTTACATTTTACATCAAATCTATATCTTAATTTTTAATTTGTGATCATTAATATATGACATAATTAATATTAAACATTATTTATCCTATTGATGATCGTATGATCACACTTCCATTCTTCATAAATGTAAGTCAACTTCTAATATAATTTTCATTTCATTTCATTGAGTGTTTTTAAAGTTTTTGTACAAAAAATAGAAAAAATTAATATAGAGTTATTTTCACTGTTTCATATACAAAATTTTAAAAATAATAAATCAAATAATATTTTTATTATCAAAATTGAAAATAATTTGATAATTAAAACTGAAAAATAAAAAATGTTTTCTCAAAATAAGCCCCCAAATTTATACTATAGAGGTTTCAAATTTGGAAAACCGTATAAGCTATTTTCACGGAACAGAAATGTTTTCTTTTTATTTTGCAAATACTAATTTCTTTGTTTGATTGCATTCTAAGTGTGTGTTTATGTATCCGTTACATCTGAGATAAATCCACATTCAATTAATCCAACTCTTAATTTTTTGGATTTGCATTCGGAAGTTACAAATGTGCTTGAAAAGGGCTCCCCAAACACATGATATGGAATTCACAACTCAAACCTACCGTTTATTTGTCCAACCCTCCCTCGAGACAAAGAAAAAGTTTATCCGCGATATTTTTATTTTTATTTATTTTGTGGCCTTTTGTTAGGGTGTTATAATTAGCTAGGGTTGAGTGTGGGGCCTTATTTTACATTTGGATGAGGTCTACATGTTGGTGATTGAAAGCTATGAGTATATGTGCAATATTTGTTAAATGATGATAACCATACGGTATTGCTAGACAAACCATGACCTCCATGCCTTAAACAATTCAAAGTCTAGAAAGGGCAACAAAATCTCCTCTCTCTCATTAGTCGTCTCTTACTATGTGTTCTAAGCTAGTGTAGTGTCACTATCTTTTGTTTCACTCATTTGTTGGAATCTACTTCTCTTTTATATCTCTGGCTGCTTTACGCTTCGATTACCTGTACTTACAGGATAATTATTATTCTCGTGACAAGAATCCACCACCAAATGTTGATCAATATTGGTTTCATATTTAATTAATTAATATTCTCATCGATCAATCTTATTACAACAATAATGAGTGCCTGAGCCTGTTCATGACACCAATCCCCACCAGTTTGTTAGAGAGCCCATCAAAGAGGCAAATTGTCCCCATATTATTAACTTGCTAATATATATGCTTACTAATTAATGTTAAAAGGATATTCTAGTTAAGTTAAAAATAGAAAATTGTTATTAAAAAAATACAACATTTATCATTATTATAGCCCGTAAAATGAGCTAGTTTGACCAGTTCGATCAACAAAAGCCCAAAAAAAATATAGGGTTCGGACACTTAATTTAAAAATCTGAATAATTCCCGGGTTTTTTTAGCTTAGTACGATAAAGCTCGTTACCCGCAAAACTCGCAAAAAATAGGCTACCCGCAAAAAGTCCGCAAAAATGTAGGGCTCAAGACACTTATTTTGAAAGCCTGAATAACTCCCAAATTTTTTAGCCAGTACGATAAAGTCTGCTACCCGCATTGAGCCGCACTAGATAGTCTGAATTACCAGCTCTAATCATTATTAATGTATTGAATATCATAATTTTAATAATTTTTTATTTATGGATTTCTCAACTATATTAACTTTAATTTACATTGTAGGATAAGAAAAAAAGGGGGAATTCAATCCGTGCTTAATTATAATTTTTTTAAAAAAAATTATTGAAAAATGGAAAATTAATACACTGTCATTTTAAATGTTATGAATTTTAATAAAATATTTTTATTTATTGATTTTTTAACCAAATTTAATTTGGTTAACAGGACCTAATTAATGATTTAAACTTGAATGGAACTCAAACGGCATGCTCGCAAATTATAGCCCTAGCTAATTCATAATCTATATGCCATTACAGTTACCATAGTAATTTGTGCCGTTATGGATAAATTAAACTAATTAGCGCACCTTTGAGTCTTTTGCTCGCTTTTCAATTTGGGTTAATGATCCAATGTGCCAAACTATATATTTGTCGTACCCTAATGGGAATTGAAACATTTAGACATATATAGACCCCTCTCCATGTCAAAAAATACTTACCGGCCGATCGAGTATACTGCTATTTTTCTTTCTTTTTTACTTGGACAATATATATAGTAATTGGGGGAGACCCTTGTACTATAAATATCTTTAATTAAATTTAGTCTCTGTTGTTTCTTTGTGTTGTGTTGTTTCTAGCTAGCTAAAAGTATGCCTTAATTTATACTCTTATATAAAAATAAATCAATCGATACGAACGTTCAAAATTATGTAAATATATTACGAAACGTGAGAAGTAAAAAAAATGCACACGTTGGGTAAGAGTTAGGCAATTCTTAGAATAATGAATTCTTTTGTCCCACAATGATAGATGATTGCTTCCAATATTAATAAATAAGTTACTAACTTACTGTAAAGCTGTAACAAATTTTTAATTAGCAAATAATTATTAACTCGATCAGTCCTGATTGACTGATTCTATTCTGAAATTCTCTATATAGGTCAAGTAGTCCAATTAATATAAATATGTACATACTTGCGGCTATCACTTATATATAATTAAGGTTAATATTCAGAAAAGAAAGGATCCATCCAATCATCAAACAAAATGGGTTTGGTTTGGTTAATGCTAGCTCATTTGTCGTATAAGGATGTTGAATGGAATCAATCTCATTTTTCAGACAAATAAAAATTTAGAATGGGGTTATGATAGTGTTTTTTATAGGGAAAAAATAATGAACACTGTAGGCCAATAAGGGAACCAAATGTTATTCATTATTCATTATTTTAACCTACCCCTTCCTCTTCCTCAGGTGTATATAAAGATGGTCATAAATGATTATGACTTGCACAAAGCTGAAGAAAGCTACCTAGCTATAGAAATTAACTCCAAAAACCCCAAAATTAATTAAGGCCAATCAATTAAGATGACTGGTTCTGGTTCTGGTTCTCCTTGTGGAGCCTGCAAATTCTTGAGAAGGAAATGTGTGAGAGGTTGTGTTTTTGCACCTTACTTTTGCCATGAGCAAGGTGCTACCCATTTTGCAGCCATTCATAAGGTCTTTGGTGCAAGCAATGTCTCAAAGCTCCTTGCTCACCTCCCTGTTAGTGACCGTTGTGAAGCTGCTGTCACAATCTCATATGAAGCTCAAGCTAGACTTCAAGATCCTATTTATGGCTGTGTTTCCCATATTTTTGCTCTTCAACAACAGGTTTGTTAATTAATTTCTCCCTCTCAGTTAATCTTATTTAGAGCATGTTTAGTTTAGTGTTGAAATATGATAAAATGATCGAACTAATTGCGTTAAGGAATTTAAATTTGAGTTTGACCAGTTTCAACACTAAACTAAATACACAATTAGTTTGTAATTGAAAACTCATGAATCCAATTTGTGCTTTTTATTACTATAAATTAAAAGGTGCACTTTTGCTTTGATATCATTGTAGGTGGTTAATTTACAAGCACAGCTAGCTTATCTCAAAGAACAAGCAGCTCAGACTTGTTTCAATGCCTCTACCAATGAAAACTCTAATGAAAATTACTTTGACAAATCTACTACTGCTTTCACCCAAGATCTTCAGAGTTGGTTCCAGGGGGAAAATTCCAACCTGGGGCCAGAGTTTCTTCCTAACTTGTCTAATAATAATTCCTCAGCAACACAATATTATGGGAACAATAATACTCTCATGGATCTAAATCCTGTTGGGAATTATGGAAATTCAGGAGGAGGAGTCATGGAAGAAAGCAGCTCATTTTCTAGTTTTGATGAGAGTTCTAATTCCATGTCCTATGACATGCAAACAAACAGGAGAACATGGGGATTTGATGAAGTGGAAGACCTACATTCAGTGGCTTTTGGATACAGTTGATAATTAGATATTGATGAAAGATCAGAATCATGATGAGAGGATATATATTATTGGTGAAATTAACAAGTTTTTATCAATATTGAATTGCTGCTGCATATTGTGAAGCATGCACTATATATATACTCTGTTGCCATAAATAAGCTAGGAAGCATAGATATTATATAATTGGAATGGAAACCAACCTCTTATTGTTTTGTTTAATCTAAGCTAGATTAATCCTGGTAAGTAGTAGAATAATAGTGTGATTCTAATAGATGGCTGAAACTCTGGTTTTGTATGAGGCTATGAGCTAAATTGGTTTCTTTATGGACCTAGCAAAGATCTTAAATTTTGACCTTATAATTACAATCCCTAGATACCTCAATGATATATTAATTAGTTTCTTATCTTAAATGGAACAGATTTGTTGTGGAATATTTAATTTGGAACATTACTATAAGTGATGAGAATCCCAAATTAAAGTAACTGAATGTACCAATTTAACTAACCCTTCTCTCTTGTTTCTCTCATGAATAAATAGTCCCTTAGAGGCAAAAGCACATACAGCAAGAATACATGGTTCAGACTAATTGGCACAACTATATATATAATATATATTCTCTGAATGAGTCTTCTGGACAAGCTCAAAGATAATTGATAACACATGTTTCTGTTTTTTTATTCCCCCACTACCCCTGTTGTTTGCAGTTACTAGATGAGAAGCACGTGATAAAACTTGGGGTGATATATATATTGTTTAAATTCTAAGATCCTGAAAAAACATACCTAATTTCTCAGCTATTTGGTACGTGGGAAAGCCACCTTGGTCTTTTTTACACCTTACTCATTCAGTTTTTCCTTTTCCCGGTGTCTAAAACGTGTGTGTTACGTTGTGTTTCTAAATTTTTGATTTCATTCAAGACATTAAATGAAAATAACCTTCTGCAATTAGGTACACTCGTTAGTTTCCATCCAGCTTCCGAGAGTCTGGATATATAGTAGCTCTCTTAGCACATGCATTGTAAAGTTCAGAACATCAACCTTAAAATTAATTAGTATGGATTGCAGAACACTACTTCTCTAAGATATATGTTTGGAATGAGGTTCATCTAAAGTGGGTTTATTTTTAAATTAAAGTGAGTACATAAAGATATCTCCATTACTAATTAAGTATGTCCTTATAAATTTACTCACTTTAAAGACATGCAATATCACTTCAGGTGGGTAGACCATGGTGTTATGTTACACATGTGCGTTTGATGTGAATTTTATTAACCGTTAAAATTTTTCAAAGGTGATTAATTCTCCTTTAATTTTCTAAGGGTGTGTTTGTGGGTTTAGAGAAGTAATGAATGAAAGGATTTAGAGAGGAAACGAAGGGGGGAAGAGAAGAGGTAAACTTTGTATGATATACTTAAAAGAATCAAACTCTCATATACAAGTTGCTCCCTTTCCCTCCAAAAATCAAGTGGGAAACATTCCCAACTTTTTTTATGCTTATAGGTGTGACAACGGAACAAGAGTATTGGTTTAAAGGTGAGTTTCCTTGAATCCATACAGGAAGGCATGTCTAAAGTCTAAACCTTGTGGTTTGTTAGCGGTACTAATACCCTAACCTGGAGGAATAGCTAACCTTTTTATCCCCAGATTCTTTAGAACCCAAGAAAATTAAATTAAAGAAGATGATGAAAAGTATAATTTACGAACATATATTTAAAATGAGACACATATATAAATGAAGTTTGATATATTGTCAAGTTCCATTTGCATGTCCTTTCTTCTCATTTAATTATAATATTTAGCTCTCGGGTGTGCAATGCATTGCATTTAACTTTAACTATATAATTATATACAGATGATCAATATTATTTTATTTAATTAAAATTTATTATTTTTTATATCATATTGTCAAAATTAATTCTTTTTATGAGAGCAAGTTATTGCCTACGTACGCTCTCCATTATATTATATATAAAAAATTGAAATATAAACATGATGATTTAATTTCAAATTGTCTAACTCCGTCATAGTTATAGTTATTATATGGTGTGTGTGTGTGTGTGGCTAATTAAATATAAAAATTAAAATGATACAAAGTTAATTCTAGCTTGCTCCAGTTTTTATAGTCTGGGATGCAATTCCATATATATCCATTCTGTTTTCTTCAGTGTCCTAGGGGACTAGTAGTGCATGTTTGATAGGAATAGAAAAATGCTTTCTTTGTTATCATGATCATGACACTTGACACACGGTGTCTCTCACCATGATGATCAAATATATTGGGATTCCCTTTTCATTGGTTTCAGCTTCTCCTTAATGGTGGTCCTTACTCTCTTCATTCCTTCTTTTATTATAATCTAGAAGTTGTTTCTCTTCCCCACTACTTAATTCAAATGCTTTTAGTTACCAAAAGGGTTAGTATAATGCAAAATACGTACTTTCACTTTCTGAGAAGAACATTTAATTATGTGAATAAAATTGTCAATATTATATATTGGTTTGTAACATGGTTGTGTTTTATAAAGCACTTTTTAAAGGATACATGATTTAAAAAAATCTTAATTAAAAGACAAATTTATTATGAGTTCTGCTATAGAAATAACCGTGTAAATGGTTTCCTACTTTTCATGTCAATTTATTATACTATTATTATTTTTAATTTATAACTGATAAAAAAAATTGAATTGAAGTACATTATTTTAATAAATACACCACCTCCTTTCATGCTGTAAAATAAAATGTTAACATTGTTTATTATGTATTTTACGGAACAGCTTTCTTCTGTGAGTTTTGTATAACAGCTTGATATTTATGGAAAAAGAAAGGAAATGATATTAAGGTGAAATAAAAAAAAAAAACAAAAAAAAAAACTTAGGGGTCCAGAGTACTCCAGACTTTAATAGATACTTAAATATTAAAGCAACAGCAAGGGATTAAGCAATTTGCATGAAATATATGGTGCCCTCTCTCTTTGCCCCACAAATCACATGGTTATGCACCTGAGAAAAATTTAGAGAGTTCTTTTGGTTTTAAAATGTTGGAGAATCTCAATAAAGGTATATAAGTTTTGATCAATTTTCATTTTAATGCTAGTTTATGGGATTAAGTTAGGCCGATCGAGATCTAATTTGGCTGTTGTCTTTTAAAGAAAACTCCAACGCCTTCTTTCTCTTTTCTTCTATACACTCATTTCCTAAAACTTCACTGTCCTCATTCATTAATATATAAATACAAAAATATACGTTATACCTTTTCTTTGGTCTCAAAATATGTTATACTTTCTTTTATGTGGATCTACCAGGCCTCTCCCCCTTATGATTTTCGGGCCATACCGACGTAAGATGTGCTCTAATTATAAGGATAGTAATTGACTCAATAAGTTGATACGGTGAGATCTTGGTTTTAAAAGGGGAGCGAAAAAAAACTAAATCCATTTTGTAAATTTATAATTTTTTCACTAAGAAAACTTTTTCTTTTTTCCAATAAATGAAACTTAGTTATAGTTTAGCATTAACTTAATACCAAGAAAGATGAGAAGGTTGTAATATGGTTGCAATATATTGTGCCGAACATGTCCGTATTTGTAAATATGGTTGTAATATTCATGGATTCGAGCCCATGATGGTTTTCTTGTTTGTAGTTTGACTGATAAGGCTAATGGGCCAAATCCATGTTAGTGGTATCTGTAACACTGGTTGGGTCCAATAAACAAAACCACAGCCATTGTCCAAAAAAAAAAAACAAAACAAAACCCCAGCCGATGAACTTCTTCTGGTTTTTTCGACCAAACAAAAAAAAAAAAAAAGAACTTCTTCTGGTTTTTTACTGACCAAAAACCTTTTTCGTTTGCTGTGAAAAAAATAACCTAAAAAGGAAAAAAAAAAGTGTTATTGGTTCATTTAACCACCTCTCTTTAGATACACATGTGGTGGATTGTTAATTGAGCATAAGGCTAATATATTAACTAAATCAGGTCAAGACTTTTTTAAAAACATATTTAATTAAAGGGTCCCGCTAATAATTATCCTTATATAGTAGATTTTTATTGGAAATCATGATATCGATTACATTGGTAACATTAAATGCTACACACTCCAATAAAAATTTTCTATTTCAGGATCCTTAACTGGTGCCCTTAAAGCATTCATTAGCATTTTCCTTAATTAAAAAGGCCAGACTTCCAATGATACAAAAAAATTTCAGTCCTATCACACCAATTTATTTAAGTAAATATAAATAATGTAATAATATATATTATTATTGTTATTCTTATTATATTATATTTTTACTATAATTTCTTAAAATTACATATGTATTGACTTCTTTAAATATTTGAACATATTGTTCTGAATAAGATATATACATGAGTAAATAGGCTTATGACTTATTTAAAGACTATTTTATAAAATAGAATTTCAAACAAGCTTTCAGGCTAGGCTTTTAAAAGGATACGTCATACCATAAAATATAAGAACTATATTAAGTTAATGGGCTAGACTCGAGCCTTAAATTTAAGAGGTAGACTAGGCTCAAGCCTTAAAAAGTCTGGTTTAACTTATCATATTTCCACCCCCACTCCTAGAGTCAACAAAATGTGCTAGCTCAACCGGGCTGACCCGTAAAAATGGCTCATAGCTTTATTTTAGAAGATCGGATAACTCTTGAGCTTTTAGCCCACCCCGATAAAAAGTCTGCTACCCACAAAACCCACGCAAAATATCAGGTAACCCCTAAAACCCGCAAAAATGTCGGGCTCAGACTTTTATTTTAGAAGTCCGGATAACTCTCGAGCTTTTTAGTCTGGTTCGAAAAAACTTGCTACCCGCATCAGGACAGGGGTGGAGTAGCAGAGGGAGAGAGCTAAGGCCAACCCTTAAAAAATGCCACCACTAAAGCCTTTAATTAGAGAGATAATAGCTAGAAATTGTTCTATTGTAATTCATTTCGTTGAGCATCAACCATTAAGAATTAATGAGGAGAGATGAGAACTCATTGGATTATAAGATCCATAATTGAACAACTCAAAAGCCAACTTGGCATTAGGGATGGCACCCGCGCGGGGTGGGGGTGGGGGATACCTCCCCGTCCCGGTCCCCGATCCCCACCTCGGGATAATTTTCTCTCACATCCCCATTCCCCGCATCCCCACGGGTCCCCACGGGGACCTCATAATTATAAAATAAATAAAAAATATAACATAAAGAATAAAATTAGTAAAAATAATATAAAATAATTAGAAATTTAATTTTTAAATTTAAAATTAGGATAATATAAAATAGAAATTATATATATTATATTATAGTATATTATATGTGTGTGTGTGTGTGTGGTGGGGCGGGGAGCATGATCCCCGCCTCATCCCCAAATCTGTCTCGGGGGGATTTTAGTCCCGTCCCCATCTCCACGGGGGAAAATTCCCCATCCTCGGGGCCCCATATGGGACAGTCCCCGCGGGTATCCCCACTTGCAGTACAAAATTACCATCCCTACTTGGCATGTCATGAGTGCCTAAGGCAAGCAAAACCACTTGGAATGAGACCTCTGCAACTGTTAAGAGCTAATGCAACTCTTAATCACGATAACAACTAATTAAGATTCTGTTCTAATAAATTATTACCAAACACTTTCAAGGGAGAATAGTTAATAGATGGGACAATAGGGTGGATCACCACCTTAACTATCAATTGACCTTAACGTTATTTCTAAAAGGTTTTAAATCACTGCTAATAGAACAAGTAACCCTTAGGAACATCTAGACGTATACTAAGTGTTGATGCTCTTCAAAGGGAGAAATTATGCGCTTATGTGAATATCCTTCTCATTAATCCTCAAGCAAGTTATACTCTGGTGGAATTATTGCTAATCTTAAGGTCCTAAATTATTTCAAATATTGTGAGAGTAAATTTTTTTTTTTTTATAGTAAATGCCCTTTTGAAATATAATGCTATTTTGGAATGACATGTTATTCACTCTTTAAAGACGGTAGTCTCCATGACTCATTTATGCATGAAATCCCTAAGTTAAGCAGGGAAGATTCTAGCCATAGAATGAAAGGAATCTTAAGACTTAGGAAGACGTCTCAATAAATAACTCGAGCACTTAAAAAGAATTGATAGGAGAATGTAATAATAGCAGAGTCATGAAAAGAAATCCTAGAGACAATGCAATATAGGCTCACTGAAAAAGAAATTTTTTGCTTGAGGGATAATAACTTGGTAATGAGTTTCATTTAACAAGTTTTCCCTAAGTTATACAAAGAAGGGAAACTACTATATGTCAATTGATGGCCTGAAAAAACCTAGCCAATATTCGCTTTAAAATATCTTATATGTCCATATGACAGTGAATCAAAAGAGAATCTTTAAATTCACCATTCAGTTTTCATAAATTTAGGAAATTTGCATGATGCACCATGCAACTCCACCATTCCCTCAAACAATTTTATTCTATTTAAAATAATGATTCACTAGAAAAGTATTCTAAACTATCTATAGTCCTTCTTTATTATGCTTAAACACTAACTTGAACATCAAAGTGTTCTTTTACAGATACCACCCTTCTCATTAGTAAGCTTATGGTATTCATCTTCCTTGTCTAACACCAAAAGGTTCAAGCAATTGTTAGTGCAATAACTTATGGGTACTAACTCATCCTCGTTCTAATTTTGACGGGAAAAACTCGCTTTGCATGAGTTTAAAGAAAAACTAACCCTACTCAACTTTTTAAAGAAAAACTTTTTTTGGATATCTTGGTTAAGTTACTTTTTTTGTTCAGTCAAAATTGCGTCAAACTACAATATTAGAATTTACCCACTAGGATCGGCTTAGTGGTGGGGTTGAGTTAGTTTACCATGAGGTCTTAGGTTCAAACCTCATTGCATTGCTTGTACACAAAAAAATTACAATATTAAAAAGTATTTTTTATGACCTGACTCTTAGTAATTGATATAATGATTATGGCGAGAAATATTAATTTCGTGTAAAATGATTATGGTGTTTTTTAATTTATAATGATTATGGTGATATTTTGTAAAAAGGAAAGAGTTCCTTTATTTTTTTTTTTATGTATAATGGAAGCATTGAGATTTGAGTCTAATACCTCATATAAACTACTCAAATTATTTGTCACTTAATTACTTTATAAGGATGATAAAGCAGGCCTAATTTGTTAGATTGGATCATTGGAACCCAGATTTGATGCAGTCAGTTTTTGGTATAATCAAGAAAAATGGGTCGTTTGATCTTAATTGGATGACTCAAATATCAAGATGCTAAATTGGTATTAAAAAAGTATCTCGGCATATGAGTCGTCCAATTAAGATCGGACGACCCATATTTCTTAATTGCACTAACTGCACAAAAAACTGAATCCGATCGTTTGACATTCCAAATGATATGTTGGGTTGACATATATATTCAACGAATAAATCTTTAAAATCATCCATGAAATAAAAAGTTTATGAAATGTAGTCTCTAAATTTCTTTTTCATCCTCTAAGTTAACTGATTTTTTTATCCTTTACGTTTGTCCCGAAACACCATATATATATATATATATATATATATCCAGGACTAGTGTGAAGGAATGGGAAAATTATTTTAGGAATTGTATTTTTTGAATTTTTTTTAGGAATAAATAAGAAAGAGAAGAATAATGCCATATGATTTTGAGGATTTAATTCTATATTTAACCTACTAAATTATTTTGATCTGTCTCACTTAACCCCGACAATTATATAGGTTAATTAGAGGCGAGTAAAGTGGATTGACTCGCCAGTTAGTTTCTTTTAAGAAATTAATGACTAATAACAATTATTTTTATTATTATCGGGAATTATTTTCTATTATTATTATTATGTTAAATTATAAGTATGCTATATTAATAATTTAATTATTTTCCTATATATAAGTGAGAAGAGTTATTTTAATAAAATTTTTTATTTTTAGTTTTTTTTTTGGGTGAGCTTGTTAACTTATCATCTAAAAAATTATGTTTTATTATATATATATTTTTTTAATTTTATGATAGATTAACTCGTCAACCTACCAACCCATTAACAAATGAGGCTGATTAAATTTTTATTAATATGCTTTTTAAAATTGGATCAATTCACCATTAACTTACGACAATTAACAAAACGGAAAAAATCTGAGCGAAGTTGGCATCTTTATTAAGTTGCATTAAATCCTTTATGGCCCAAATAAACGCCACGTTAACATTTTCACGTTCTTCATAAAAGTATGTATATATTCTTAGTTTCGGCCCTGACAAAATCATGGAATGGTGAACTTTGTCTGGTAGAACAAATAATCTATGAATATTCTAATAAAACTTGCCGAGTAGACAAGGAAGAAAGATACCACTCCTCTACATTATTTCCCCCCTTTATTATGTGTACCTAGCAACTCATTAAGTAAAGACCAATACAATTTCTTCTCTTTGCTTTATGTTGATTCCACTGCACTTTTTTGGACAACTTTTACTTACAAATTCAGCTAATCATCATCACTCATCTTCAATTACACTATTGGTCTTTTGGAAATTGCTTTGAAGTGCAATGCAACGGAGTCCTATGGTGGATAGTGTACCAATTGGAGTCCAAAGGTTTTTTTTTTTTTTTTTTCCTTTTCTGCTTTGCCATTCTTTATTGTAGAAAAATCATGGAATTATTTGCTGCATGACTGGACTGATTATAATTTTTGTTAAGGGTTTGAAATTGAATATATTTCATTAAATCAAATGTCGCTTCATTGATGTTACATATACATATGTCAATTTTTTGTTCGTCCTAGGTTCTGAAAGGGGCCCATGCCTCAATACTTCAATTAAAAATAGTCTTCAGTGGCCTGCACTTCATTCAATTTATTAGAACTTTATCCTTTCCTATACCACTCTTTATGATAGTTCTAGTTCTTCTGAGGACCATGACTTCTCTACATGCTTGATAAGTCATTCTTTTTTTAATAAGCAATTTCAAGTTGCTCTAATTGAATATTGAATATTAAGAATATAAAATTCATTAAGGTAAAGAAGGAGTGTGTGTTTGGTTTGACGTTGAAACTGATCAAACTCAAGTTTAAATTCCTAACGCAACTAATTTTAGCGTTGAAAATATGAATTTATCACGTTTCAACGCTAAACCAAACATGCTCGGAGATATTCAATGGTTGGAAATTTCAGATTCAAATCTTATTGGGTTTTGAAGTTTGAGAGTAATGATTCACACACTTGATCTATATTGTGTTGAACTCTGTTTTTGCTTGTACCTGAAGGAGATGGTTCGAGACTGCTTGGAGATGCTAAAGATGGGATTGAATTACCTATACAAAATTTGCTTATGATAAATATCTTGTAAAATGTTTGTGTCAATTTTACTTTTTATGAACATTCACCAGTATTGATAGGATCATGCTTATCTGATGTGTAGGCATAAAACAAATTTTTGACATAACAGTGTCATATAAATTTGAGCATCAGAGAGTATCTATTACTATAGTGGTTTCTGCTTATGGTCCCCAGATAGTTCCACAATGAAAATAGTGAGAAAGAACATTCCCATGGCATATTGGTATTTTGTGGCCTCCTCCTTTTGTCTCCCTTTTGTTGTACTATATGCAGAATTCTCAGACCACATTATAGTGCTACACTCAAATAGTGTATAAGGGGTAAAATGCATGCTTAGTTTTTTATAGATAAAATTATTATGGGATTCACCAATAATATTTCACTGGCATGCAAGGAAATTATAAAATAGTTTCATGATTAAGTCAACTTAAAGTACATTTAGGAGCTAGGTCGGTTATGATCTTAATAATAGCTCTATGCAAGGACGAATCAATTTGATATGCTACAGTTTCTCTCTGTTTCTGTTTTTATCATAACTCTTTTATTATTGATCAGCACCACAGTAGTGTCACCCTCACCCACAATAAATTTATTCAACTAAATGCATAATTTATTTAGTCAATTTAATGGCTCTACAAACGCACCAAATATATAAACAATGCTTCCAAAAATATGGCCGGACAAGAGTAATTAATCAGAATGAATAGTTATCTCCTTATTGAGGCGATTTGATTTGCTAAATAAAAAACAGAATTAATTTTCCTTGATGTTCCATGGCTCTAGCATTTGTCTTCCTTCCACCTTTAATGAGAAGAAGCAATATCAAAACGTTGAGATTTTACATGTAGTTATTAACTTTCATATTGAGTAAAGATGAAGAAAATTAGAGTTTGGCATAACACTCAAACACCAATAATTAGCTTTAGCTTAATTTTTATTTATGAAAGAGCACATGTATCCTCCACATGAGACAATCATGTTCGAGCCAGGTAAAACCTTTATGGGTGACAAAATTTTCAATCCGAGTATTTAATAGAGTGCATATCCAAGACTCTAGCTTAATTTGTAAATGCAAATGGTGTTTAATCGAATTAACATGTAATTTCTGACTTTTTTGTTACATATGCAAGGTCTATCCCAACACTCAAGATCATCAATAAATAGGTGCACAGGGCAAAGCTTCTATATATAGGGTTGGTGTCTTTCTATTTCATGTTACCATAGAATAGGGAGAAATCAAACTTGTGATGTAGCCTATGCTTTCAATCCAGGAGACACTTTGTCTACTTGTATGAATGCAAAATCATCTGTCTATGTGTACTATAATTAGATAATTAGCACACTAAGGTTAGGTAAACCTAGCTATCTTGTTAAAATATACAAACCAAGTCAAGAAGCTAGCCAGGGGTCTATTAACTCACCCTAAGGTCACGTTTACCTTTAACCATAATGATTACATCCAAGTCCTCTCTAGCCTCATCCTTGCCAAAACAAAATCCCAAAGAGAAGTCTAATCAATGCACCCAAGGGAACATTGTATTTGGATCTAAACGTGTTGAGAAATGTAGCAACTTGATCGCTTTTGACTTAAGTTAACTAGTTTCCAATCTTTTGCAACATAAAAAAGAGAAAAATGCATAGACATATGGACTGATATGCTATGATTAAGGCTTATGCATTATCTCTTTTCGGTCCCCTGGTTTGCTTTTTTTGTTTCTTTGTTTTTTTAAAAAGTAATCACATATAGTTGAAGAGAGTGTCTAAAAATTTTGTTCATACTTTTTACCAATATCTCCCAAAAAGTTGAATGCGATTATTCACTAACATAGAATGAGGACAGATGAGAGTATGAGGCCAATTTGTGCTTTTCTTTTAAGAGTGAAACCAAATTAACCTTACATAGTGATTCCCTCAAGAAATTAGAAAAGAAAAAAAAAATCAAGTGTCAAGATTGTTATCTAAATTTTGTTAGAATATATAGAGATTTCCCACTTAGCGAAGTTGGAGAAGGAGGAGGTGTATGACACCTCATAATTCAAAGGTAGGCATCATTATTGAACTTTAGAAGGCAAAAGAATGCATAATAATTCAAGACAATCCCTATTTTATAGGCTTCCTATTTGTGGTTCAAGGGTGTCTCTATTATTGTAGTTCAGATTAAACTACATTATTTATACACTGGAAGTTAACCACTATACTAATTTGAGTAAACACAGTAACTCATCAGAGATTAAAAAAAGACTTTGCTAGTCTGCAAAAATTCAATTTCTTTTGGATTGAATCCATAAACAGAAAATCCTAATGCATAGCTTAGGCTTATCATATATGGCAAGTTTTCTTCTTGACACTCAGTATATACAACACTAAGTAAAGAGCATCCTTCAATTTCAAGGAAACAAGATAATTAAAGACTAGCTTTATATAGCTAGCCTAGTTATAGTTCCTCATCATCCTGAGTGCCAGTTCTTGCAGCTCACCCAAATCATCATTATTATTATATGATCTTTTCTTAGAACAAGCTTGGAATGAGAAATCCTCTCTGCTCTGTAAATCTTGCATGTTGATTCCATCATGGATGCTGCTATAATCAATTGAATCAAGTGAGCTCTGAGGAGATATAGGGTTCATGTAATTAGTGGGACAAAGTGGATTATTGAATGGTGGTTGTCCAGCAACATTCCCTGACCACTGCTGATTCTCCAAGTTCCTTGACTCCATCATGTTCTGAGCCAGCTGTGCCTTCACTTGCATCAGTTGTGCCTGCAAGCATGCTACCTACATTTGAACCAAAATACAGAAAAAACTGTGTGAGAGAAGAAGAATCCATGACCAATTAATAAGATGACAGGGAAATTTGTTTTGTATATTGATAGCTGACTTAACATATATTTATAATCAATAAATAATATTCTTGGACTGACTCTTGATGTTTCATAGAAGCCATACCTACCTACACATCAAGTAGGAGAAAAAGACAGGAGTGTGTGGTGTGGAAAATTAAATTCACTGCCTAATAACTGACCCTATTGTATTGATTCCAAAATTTCAATATATTTATGTATATTATATATATACATTTACATATTAAAAAATAAGGGGAAAATGCAGAAGAAAAATTCTGAGTTCTGAAAAAGAACTTAATGAAAGGGTGGTTGCAAGTGTTAATTTGCAGGACAATACTATATCAATGATATCAATTTCATCTTCTTTTCATGAATATTTGGTAGCTAGAGAGAGAGTGTGTATGTGTGTGTTGAAGTTTTGACTTATGATGAGGTTAGTACCTGCTGTTGTAAGGAAAAAATATGGGAGACACAACCATAAACAGGGTCTCTGATACGAGCTTGGGCTTCATAAGCAATTGTGACCACAGCCTCACAACGATCATGAGCTGGAATAAGCAACAGCAACTTGGAAACATTGCTAGCACCAAACACCTTGTGGATGGCTGCAAATCTAGCAGGTCCTTGTTCAGAGCAAAAGTAAGGTGCAAAGATGCAGTCAGCTGCACACTTTCGTCTAAGGAACTTGCAGGCCCCACAAGGAGATCCAGAGCCAGAGCCTGTGCCAGTGCCAGTGCCATTTCCACTTGCAGAAGCCATAGTGATAGTCTTATCTAGAGAGACAGAGAAAGCGTGTGCTTTAGAAACAAAAGCGTGTTTATTTTGTTGTGTATAGTATAATATATTAAGTGTGTGAATGTGAAACTGAAAGAAGTGAATAAAATTTTGAGGCACACGGGTAGACTAGGAAATGGTGCAAAAATCCGAGGAGTATGGTGAAGAAGAGAGGGAAGGAAATGGTTATGGTTAGGAGAAGTGGGACATTGGGAATAAGGGACAGAAAGGGAGGGAAGTGTCTTATAACAACTGTGAATGGGCGACATGGGAGGCACTTGTGTAGGGTTCTAAGGGGACATTTTTTAATGGGGGAGGCAACATGGGACTGGTTTTTCAAATGCCAAACGCCTTATAACCTTATGCTATATATATATACTACTATCTTTATTCATAAAAAGAGATCGAGTGTAGGGAAAATAAATTGAAATGAGTAAACTTGACTTCTCGGTTATTAACTTTTAGTTATTATACATTTTATTTCCCGATTTTTAATAAATCACTTCTAGTTTTCACGCTACTTTTCATGTAACATTTTAGTTTAATATCGTAATTTTTATTCGGTTAGTGTTGAGTGACACAGGCTACTCAATTGGATAAAAAAGACCTCATTTTTTTTTCCATTTTTTTAAGTATGTGTGATCACTTAAAAAATTGAGCCGGAGAAGATGGATGAAAAACAAAGAAAAAGAAGAAGAAGTGATTGTTAGGACTAGGTATCTCACACTTGAAAAAATAAGAAAAATATCGTCATTTTTTGTCTTATTAGATAATTAATGTGTCACTTAATGTTACACATCAATAACCGTTAAAAAGAAATTTGGATTTTAGACTAATGCTGAATGTAAAGTAATATTAGAGAATAAAAGGAGGTTTATTAAAATTCAAAAACTAAAGTACATGATACACTAAAAGATAGAGACCAATATATTAGTTTATTCAAATTTAAATATGGAATGTAAAAAGAAATATTATGTTGCATTAAATTAAAATAAAATACGGTGAAATATATTTTATTTTATTAAATATTAAAATATATTTAACATTATGTTAAAAATATTCTTATCTTAATCCGTATACATATGCTAATTATGTTGAAGTGTCACATATATATTGTGCCTATTTAAAAAAGAAATCTCCCCTTTGTTATTGTTATTATGGGTGCTTATTTTGTTTAGTTTCTTCTTCCTTATAATATATATAGTATAATTGTTTGTTTGTTTCGCTCGTGTGCCGCTCTGCATTATGGGATTAGTTGGTTTGATTATATTTTATAATTCTTATTGATGAGCAGAATAATTGTTTAATTAGTTTTATTATGTTTGGTTCATTTTTCCGCCGAACGCCGCACCTAAGAAGTACAGTTCTTTGTCGCTTTCTGACGCTGCCACCTGCCGGTAAACTCTACCGACAGCTTCCTATTGATTAATGTTGCTTTAATATTTATTTATGTTTTGTCTATTAAAGATAATATTTTTCTGACTAAAGTATGAATTTAATGTACTTGTGTTCTTATAGTAAATTTACACTCTAATTCAATCATGAAGTATTACGTGATTTATTAAATTAATAATATATTTAGTAAATAATATTACATTATATTATTTTTAAATTAAATAACAATATAAAACTCTTTGATATTGATATTGCATACACGTTAATCACAAAAATATTTGCATAAAAAAATTAATATGAACTAATTTAAATAATAATAATCAATCGGAAAAAAAAATACTTCTAGTAGAGTTGGTAAAATGAGTTATTTAACTTGGTTTGGGCTAGCCTAATCCAGACCGCATTAAAAAGACTCATTTAATTTGGGCTCAAATTTTAAAATTCAATGTTGTACAGTTTAACAAATAAGTTTAAGTTAGCTTGATGAACTTGATCCATTTTACTATCTTTACTCTTCTGCAATAAAAATGTGTTTTAAAAATAAAATATATAATTATAATTATTAATAAAAAAATTAATGAATAAAATTTTAATAATTTTTAATTTATCATATAGATATATTTTGTATAATGTATATTTTACACTTCATTTGGATTGTGTTTTAATTTAGAGGAGTTAAAACAATTATGACAATAAAATAACAAAGTAGTTGTCACTTTTGAAATTGCAGGACAAGGACACGGACAAAATATTTTTCTCACTCAATGCATTCTTTCTTTAAAATAATATAATTTATTATATTTAATATGTACTACAGAAATTCATAATATAATCTCCATAAACCAATCGATGAGGACAAAAAATGAGCCCTCGTTGAATTAGATTTTGTTTTTTTATTCGTCAGTCCGTCATTCTTCTTTAGAACTCACGGTTTCTCAAAATTACACCACAGTGAACAAGACGTATAATAATAGGAACCGGCTTCTCTCGAGTTCAGGATAGGGTCATTTGGAGAGAGAAAGACACATGATATATGGTGGGACCCGTACTCTCATAATATTATTCTAAGCTTAATTCGTGATTAGATTTTTTTTTAAAACCACAAGTATTTTTTATGTGAGACAATTTTATTTGAGCTAGTTAGAATCTCAATGGACGATAAATGTGTCCCAAATATTTAATACAGATGCATACTATAAATTGAATTCAAGACCATTAGTTAAGTTGCACCAGTTAATCTATGTGCTTAGTGGTAATATGTGATTGAATTTTTTTGGTTTAACCACAGGTATCTTCCACTGGATGCAATCATGTTCGAGCCGGGAACATCCACATCATGGTGGGGCTAGCACCTTTTAAGGAGAATCAAGCATGTACCACTTCAACCAACCCCCGTTGGTAATATGTGATTGGATTAATTTAATAGTTTGAAATTTTTTTAAAAATAATAAAAACAAGTCATTCATAGACTCATTATTGGAAATAAATAATGAATAATAACTTTTTACAAATTTTTAAAGAATTTAAAAGGTGATTATTGTTTGAAAAAATTAACCAAATATAGGTTTAGCCTAACTTGATATTTTAATCCAGTTTGTCCATATTTTCGGCTTAAACAAAAGTTTGTTCACAAAAATATAATAATATAATTATTAGCTGCAGTAGTGATGAACCCTTTTGACTTGCTGGCTTGGAAGATTCCTTTAAGATATGATTAAAAACACGATTGAGTAGCATGTGTTTAATTGGACTTTTTTTATCCATCTAGTGTGTAATTTATAGCAGAGATATTACTGATCTAGTGCAATTTTCAAAATATTTACAAACATAGTGATATCGATGTGACAATTTGCTTTGCTAAAGATAAATTCACTTTTGCATCGGCTTCTTCATGATTTACCACACATGTTTTGGTCTGAAAAATCAGTCCTAAAAATTGGCTATTAATGCTTTAGTTTCATTGCACTAATTAATTAATGCCCATCCCTTTGTTTTTTTTGCTGTCTAGTCTAGTGTCTCCGAGGGGAATGGAGCTAGGATTTAGAATTCAGAACCTTAATTCCTCGCAGATGCAAGACGTTTGGCTCGAAATTGAATTGGAAATTACCTAATTCTTTTACTTAATTATTCCCAGCATATAAAAGAACATTAACGAACACGGCTTGTGTTAGAATTTCTTGCAGAACCTTTGATTTCAGTTGACATTTGAAGCAGGAGGTCCGTGTTAGGTTGTTATTATCGCCTTTTTTGCTCCCCTCTTCACTGGGACATAGCAAGCAAGGAGAAAAAGCAAACAAAGTTAGCCATCATTTATCACTTTACATTAAAGAATAAAACACGACCACTTATCCCACTAGTCAAAATTGAAGTTTTGTTTTCTAAGTCACTAATTAACATGTACTCGTTGGTTCATCTAAAGGGATATCTTAATGTGGATACAGGTTAACGGTTAAGTTAGCAAATATGTTATTACCTCCAACAAGATTTTGGATTTTTTTTATATAAATTTTAAGGGAAAAATATGTTTTTCATCCATATAGTTTCGGTCAACTTTGTTCTTCGTTCCTGTACTTTAAATCATTTGTCTTGTGTCCCTGAACTTTCTAAACCCTCAATCGATGGTCCATGGTCTTCTGTGAAATCTGTTAACATGATAAACTAGGTAACAAAAGTTACATGTTAGCCTCAATAGTGAACCTCAAATAGTTGACTAATTTACTTAATCTTCTTTTATTAATTTTTTTAATTATTAAAATAACCATGTTGGAATGGGATAGTTCTCAGGTTTATTCAGAGAAAGAAGAGAAAATTGTATTCAACTACTTCATTGAATAAATGGTGGTGTCTTATATAGACAAACCACAAGTTTCACAAACAACAAACTCAACAGAATGCTAACTAACTAACATTCAAATTTCTAACTAACAAAACTGAATTAACTTCCTAACACACTCCCTTTAATTCAGTTTCTGTCAGATTCTTAACTCCAAGTTTCTCTCTAAGTTCATGAAATCTACTAGCTTTGAGAGGCTTTGTCAGAATGTCTGCAATCTGGTCTTTAGTTCTACAATATACTAGCTCCAATCTTCCCTTGTCAACTTGATCTCTTAGGAAATGAAAACGTGTCTCTATATGCTTACTCCTACCATGAGTTGTAGGATGTTTTGCAAGATTTATAGCAGATTTGTTATCAATCATCATCACAGTAGACTTCTCATAATTTAAATTCAGCTCCTGCATCAATGTGTCTAGCCACAATGCTTGACAAGCTCCAAAAGATGTTGCAACATACTCTGCTTCACAGGAAGATAGTGCCACAATTGACTGCTTCTTTGAACTCCATGAGATGGGTGTATCATTCAACATGAATACATACCCAGAAGTGCTTCTTCTATCCACCTTATCACCACACCAATCTGAATCTGTATATCCAATCAAGTTCATCTCACTGTTTCCACACTCATTTGAAAACAACAGCCCAAAATTCAATGTGCCTTTCACATATCGAAGTAGTCTTTTAGCTGCTAGCAAGTGTGAACTTCTAGGTTCTTCCATAAACCTGCTGATAAGACCAATTCCATAAGATAAATCTGGTCTGCTATTACAAGCATATCTTAGGGAGCCAACAATCTGCCTATATAGAGTAGCATCAACAGTTGAGCCACTGTTATCTCTTTCAAGTTTTATACCTGTATCTACTGGTGTTGAGGCTGAATTGCATTGGAACATTTCAAATCTTCTCAACATATCAGTTAATTACTTCTTCTGATGCATAAAGATACCTTGCCTTGTCTTGACAAACTCCAATCCTAAGAAGTAGGATAACTCCTCCAAATCTGACATTTCAAACTCTTTCTTCATTTTTCCTTTAAAATCAGAAATATCTACTTCACATCCTCCTGTTACAAGAAGATCATCCACATACAGACATACAATGGTTAAGTCAGCAGCAGATTTGCCTCTTACATAGACTCCATATTCTGTTTTGCACTTCACAAATCCTTGATCAACCAGAAAACCATCAATTCTCTTGTTCCAGGCTCTAGGTGCCTGCTTCAATCCGTATAGGGCCCTCCTCAGTTTAAACACCTTTCTTTCACTCCCTTTTAATTCAAATCCAGGTGGCTGAGTCACATAAACCTCCTCATCTAAGGGACGATTCAAGAATGCGGATTTTACATCCATTTGATACAAAGACCAGCTGTGCATAGTGGCAATTATGACTACCAATCTGATTGTCTCAATTCTTGCAACAGGTGCAAAAACCTCACCAAAAGTCCCTTCCAGGTTTTTGTTGAAAACCCCTTGCTACTAACCTGGCTTTGTACTTGGCAATCTCTCCATTTGGCTTCACTTTTACCTTGTATACCCATTTGACTCCAATTTGCTTCTTATTCTGTGGCAAGTCTACCAAGTCCCATGTGTGATTTTTCTCAATAGACTCCAATTCTTCCTTCATGGCAGCAATCCAATTTGGTTCTTGAATAGTCTGCTCAAATGCTACAGGTTCAGCTTCAGCTATTAAAGAGAAATGAACTAATTCTCCTTCAGCAGTAACATCTGAATCTTGGGTAATTTCATAATCTCTTAGCCTTTCTGGAAATCTTCTGGTTCTTTGAGTTCTACTTGAGTGCTCACATACTTCAAATCTGTTTGTATCTTCTTCTGGTTCAATCAAAATCTTGTTGCTTCCTTCTTTTACTGGTTGATTCCATTCCCAACATTTAGTCTCATCTATCTTCACATTTCTACCAATAATCACCTTCTGTGTAGTTGGATTATACATTTTGTAAGCACCTGTAGGATGATAACCTACTAGAATGAGAACTTCACTTTTGTCATCTAACTTCCTTCTTTTAACTTCTGGTATGCAGCTATGACAGATTGAACCAAACACTTTGAAATGCCTCACATCAGGTTTCTGACCACACCATGCTTCTTCTAGAGTCTTCCCTTCCAGTCTCTTGGTTGGGCACCTATTCAGTATATAGGTGGCTGTGCATACAGCTTCTCCCCAAAACTTCTTTGGCAATGACTTGGCTTTCAGCATGCTTCTTGTCATGTCTAGAATTGTTTTGTTTCTTCTTTCTGCAGTGTCATTGTGTTGTGGAGTATATGGAGCCACTACCTCATGAATTACACCTTTTTCTTCACAGAACTTCTCAAACTGATGTGAAGTATATTCTCCACCACCATCAGTTCTTAACTTCAATAAGGAATTTCCACTTTGCTTCTCAACTAGTACTTTAAACCTTCTGAAAACTTCAAAAACTTCATCCTTTCTCTTTATGAGATATACCCACATTTTTCTTATAAAATCATCAGAAAAGGTCACAAAATATCTATTTTCTCCAATTGAAATCTCCTCTAAAGGTCCACATACATCAGAATAGACAAGTTCAAGGGACTTACTTGTTCTGGTTGGAATATTATGAGTGAAAGTCTTCCTTGGCTGCTTACTTGCACAACATTCAACACACAACTCCTGTGGTGATTTGATGTAAGGTATTCCAGATACCATCTCCTTGCCACTCAATAGACTCAAACTCTTAAAATTCAAATGTCCAAACCTATGGTACCAAAGCCAATTGACATAATCCAATGTAGAAGCAAAACATTTGTGATCTTCAACTTGTATGTCAACCTTGAAAGTCCTGTTGCTTGATAGTGGAGCCTTCAAAATCAGTTTACCACTACTATCTTTCACAGTCAAAAATCTTTCTTCTATTTTCATCATATACCCCCTTTCAAGAAGCTGACCCAAACTCAACAAATTGCTTTTCATGCTGGGTACATACAACACATTTGAAATGTAAGACTTCTTGTTATCTTTTCCTTTAATGAGAATCTGTCCCATACCTTCTGCCATTACAAAACTGCCATCAGCAAATTTCACCTTGTTTTTCACTGTCTCATCCAAAATACAAACCAATCTTTGTGTCCAGTCATGTGGTTTGAACAACCAGTATCAAGATACCACACTTCAGAATCTCTTTTTTTAAAATCTGTTGTAGCCATCAATAGAACTGGATCATCTGAACTTTCTTCATCTACCATATAGGCCTCATCATCTTGTTTTTGGAATTCAGTGTTGCTGCTTCGACACTCATTGGCAAAATGGCCAAACTTCTGACATGTCCAGCATTGAATCTTCCTCTTATCCACCTTCTTCTTGTCACAATTCTGCTTGCCGTTCTTCTTGTTTGAACCTTGTTCAGAACTAGTAGGATTGTTTGGATTGAATCCCTTCTGATTTCCCCACTTCTTTGCACCTTTCTTGAATTTTCCTTTCCCAAAAGATCCTTTCTTCCCAACGTGAGACAGCAGTGCTTGCTCCACTGGTTTGTCATTGTTTCTTTCCATCAATCATTGCTCATGAGCTTCCAAGGTACACTCTAAATCTTCCACCTTCAAGGTCTCTATGTCCTTTAACTCCTCAATAGCTACAACTATATGATCAAATTTTTGGGTAAGAGTTTTGAGTATCTTTTCAACCAGCATGGTATCACTAACCTTTTCACCACAGGTTCTCATTTGATTTGTCAAGGCTTGCAACCGAGAAAGATAGCTACTGACTATATCGTGTTCTTCCATCTGCATTAGTTCATACTGTCTCCTCATGGTTTGAAGCTTCACTTTCTTCAATTTCTCAGCTCCAGCATAGCACTTTTCAAGCAAATCCCATGCCTCCTTTCCACTGTTGGCGCCTGCTATCTTATCAAAATTAGTCGAGTCAACACACTGATGAATCAGAAAGAGTGCCTTGCAATCCTTCTTTTTGGCTTCTCTATAGGTAGCCCTCTGTGCTTCTGCTGCTCCTCCCTCAAGTTCTTGAACTCCATTCTTGACAATGTCCAAAACTTCTTGATAGCCAAAGATTACTCTCATCTTGATGCACCATTGCTCATAATTCTTACCATCCAATAATGGTAGATTTGCAGGGAAATTACCATTGGAACCCATCACAGCTATGAACTTACAGCACTACAACACATACACAAGCCCTGATCACACAGCTCTAGATACCATTGTTGGAATGGGATAGTTCTCAGGTTTATTCAGAGAAAGAAGAGAAAATTGTATTCAACTACTTCATTGAATAAATGGTGGTGTCTTATATAGACAAACCACAAGTTTCACAAACAACAAACTCAACAGAATGCTAACTAACAAACATTCAAATTTCTAACTAACAAAACTGAATTAACTTCCTAACAAACCATAATTATGAAATTAGATTTTTTATCGGGTAAAATTGCTCAGGTGAAAACCCTAATTTAGTCATTTGAGTTATTTTAATAATTAAAATTAATAAAAAAGTTAATTCGATGATTAGTAAGTTATTTGTGACTCACTATTGAAGCTGACATGTAACTTTTGTTAGTCAGTTCATCAGGTTAATAGATCTCATTGACGGACAGGACCACAATTTGGGAGTTTATAAAGTTTAGGGACAAAAAGCACAAGATTTAAAGTACAAGGATGTAGGATGAAGACTAAAGTTGACGGAAACTATAGGGATGAAAAACTTATCTATCCCAAATTTTAATGATATAACATAGGCATGTGTAATAAATAAAAGACTAATAACAGGGGTCAAAGTAAGAATATCTAATGTCAATATTGAATAGAGTAATGAATTCATAATTCATAAATAGTTTCATTTGAGAGAAATGATTACTGCACTGCACAGCACATCAACTTCCTCTTGCCTCAATTTTTTTGGCACCATTAATTTCTCTTGTATAGAGGTTTAGTCTTGTTTAAGATCGACATAGTGATTCCGTCGGCACTCTGCAGGGACGTGATAGTCCGGATTTGAAATGGTGTAGTTTACACCACAAACATGGTTGTCAAATGACAGGATTCATTCACTTTTCAAACTTGCCATTATGAACTGATAGAGTCAAACAAATCGATCACATTCACAAATGTTGTGTCAACAGAACGGGCCAAAACAAACAACAAAATTAGCTTAAAACAGAGCAAATCAACAAAAAAACTTGTTCATGTATATATTGGTCACACTAAGGAGTAACTGTATGTTGTGGGTAGCTAGTGGGAAGTGGTGCAATACTAGCAAGTAGCCATCACCGTAAACAGTAAGCACAATTTAAACAGGAAAGAAGTTCGACATCCCTGACAATTAATGTATAATGTGTTAGTGATATAATATGAAATTACTCATGTATTTTCACTAAAATTTTTGGGGTAGGTGAGTTATGATTAATAACTGGGCCTATATGACCAAGTTCTTTATAGTTCAATCCTTATAACCCTCTTTCTTCTAATAAAAATTATAGTTTAGGCATAAGAAAAATGGATTTATGTATTGTTTACACTTTAAGCCAAAAGTATCTTAAGAGAGGTATCTTAAGAGATATATTATATGTTTAGTTTTCATCAAAATCACATTTTAATTGTGGTAGTCTAAATCCACATTTACAACCAGATTTTAATGTAAACCAAATACACTAATAATACCAATTCATGTGTTTTGACCTATTAGACTAATCTTTTAGGATAATTGTTATAGCGGTCATTTAGCATAAAAACTATAAAAAATATTAGCATTTGAAAATTAAGAGACTGGAACAGGCAAGGTAAATCAAAATAAAACGCTTAAAACATTCATCTAATATGAGTGTAATACTTAAGTGTGTATTTGATTTAGCGTTGAAATTGGTTAAACTCAAGTTTAGATTTCATAACGCAACTATTCTTAGCGTCTGAAATGTAAGTTTACCATGTTTTAACGTTAAACCAAATATGCTCTAAGCTGTGGAAGATTTGATATATATTTTATTGTATTTAACATGAGGTGTTAACTTATTTACTAGTATAGACCACACAAATGCCCAATAATATTTGAAGAATGTAATTAAGGAGCATTACTATCTGCAACAAACGCTCTGATCAGGAATGCAAAGAAGAAGTATTGACATGATGAAAACAAGAAAAATACTGAGGAGGAAGCAATAACAATGTGTAGATAAAAGAGGGCTAAGAAATGGGCCGGGTCGCCACGAATCCATTTACAATAGAAATGTGGCCCATCCTTCAAGAAACCCATTATTTTGCTCAAAAAGAAAGAAACCCATTATAAGAGTATCTTGTACAATAGATCTTGCTATTATTTTCAACAATAACTCTAAGTTAATTAAAACTAATTTGTTAGATGAGAAATATCGGGTAGGCAGTAGGCACCAGTAACACTTTAGTACAATGCATGAACCAAAGAATATATGAAAGATGAATAATAGTACCTCGGTTGCTTTCCTTCCTCATAGAGGCATTGGTAAGACAAATGAGAAAGGAACGAGGTGACAAACTTATCATCTATGTCAAACAAAGAATGTCATCTTTTCCAAACTTATACCTGCAGCTGCCGCCAAAATATGAAACTATTTCCATTCCATGTCCTCTTCACCTTCATCATATTTCCCATTCATTTTTGCAGTTGTTGACGACTTAATTAATTAGTACCACTCAGAAATTAATGGGAGCTAACAAAAGCATCCATGCTGGCAAAGGTTCATATTTTCCTTTCCTCCACAATAAGCATAATAAATTAAAAACCTTCAATTTTGCTTAAAACTTGTTATTTTATTACTAACTGTAAATTTTGTGCATGGCAGCAAAGCTAGACATTGGAATTAATTTCGTTCGAAAGCTATGTAGTTCTTATATGCTCTCCCCTCTCAGGTTTCTAACTACTCTATGCCAATTCAAAAACTATATATGCATGAGAATGTTTTGGTTGAGCTATTCTCTGACCAATATGTGTTTCATAAACTTCAACAGGACATCTAGTTTTCCGCTTTCTCTGGCTGATGGCAGGTACACATTTTTTGGTTTGATTTCTAGTGACAGTGACATCAAATTGGTTTCTTGTAATAATTTCTACTTTGTTCATTGCAGCCTTTCCTTGAAGCATCCTGACTTATTTAGTAACAGTGACATGCTTGACATATCGTGGCATAAGGGGCTGCATGATTCAAATCTCTTCATCGCTTATAGGTACCCTAAACCACTATTTCTAGGCCAGCAGTCTCTAACCCTTCAGGTTTGTCTTACATTTTTGGCTCAAACATTATTCCTATTAGAAAGAAAGAAAGAATGCAAGGAACTCATGGCATTGAAATTTTAATTTCCCTTTACAGCATTCAGTTTCACCTGAGGTTGGGATCCATGGAATTCCCATGAACAATTTCTCCCATTCTGCAAGTCGAGGTGTAAGGTTGTCAAAATTGTCAATTGGGTGGGATATCAATGAGCCTTCAACCTCTAATTGGAGCAATACAACCGGAATGTACTTTAAGGTTGGTGAAGTTCATGTTTGTTGGTTTTCATTATTCATTAATTCTTACCATGCATTTCATTAATTGTGCATGTAAGTTCCACTAACTTCATCAATTATGCAGCATATTCGTTTTATAAATGATGGTGGCCGCTCTATAAGCAGAGACCTAGATGGTTTTCCAGTGACTTGCAGGTTGGTGAAATTTATTTGATCAAGTTCTGAGACAATCAGTCTGTTTCAATAATTTTGACTTATCATGTGTTTCTAAATTCTATGCAGTGGAGATCCATATGACAACATGGTAGTGATTAATCAAATATCTCGATTTGAAGATGCAAACGATCACAGTTTTACTCACGTGAGTTATCTTCATTGATTATCCAAGATGAGAAATTTGTAACCCCCCACTTATATGCAAGTCATATTCTATTCTATTTATTAACTACAAGTTATTCTATATTAATTCAGTTCAGTTTTCAAATGGAACAAGGGATTCCACTTCAACCAAACTTGCTAACCTTCAACCGGTTTAAATTTTTGGCTTCAAAAGGAGTCAAACTTGGACCAGCATTTTTCACCTCCTGGTTAGTTCTACTTTCACATTTAATGGTTAATTATCATGGCTCAAGCATAAGGGGATAAGTGACAAGATATAAGGAGGGTGAGAATTGTATGAACTATATATATGAAGTGATAATAAGTAATCTATACTATTTTAAATGAAGGGTCAAAAAACCGCTTGAGATATCAGATATTATACACTTCCACTTTCCTTTATCTTCTTTTAAAAGTGTAGATCCATGTTTCTTTTCTTGTATTACCACCTACATGAGTCTTCCAATATTATCTGGCAGGTTGACTGGGGGTTCAATTGTAGGATCCATTGCTCCACATCAAGCCTTTGCAATTGGTGGTCCCAGTAGTGTGCGAGGCTATGGTGAAGGTGCAGTTGGTTCTGGACAATCATGTTTGGTATCTAAAAGTGAATTGGCAATCCCATTGGTATAATGCTCGATCATTACTTTGCATGTGTTACAAACAATAAGTTATACCAACTGTTCATCCTGAAAAATTATGAATGCTATTTTGCAGTTATAACTTCTAATTTTGTGGGCTTTATCTAATAAATGTTCTGTAACTTTTCTTTTCCCCGAGTTAAATTCTCATTATACTTCCAAGTTGCGAAGCATAGTTGTCTGCTTGCATTATACTTGCCATCCTACTTCAGAGTCTCAACATTATTTTTCTGATTGCTTATTGTCTAAACCATTGCTCCTGAAAACTTTGGCAAGATGTTATAAATCTTGCATTTAGATATTACAACTTCAAGGGTTTAAATTATTACCAAAATATTAGCTACATTCCATCCTTGTTTAAACCTTAGTTGGATTTTCCCATGTAGGCTGTAGCATTCTCATAATCATGGGAAAAGCTAACAAACTTTGATGAAATCTCTTTGCTGCAAGTCTTACTGGCAGGACACATTGCTTTCATTTCATAGCAAAAAAGTTAGATAACCAACAAGCATTTATCATTTCCACTGATCTTTGATGCTGATCACCTTTTTGACTCTATTTGCAGCACAAAAAGCTAACAGGTGTTATCTTCCTGGACTGTGGATCTGACCTGAGGAGTAGTCATAGGGTTCCTGGTGAGTTTCACTCAGAAATCTAGTTAGTTACATGTTTATCTCGGAAACAACATCAGGCAAACATTTCATACCTTAGGCAGTGTGTTATTTAATTTATTAGTTTTGTCATTGTGAAGTAGGAGACATCTACAACAACAATAGCACCAACCATGCCATTTGGCCAGAAATGAAAAAAATATATACTTTTACTCCAAGTTTTTTTTAAATAGAAGTTTCTACTCTGTAAATCAGTTCACTTCAAAGTTGAAATTAATTTTATAAAATGAACATCAATTACAATCCTTGGAGTTGGTAGGAGAGAACACAAATAGTAGCTTCTGCCTTCATTAACAATCCATGCATCGTGGCAATCCATTATAGTATTCACTTGTTTAACTTTCAATATATGCTAAATTACAGTGATGTGTGTTACAACATTTTGGTCCAATGAGAATTGCAGGAAATCCAGGACTGAGGCAGGGAAAACCAGGATCTGGGTTTGGGATTGGGTATGGCATTCGGTTGAAAACCCAGTGGGCTCAAATAAAAGTTGATTATGCCATCAATGCCTTCCAACAAAAATCTGTCTATTTTGGAATCGAAAATCTGGTTCTATGAATGCTAATATGCCCTTTGGGAGTGGCTAATGTTGCCAAATTTCCCAGCCTTCTCCCCTTTTTCTAGTTAGAATATAACAGCGCACAGCCGTGGATCAGGTGCGGTTGCGTACCTCCAATTTTCTAAGGTAAAAAAGAAAAAGTATACCCTTAATAAAAATCAGGGTTGGCTCGCTGGAAGATTTTTGGTTGCATGTGTTCATGTTCAATTCAATATAAATAGAAAAAATTTATTCAAAAAATTGAAAATTAAATCAAAACAAAAATTGAAAATTTTTATTGGATTAAATTGATTTTTTATTCTCTGTTAAAAGTCGATCCAATCTAATCTAAACCGAAGTTATATACATAGGTTATTTTATTTATAAAATAATCATATATTTATACTTGCATAAGTATATATTTATCAAAATACTTATATCAATATAATTTTTTATGATTTTATTATATAATATCATTTTAATATCTCTATAAATATATCAATTTTAAATTACGTTTAAATTGATTTTTATGACCTGTATTTTTTTTATATACATAATTTTGTATTTATATTGATATATATATGTTCCAATAAAATGTTTATTATTATAATATAATTTTATTATTTTTATCTAATATTTTTTATTTCTTAAAAAAAATTAAAACCGATCAGACAATGAAATAATAAAATCATAATGATTAAATTGAGTTTTTTTTTTTGTCTTAAAGCCAATATGGACCACACCTTTATTTGGGTGGAGTTTTATGGATGAAAAAAATCTCTGCATGTGTGTGAATGTTCCGGTTTGGACAGACTACGTGTGATTTTTACAAAAAAAAAAAATTATTAAAAATATAATTTATTGTAATAATTTGATAACAAATTTATTATTATACTTGTCTGACTCTCGATCTCGTTCACTTTTCTTTCTTCCTCAAAATTCTTAAATTAAAAATTTTCTTAATCATCTTTCTAATCCATTATTATCTCTATTTGATTGTTAAAAAAGTTAGATAAATAATATTTCTTTATTTCAAACTTGATAAAAATCCGTTGAAGAAAAAAAAAATCCGCGAAAAATGTCAACAACAAATTGCAACTTTGATAACATAAAAATGTTGTATTAATCTTGAAAAACTTAAAGTTTTGGTGAGTATTTAGATATTGATAGTCTTGATATATTATTAGAAATGTTATATTTATATAATAATTTTATTATATAATTATTATTCTCTATTTGTTATTATGGATTAACACTAACCAATAAATTATATTATTTGGTAATATCAATTATATAGCACATTGTTATTAATTTATGGATAATATATATTGAGTTTTTTTTATGAACGGTCTGTGATGGGTTGGACTGTTCAATGAACGGTCTGTGATGAACTTGACTGTTCAGTAACCTGTTGAGAGATCCCTGGTCTCTGCTGGTAAGGATATAAAACTGATACCCATTAATCAGTTTTAATATATAAGACAATACTGTGCCAGATACGTTTAGTAGCTGTCTGCATCTTGTCTTTTGGCATACCTACCAGAAAGAGAGCAGTTCCTCTCACACACATTCAGATCAAAAATAGAAAAGGATGGATCCTTCTCTAATTCCAGGTAAATTTTCTGAACTGATACTATGAATATACTGTAATACTGTGTCTTGTATAAATTGCTCATTCTATATTATATTGGATTAATATAATATTTCCAACAATTGGTATCAGAGCCTATTTAGATACATATTATAGTTGTTCAAATTTCAGAATTCGTATTTAGAATACCTGTTAATCTGTATACGTATAGTACATGATTGAACCGTTGTTCCTTTATTTGTTCGAATTTGGGATCCTCAAAATTTCGTTTTTGATTCACAAATTGATAGAGTGGTTTAACTACTGTATGTATTAGGATTATACTGTTAAAATTTGGTGCGTTTTCGTTCCGTATTTTGAGAGAATTACACAGTTTTTCTTCGCGGTTTTTCGACCTAAACACTCAAATTTTTGATCTGTTTTTTCTCCTGTTTGGACCGATCATTTCCGAAATTTCCTTGGGGGTTTCCACCGCCGCATTACGGCGGTCATGTGGCCGGAAAATCGCGGTGTTTCGCTGCGTATTTTGATGTTAAAAACCGGGTCAGATTTCGGGTCCGTAACCGGGTCGGTCGACCCGCTCAAGGTAAGGGACGATGAACAGTGCCCTTTGCGCCTGCCCACTCGCAGGACCAGGCGCGTGGGGGCGCGTGCATGTTGTTTTTTTGCCTAGAAAATTTTAATTTTTTATTTAAAATTCAAATAATTAAATTTCTGGTTTTTTGGTATATTTTTTGTATTTTTTGGATACCTGTAGGTATTTTATTTTAATTATTCTGAGAATAAAACTTTATTTTATATACTGTACTCTCGGATTTTGGGTCTGAAATTTTAAATACAAGTTCTTTGTTATTTTGGTGACATGTTGGTGTGCTGTACTCCCCTGGTAACATGTCTACACTTAAATTAAAATTTATTGACCCTTCTTTGTAACAATGTTTATATGTTTTGTGTTCATATGATATGTTGTTCATGCGTAATATAAATTTATTATTTTTTTTTTTTGTTGAGCATGGGTAATATAATTTTATATGATTGTGAACTCACCTATTGTGGGTACAGTTGTATGAAATTTTGTGTGAATGGAATAACTTAGTTATTTCTTTAATTAATTTCATAATACATTAATGATAGTCATACCCTATCGGTATTTTGTTGTTGATGTATTTTGTTCTATTTCATGATACAATGTACTTTGAATTTTATCTTATGTCAATTATTTGTCTTGTACCCTATCGGTATCAGATTTCTTTATGACATGAATTGTGCATTGTATTTTATTTTTAATTATATTTCTTATTTATTATGATTCGGGACCCTTAGGCGGGATCATAGTGAATGAGAAATTTGGTGTTATAGGCATGTTTGGTTGTGTATTCAGAAACATTTAATTTTTTATGGCATAATAATGTGCATGTTAAATGTTTCTTTGTTTTTTGATACCAGCTTCTTTGCCTATGCAATTGACTTCGGTCAAAACTTTAAATGGGACAAATTTTGAGGACTGGAAAGAGTCTTTGGATTTATATATGGCAATTACCAATATGGATTTTGCTTTGAGAGAGGAAAAGCCACCAGCTCTTACTCCTGAGTCCACTGCTGTCCAGAGAGCTTCACGTGAGAAATGGGGACACTCAAATAGAGTGTGTCTCATGGTGATGAAATACACCATGGAGAAGTCTATTCGACAGAGCATCCCAGAAAATAATAAGGCTAAGGATTTTCTGAGCTCGGTTGGTGAGAAATTTAAGACTTTTGACAAAGCTCAAAAGGGCCAGTACTTGTCACTTCTTGAAAAGACCAAATATGATGGTGTTAGTGGTGTTCGTGAGCATATGATGAAACTTGTGCACTATTATAACAAACTCAAGTCTCTTAAGGTAGAGCTTGGTGATAGTTATTTGATTTGGCAGGTTATGGAATCCCTTCCTTCTCAGTTTGATGTGTTGAAGACATCTTACAACACTCAGAAGGAGGAGTGGACAATTGATGAGATGATAGCCATTATTTCCCAAGAAGAGGCATCAATTAAAAAGGCCAAGTCTCATAGTGTGCAGTTTGTTGCCTCCACTTCTGGTACTAAACCTGTGAAGAAAGGTTTCAAAGGCAAGTCTCGTTTTGAAAAGGGGAACACAGGGAAAGCATCAATGTATTTGGAGCCCAAGAAGAAGCATTTCAAGGGGAATTGTGCCTATTGTAAGAAATTTGGGCACAAGCTAGTTGACTGTTATCTTCTTAAGAAGAAGAATGTTGAAAAGGAAGGTATACTCCTATATGCTCTAGCTTGTTTTGAATTTAATGTTGTTGATGTTCCTCCCCATACTTGGTGGTTAGACTCGGGTGCTTCTATTCATGTTGTGAATTCTTTACAGGGGTTCACAAGCCTGAGAAAACCAAGTGATGTTGAGTCCAAGGTTATCATGGGTGATGGAGCTAGAGCATCAGTAGAAGATATAGGAGTAGTGTCTTTATGTTTACCTTCAGGACATGTTTTGTTATTGAAAGATGTTGTCTATGTACCCTCTATGAGGAGGAATTTGATTTCAGTTTCAGCTTTGGATAAATGTGGCTACACTTTTGAATTTGGTAATGGTAAACTTGCTGTTTGTTTCAATTCCATTACTGTTGGTTCAGGAGTTTTATGTGATGGGCTTTATATGCTGAATCTGAATGATATGTCTGTTAATTCTGTTGCTGGGCATAAGCGTAATAGAGTTGATGAAAATTCCTCTATGTTGTGGCATAGACGTTTGGGTCATATTTCTAGGCTTCGGATTGAGAGGTTGATTAGAGAGGGCATTCTACATGACCTGAATTTTTCTGATTTTGATACTTGTGTTGATTGTATTAAGGGCAAACTTACTGCAAAAGTCAGAAATACAGGTGCAAACAGATGTGATGATGTGTTGCAACTTATCCATACTGATATGTGTGGGCCTATTACACCTACTGCCATGGGTGGATATAGGTATTTTATCACTTTTATAGATGATTATTCCAGATTTGGATGGATAGATCTTCTTTAGGAGAAGTCAAGTTCCTTAGATGCCTTTAAGTCTTTCAAAACTGCTATTGAATTGAAGACAGGAAAGAAGATTAAATGTGTGAGGTCTGATAGAGATGGAGAGTATTATGGTAGATATGATGAGACTGGTAGAAATCCGGGACCTTTTGCTAGATTTCTTGATGAATGTGGAATTGAAGCTCAGTATACTATGCTCGGTACTCCTCAGCAAAATGGAGTTGCAGAAAGGAGGAACCGCACACTTTTAGAGATGGTGAGATGTATGTTGAGCCATTCTTCTTTGCCGGATTTTCTTTGGGGAGATGCTTTGAGGACTGCTGTGTACATTCTTAATCAAGTACCTAGCAAGTCTGTTCCAAAGACTCCCTATGAGCTTATGTCTGGGAAGAAGCCAAGTTGAGACATTTTCATGTGTGGGGTTGTAAGGCAGAGGTGAGATCTTATAATCCTCAGCTTAAAAGCTTGATCCTAAGACTGTTAGTGGTTTCTTCATTGGTTATTGTATGGGTTCTCGTGGAAGCAGGTTTTATTGTCCTTCTCACTCCATGCGGGTTATTGAGTCTGATCGTGCGATATTCTTTGAGGATGATTTGGATAGTGGGAGTATTACACCACGACCAGTCACTTTTAGAGAAAATCGTGTTCTTGTTCCTGTACCATCTATTTCTTTTCCTGCAGATAGTGTGATTCCTGTTGTCCATGATGACAATGAAGTTGTTCCAGACATTGTTGATGTTACAACACCTGTTGTAGATGAACCAGTTTATGATGATGTTGTTGAAGAGGTTCCTTTGAGGAGATCTCAAAGAGTACGCAGGTCTTCTATACCTGATGATTATCTAGTGTATCTTCAAGAGCATGAATTTGATCTTAGTGATGTTGAGGATCCTACTACATTTAGAGAGGCTATCTCTAGTTCTCATGCTTCTGATTGGTTAAATGCTATGCATGATGAGTTAGCTTCTATGGCTCATAATGATGTTTGGGATCTTGTGGATTTACCAGTTGGGTGTAAATGTGTCTTCAAGACTAAGTGTACTCCAGATGGTAAAGTTGAGAGGTATAAAGCTAGGCTTGTAGCAAAAGGCTATAGTCAGAGGGAAGGCATTGATTATAAGGAGACTTTCTCACCTGTATCTACTAAGGATGCTTTTCGTGTTGTTATGGCTTTAGTAGCTCATTTTAATTTAGAGCTTCACCAGATGGATGTCAAAACAACTTTTTTGAATGGAGATTTATTTGAGGAAGTCTATATGATTCAACCTGATGGCTTTGCTGAAAAAGGAAAGGAGCATTTGGTTTGCAGGTTGAAGAAGTCTATTTATGGGCTGAGACAAGCTTCTAGACAATGGTATTTGAAATTTGATCAGGTAATCACTTCTTTTGGCTTCAAGGAAAATGCTTCGGATCAGTGCATTTACTTGAAGACTAGTGGGAGCCATTTCATCATTCTTGTCTTATATGTTGATGATATTCTTCTTGCTAGTAGCAGTGTTGAACTTTTGACTGAGACAAAATTTGTGTTAAATAGCCACTTTGATATGAAAGACCTTGGTGATGCCTCTGTTGTTTTAGGCATTCAGATTTTTCGTGATAGGTCACGTGGTATTCTTGGATTGTCTCAGAGAGGATATATTGATAAAGTCCTCAAACGGTTCAACATGCATTCTTGCCCCCCATGTACTGTACCTGTTCAAAAAGGTGACAAACTCTCTAAATCTCAATGTCCTAAAAATGATAATGATAGAGTTGAAATGGAAAAAGTCCCATATGCTTCCGTTGTTGGTAGTTTAATGTATGCTCAAGTTTGTACTCGTCCCGATATTGCTTTTGCTGTTAATACTTTAGGGAGATACTTGAGCGACCCAGGTTTGGGTCATTGGAAAGCCGTTAAAAAGGTTTTCAGATATTTTCAGGGAACCAAGGATCATATGTTGACCTATAAGAAGTCTGATCAACTTCAGGTCATTGGTTATTCTGATTCTGATTTTGCCGGTTGCCCTGACGACCGAAAATCTACTTCCAGCTTTGTTTTTATAATGGCAGGAGGAGCTATTTCTTGGAAGAGTGTCAAACAAACTCTTACAGCTACTTCTACCATGGAGGCAGAGTATGTTGCTTGTTATGAAGCTACTTGTCAAGCTGTGTGGCTTAAGAATTTGATTTCTGGTTTTCAAATTGTTGAAAGTATTTCTAGGCCACTTGTGATATATTGCGACAATACTGTTGCTGTGCATTTCTCTCAAAACAACAGAAGTTCTACTCGCTCAAAGCATTTTGATATAAAATTTCTGTTTGTTAGAGGGAAAGTTTTGGATTTTCAGACTCGGATTGAGTATACTGCTACAGAAAGTATGTTAGCAGATCCACTGACTAAAGGCTTAACTGTTGGAGTTTTTCAAAATCATGTAACTCATATGGGTGTGGTTAAGTCTTTTGATGTATTGGGTTAGTGGGAGTCTGAATTTTGCACTTTATAGATTATTATGTTTTTCATGGGATGTAAATTTATTATTGACGTTATTTTCATTACATCTCTTTTAGCATATAAAATGCTTGAACCATGTTTGGGATCACGTATTCATTATGTTTTGTATTTTTTTATTATTATCCATTATTTATGAAGTATAAGCATATGGTATGTATCCCTATCGGATACTATCTTTGTGATTAATGTTTATATTTCTTAATTTATAGTTGTGCTTATGTTGTAATTGATATAATTAATTTATTGATTAATGTCATCCAAGTGGGAGAATGTTATATTTATATAATAATTTTATTATATAATTATTATTCTCTATTTGTTATTATGGATTAACACTAACCAATAAATTATATTATTTGGTAATATCAATTATATAGCATATTGTTATTAATTTATGGATAATATATATTGAGTTTTTTTTATGAACGGTCCGTGATGGGTTGGACTGTTCAATGAACGGTCTGTGATGAACTTGACTGTTCAGTAACCGGTTGAGAGATCCCTGGTCTCTGCTGGTAAGGATATAAAACTGATACCCATTAATCAGTTTTAATATATAAGACAATACTGTGCCAGATACGTTTAGTAGTTGTTTGCATCCTGTCTTTTGACATACCTACCAGAAAGAGAGCAGTTCCTCTCACACACATTCAGATCAAAAATAGAAAAGGATGGATCCTTCTCTAATTCCAGGTAAATTTTCTGAACTGATACTATGAATATACTGTAATATTGTGTCTTGTATGAATTGCTTATTCTATATTATATTGGATTAATATAATATTTCCAACATTAAAAGTATTGAAAAAAGTCTAACAAAATAAAGTAAGACCCAATAATTAAAGTATTCAAATTATATTATTTTTCAAATGCATATATGACTGAAATGTTTTATATTTGCACGTTACAAGGAAAAAAAAGGCTGTAATAGAACCAGCTTAATACCGTCCTTAAATCTGTGTTAACGCTTCCTTGCTCATGTTACTGCTAGTGCTAGTCCACGTTTATGGAGCCTTCTTGTCACGTTTACGGCATTCTAATTTTAACCCACTGGAATGTACTATCACATACCTTGTGATATTATTCATCCATTATGATATAAAATGTGAATGTGAGTGCAAAAGAACATTATAGTTAAAGACAAGGCATATACAACTAGGAAACTTAAAATGTTAGGTTGAGTGACTATCTTAAATACGTTATTCACCATGGGGCAACAAGATTGCGTGACAAAAAGTATTCACATGCTATGTGCTATGTGAATGGGAGGATGTGCAAGTTAATTACTTGGTCTTGGTGAGAAGAAACATGTTCTAATATTCCTATGATCAAGGGAAAAAGAAACTTTCATCCTAACAATTTTAAAAACTATAAAATATTATCAAATAATATAAATTTGTCCGACTCTAATATAAGGTGATTATAGCTCGAGAATATTTTTTTTTATTATAAAGAGTCTAACATCTTAGACTTAGAAGGGACAAAAATGGATGATGACTCAGGAAGAAATGAAAATAAGAAGTAACATCGATTAATTTATTGATTTTTTTAAATGAAAAAAGTGGATAGTTATCCAAACGCGCCAAAGGGTATCAAGAAAAGTTACGGTGTCATCACAAAACGACCGATTTTACTCAATTCATTCAAAGTGAGAATTGCAATTTAAAATTAATAGAAGTATGGTTATTGATTAAAAAAGTTAAACAACAAAATTCGATTATTTAACAATTTATTAAATATATACTTGTTTTTTATTATAATCTTAATATTAATTACTTTTTTTAATAACTTACACTCTACTCCCGTAAATGTATCTCTACTGAAAATCCAAATTCCAAAACAGCAACACTGTTCCGGCGTCCTTAAGAAAAGAACAAAATCCACCTCCTCGTTTTTTTGGCTTGAAATTAAAAGAAAAAAAAAAAGGAAGCAGATAAACCGATAGTATTAGTATATCATAGATAACATGAGCACAAAGAGTGGGCCCTCAACATTACACCCTTTATTCACTCTCTTAAATAGTCTTAACCGTATGAGCGAGTGTAGTATAACACTCGTGAAGCTCGCATCCTATATAAACCTCTGATTCACTCTCTTCTTCTACCTCTCTTTTTCTCTTCTCCAGTTTTAAACAGAAAGGTTCGCGTGCCTTCTGGAATCTTCCTCCTCACTTTCCTTTTATATTCAGATCTGATTTTCGTTTCATCATTTTCTGATGGTTTTCGGTTAATCATTCGTGATTTTTAATTTTAATTTTACCTTTTTTACTTTTTGCTAGGAAACACGATCGAGAGCTTGCGAAACGGTTGTAGAACCTGTGATCTGGTGAGCCATGAATTCTAGAAGGTTAGTGTGGATTAATTGATATCCTTTCCAGTTAATCTGTTCTTTCAAGTTCTGAAAAATCTTGTCGGTCGTTATTCGATTCGGTTAAGTTAGGAAATAGTTGTTTCTTGTTTCAGATCCCTGGATACGGCGTAGTAGAATGGTTTTGGATTTTCTGTCTCGTGGTGATTTGATAACTAATTGATTTATTTCGAGGCTTTGGTTTTATTTCAATTTTGAATGATTTTGTTTTTGTGAAATGATGGTGTGTGGAAGGAAGTAGGTGGAGTGGTGAATTGTAGATACGTAGAGTGTTAGTGCTCTTATTGATCCCAATTTTCCACTTTTCAATGAGCCCCTGCACCTTCCAATTGGAATAAGAATATTTTTTATTTCCAGTTTTCCATGATTTATACCTCAATGCAGACTTCCTTGGATGAGTCATCATCTATGTCATGCAACATTTTAAATTCTTGTTAGTTCAACCCTGAAACAATTTCTTGTCTATTCATGTCATTACATTACACACACCGGAGGCTTCCACTGGACATTTGTGTAGAGCTGAGCTTCTGAATATGAGGGAAGGAAACTTACTAAATTGAGTGCACCGGTGATGGACTTGCGTATGTATCCAACACCTGTGTGCCCACATTCAAGCAAAACACCAACATAGCTTGACAGAGCATCCTTTTATTGTCGAGGATACTGAAAATGACAATATAGTTGATGCTCATTAGGAAACAAGTTTATTATTATACATGTATAATGTATTCTCTTGTATTTGAAAGGCTATAATGAAGTTGTAGTTGGATATGAGTATGTAGTGTAATAAAAATTGGTTTTCTCTTGTTATCTTTGTGGAGTAAATACATGATGTAGATTTGTAGGGTTTTGCTGCCTGGGATGCAGGTGACAAAAGTTTTTGTACTCAAATTCAAAGCTTCATTTCTCTCCCTCTTTTTTCAATCTCCCTTTCTTTTAGAAACACAAGTGCTAGTGCAGTAGCTTATTTGGTGGAAAATGGCTTCTGCTGCACTGGGTCTTTTTTTGTTTTTATTTTTCAGTGACTAGTTCTTTTTTATGTTTTAATCAGCTAAGGTTATTTGGTATCTGTTTATAAGTTTATTATTTAGAAACTTGAAATTAGAAATGCTTACATATATATATCTTTTGCCTATGATATTAGAAATGCTGAGACAGCCCTTTTTTCCTTATTATTCAGTTTATCTATCTTAATATTTTATGCATTATGGAGATATATTACAACTCTGATGGGTATAAAACTGTTCAAACGTGTAGAAGTGAACGTTATTTTGCTTATGTTTATTATCTGACCATTTTGGCTTTGATTATTTTCTCTATAATATTCTTTTCTGTGTTTCAGAGACAACCGCAACAACAGAGTTGCTCTGTTTGATGGTATTGAGGAGGGTGGCATCAGAGCATCTTCTCTTTACTCCTCAACTTCTTCCCATGAAATAAGTGAACATGATAATGATGAAGCAATGGATGGATTACAAGATAGAGTCAATCTGCTGAAAAGAGTAAGTTTTCCATTGCTTTCAACATGCCCTAGATTCCCCGTTAGCTATTCGCCTATTCCTGTCAGGAATAGGTTCCTGTATATAAATAATTGATGCACCTTTTAATCATTTCTTCATTTTCTTTCAACTATTGATAACCATCTCAATGTTTTTAATATGACTTCTCTTTTAATGTCATGTTATATGCATCAAAAAAATTATTCCCCTCCATCTTCACTGTTGACCAGAATTATTTATAATCTCATTCTGTAGTTGTGTAACTTTAGCTGTTCACTTTGTGGAGTGTTATAATATATATTTGATTCTTGAAACCCTTTTTCTTGTAGATTATTTAAAGATCTTGAATGTGTGTAATGTTATCTCAGAAAGATGTAAACAGTGTGCATTTTTGTGATGGTCTAAAATTTTTCATTTTATCAACTAGAGTTATGTTTTAATAGATGTGATATTTGCAACAGTTGTCAGGTGATATACATGAGGAGGTGGATAGTCATAACCGCATGCTGGATAGAATGGTGTGTACTGTCTATTGCAATTAGTGAAAGTATTTGGCATTTGCTCTGCTATTTCTTTGTTCTGCTTTAATAATATGTTGGTATTTATATAGGGCAATGATATGGATTCTTCAAGAGGAACCCTCTCAGGCACTATGGACAAATTCAAAATGGTATGTGGACTTTAATCCTATATGCCCTTTTAAGAAGTGTCTCCATTTAGTTTTTTCGTAGCTCTATGTATTTGTTATCTTCTGCCTTCCTTTTTTGTTCAGTAGAATGACAAGAGATGGGATGGGGGTAGAGTGGTGTCTTCCCTCTCAGGATCAAATATTTAATATTTCACGTTTTTTTTATGATCTTGTATCATCTTTCAGGTATTTGAGACAAAATCCAGCCGAAGAATGTTTTCACTTGTAGCATCCTTTGTTGTGATTTTTCTTATAATATACTATCTGACTAGGTAATTGGTCTTTCACTCAACTGTCAGCTTTATGTTAGATCCGAAAGGAGCCGACTTGCTCTATTACTGTAATTAATGTCATTACTTTTAAGATGTTCTGTTATGTTTGTATAAAAGGTTTTGACTTTTAAACAGGCTTTTGATCCAGTTTGTGTATAATTTGTTCGTTCTTTTAAGTTATGTTTGTTTCATCTATAGAGAGCTTTCATCTGTACTTTTGATCAAACTAGTCCCACGTTCCTTCAGGCAAATGCGGTAACATCTTAGGCTCAGGTTTAGCATATTTGGGTTGTCGTTTGCAATCCTAAGTTTATATTTCCAAACGCAGAATTCTTTTTCAAATTTGTTTAGATCTCCATTGAAATTTGTGTTTGAGTATAATTTTGTTTTTGATCCACATTTAGATCGAGGTAATTCCATATTATTTTTTGCAAACTTAAATCTGCTAACGTAAGTTGCGTTAAAACTTGAATTTGGAAACTTCAATCAAATACACTTTTAGTCAATGACAGGTAAAAACCCTTGGTGATAGGGGGTTCAAACTCGACCAATGTGGGTTTGGGTCAAAATCTCTAATCAAGTTCGTTGCGGGTTCTGAAATCCAGCTAGACTAAGACTAAACTCGATTTGATCCAACGAATTCGCCCCAAAATGTTAAATGACATTGTTTCATCTGATATGGAACTTTTTCAATTTTTCTATTGCTTTCTTTTTTAAATAAAATTCCGATTTAATATCCCAAAACATGTGTTGATTAAACAAAGAATAAATTCTCCTAATCTGATGGAGGCTATGTTTGGATGAGCGTTTGGATGGGTTGAACGTGCGTATTCTTCAGTCAAACGTGAGTTTGGAATTTACTACAATGTTTGGATTGGCATCCCTCACGTGAGTTTGCATGTAAACTTGAGTTAAAGCAGACATGTAAATTTCTAGCTTCTGGGTCCTCTATACGTGAGTTATGTCTCAGATGGTGGGTCACGTTTTGGCAGTTTCATTTTTACCCTTGCACAACCCATCAAAGAAGGTTCCTAAAATATCTTTTCTTTCAGATCGCTCCTCGTCTTTTTGGGTCATATACCAGTTCCCGCGATTTATATTATATCAAGGGGAGTTGCATCATCTGTTTCACAAAGCTGAACTTTGGATCTCATAGAAAAGTAAGCACTTTCAAGATGGCTAATATTTCTCATCAATCTCAGTTCATTTGCATTTGAGATTGGTGATATTGAGGGCGGAATTCCTACACTTGAAGGTTCCTTTTTAATAGGCATAATCTCTTTCGACATCATTCTGCAAACCAGAGGAAACCAAGGATTTTCTGAAGCCATGCCTCCTCTCCACCTCTCCTATATATATATATCTGATTCCAAGCACTTGATTTCTTCTACCAATTTGGAGGCATTATTCTGCTTCTGCTCTTTTAATGAGATGAGGAAATGCAACAGCAATTCTGATTTTGCATCTAGACCATTAAAGCAACCTACTATATTTTAATAAGTACAATTTTAAAAGGCGTCATGTTCATTCAATTTTGGTAGTTAGTAATACTAAAGGGAGAAAGCAGACATCTAAGAGAACAAAAATTTCAACTCTATTTATAATAGCTCGACAGAAGTGCAATATTTAATAAATACTAATGATGAAAAGAAAAAAAAAAATCCATGTGTCTATATAAATTCACACTTTCATAGTCAGGTTAAATGGAAATTATATTTTTATTTTTTATTTATATTTATGCTCAACGATACCTTTACGTTGTTATTTCATTTTATTTCCAAGCTTCTAACAAAGTTATGTTTTCAATAGTTACAATATCATGCATATTCTTAATACTTCTAAATAAATAAAAATTGGTGTAAATATCTTTTTTAGTATTAAAATCAATTATATACTTTATTTTAATAAAATGAAATCTATATATATATATAATAAACACAAACATGTCCCTTTTAGTAATTATACCTGCAAACGTGATTTATAAAATCTCAACCAAACAACATTCACTTTCTTAAACTCGCGTTTGCAACAAATTATCCAAACAAGAAATCACGTTTATACAAACTCAAGTTTCCTTCAAATCACGTTTAATAAATCATATTCACCTAAACTCAAGTTTGCAAAACACCGATCCAAACACACACCGAGTTGGTTTTCAAAATTTTCCAAATCCGACGAGTGACCGCCTCTATTTGTTGAGCTGATCAAAATTTTGCCCCATAAAGAATTTATTGACTCAATGAATCTGTGAGGGTGAATTGGCAACACTCTGAACATTTAAAAATTAAAATTGTTCATAGACAACATTCGGAATTGACAATAGTCAAATGCCGTCCGAAAATGCTCATTGACCTCAAAGTTTGAATTTGCAACAGTCAAATACCATCGCACGTTTTGACACCAGGACATAAGAGAGAGTTGCAGGCGATGAAGAAGTTCTATCGGAATTTGGAAGACATGTATCTCAGATCTGGCTATACTCCAAGTTTTAACCCGTTTAACGATTACCAAAATAAGGGTATGCAATTTATATTTTAATATTAATATGGGGAAAAAACTTACAATTGCCATCTTTCTATTCATATCTGTAGAATTTTTATACAAACAATAGATTTTTTCCCATTTTGTCATTGAACATCCAAGTAATAATACTTGAACTTTATTTCTTTTTTATTTATTTATATCCTATTATTTAATTATATTATATATCATTTCATTCCACTCAACATAAATAATCCAAACACAGCCGTAACCATGTTCCCTTCCTATGCCGAATGGTATATTTACTGTCATGATGGTGTCTGCACTTAGAGGTTAAGGATGATTCCTTGTTTTTTCTTTTCGTCTTTTCGGTGCTGAGGACCAAGAGTGGCATGGTCTTTGGCCAAACCCATGAATATCGTTGCTTCACCCTGCCACCTGCCAGCTAGATTTGTGCATTCGTTTTAAATTTTATGCGAGGTTACGTCATTTGGAACTGGTACAGTGGTGCTGGTATACTAACCCAAGCACTCACATCTTTTCTTTTCTAGTTGGAGATTGTCTTCATCCTTGGCTTGGATCCATTTGTCTCATAAACTTGTTGCTTCACATTACAGTAAGCCTCGTTGCTGTTATCCCTTCTTAGAAAAAAACGAGTCATTTTGTTCCATACACTCTTGGGGGTCCCTTTGTTGCTATGTTCCAAAATTGGATGTGATAATCTTATACAGTGTCCAGAAAAAAATACAATGCACCAGCCGGGAATCGAACCCGGGTCTGTACCGTGGCAGGGTACTATTCTACCACTAGACCACTAGTGCTCACATATCTACACCACTAAATTTATTATTACTATTATTTGTTGTTTCTTAATATTTCCTATTTTAAAATGTAAATATATAACTAGGAGTACATGCAAGTATTAAAATTTTCTGAGTAACATATTGCAAGATATAGTAGTGTACTATGCTATATATAAGGATTCTTTTTGCAAAGGATATTTCATACGGATGATAGCTGACAAAGGCAATGAACAGTCTTATGTTTTTCTCCCCCTTCACGCTGTTAATTCCTTCTGGCATGGAGTGACCACAAGTGGCATTTTTAGGATTGGAACTCTTTCTTTCCCTCTCACCGTAATTGACTTACCTATAGCTAATTAATTAATTTATTGATTTCATTAATTTGATCATGTACGTATATAATTTTCAGCCAAATTCTTGTAAGCGAAAAAAAAAGGAAAACAAGAGAGGATTAAAAAAGAACGCATTCCTTATGATTAATCATCAACTTTTCGGGAGAATGAAAACATAAAATGGTAGATTCATAAGAATTGCGGGGCATTTTACACATGCATACGTGGTAAACAAGAAATTAACGACGCAGATGCACGAGCAAGAACAAACAACGTCTGAAACAACGTGTGACACATTTTAAAACAAGCAATTTTAAATGGTACGTTGAAGTCCAAGTTAAGCATAGATCCGTCCATGGCCTACCCAAATTTTCAAACATATGCAACACATTAATTTATTACCTTTTCTATTCTTCTCTTTAATAAACGTTTTTTTTTTTAATTCTCTTTTTTTGTTCTTATTGCATCTTCAATCTTCAAATGTTTTCTTAACCAAACACCTTATATGAACCATTTTTTTTTATTTTCCGTGAAACATACATATTTAAACCACATACAAAAGTTGAGCTGAGAAGAATTCTGTAAGAAAAAAAGTATGCGCTGATAGAAGAATATACTATGCTGCATGCACATATAACTTTCAGCCTACTGCTAACAATAAATAGAAGGTTAACGTAGCTTTATGCAAAATAATAATAATAATAATAATAATAATAATAATAATAATAATAATAATAATAATAAATTATATTGATTAACGTTAGTTACGTTGAATTGGATTTAGTTGTTTTGTATTAAATAATTAAGTTGATATTTTACATTATTTTTTGAGCAAGGTGATTGATTAATTTGGGTTTTATTGGATTAAAAAAATCAAATTCCATTTGAATGTATTAAAAAAGTTAGGTTGATTGGGTGAACATATATAATTTAATATTTCAATTTAATTATCCAACTGTACTCATATTTTATAGATCGGAAAAGCTTTTCATCACCCCTAAGTAATGACTACTTAGAAGCAGCAAAATATACTCCGTTAAAAATCAATCTAGAGAGTTTAGATCCTATAATTCCTTAATGCATGACCATAAGATAGAAAAAAAGAAACACAAGGGAAATAGTAGATATGAATATCATTAATTAGTACCACATTTATTGAAAAAGATTCTATATGTATGTGAAACCTAACATCTACAGCAAGTATATTCACTTTGCAGTTTGAAAATATGTTAACATATAAATTAATACAATTACGAGGAGTACTATCTTCTTTATATAAAGCAATTTAGAGCTTCACTGAATCTATTAAAAAGCCTGGGAATGGTTATCTTTTTTTAAAAAAAAAAAAAAAAAATCCAAGAGGAGTTTATGCTGTGTCAAAGCCTTCACCTTACATCACCGGTTCTCCCACCCGCCATGAAAAAGACCTTACACAAAATGTTGTTTTTCTGGATATATAGAGATCAATAGATTGGCATCTATTGTACTTTCACACACAACAAACAAATTAATATTACTTCCACTTATTGTTGTAACAATAATCGTATTTGTCTATTATTTAAATCATCTTAATTTGTAAAACTTCTTTTATTATAATATAACATTATACATTCTAACACATTCTCTTTATCTTTCTTCTCTAAACAAAAAGGTGAAAGAATAATTTATGTGAAGAAAATGATGTGCAAGAAACATTTTCTAATGATGCAATGTCCCATGAGTTGAAGATGCTCCGAGCTGAAATGCTAATCAAAATAAATCAATCATTTTTCTTTATTGCTTCATTACCAAGTAAACATAGAAATACGCTCATATATATCCAAATGGCTGAAATCATATCTACCGAAAAAGCCACATGACATATATACATTACATTAAATAAATACAATACAATACCTTTCCTCTCTCAATTACATTATCTCATTTGTCTTTATTGATTTTGTAACAATCCGTTGGTGTAACAGAGATGGACCAGTAACGAAAGAATCTTCATAGGGTTATAGAATTGGGGGATTATATGTTTAGATTAGATCGAGTTATATAGAGGTTTTATAATTTATTAAAATTAAAAAAACACACATTTAATTTGCATTGCAACAAGCATGAAGATGCATTCAATATTAAACAAAAACAAAAAAGATAGAGTAGCAAAAGAAACATTCACATAATTAATTAAGAACTTAATTATGCTAAAACCCTAGATATAATAGGGGTAGATATTTTCTGGAGAAAACGTATATATTAAGTACCTTCCCTAGCCTTCCCTCATGAGAATCTCAAACTTCATTTCTCCTTTGAAGAATGAATCCCCATGCTTCTTAATTAATGCTTCCAACTCGCAGGCCATCATCATCTCTCTATACAATTTAATGCCAAATAATTAAGATCATATATATATATAGACCTTAAAGCCAGACAGGCTTTAATTCATATAGATAGAATTAATAGAAATATATGTATGTATGTATGTACTCGATCTTGGTTGGATGCTATGGATGATGACCAAGTCTAAGCTCCAAATCCAGGTCATCCTCTTCACTGTTGTTTTCCACCTTGTCTTTATTATTTTCATGTACACACAATGGATTAGTGTACAAGTTCAAACCCCTCTGCCTCCAATCTTGTCTACGATCCCTTTGGTTTTCCACACACAACACCTCATGATGTGAAGCAGCAGGAAAATATATCTGATGGTAATTAATAGCATGATCCACCTCACGATGATCAGGAACAGTTGTAGTATTGTAGTAATTATTCCCTCTTGGAATTGCTGAATAGAAGCCAAGATCTGCATAGTTTGTGTCATCAAGCTTGGTAATTGAACTTGAAGGAGGGAAAATATTGGGCTTGGTCTTGTTTGCAGCTCTATCTTTTCTGTGAATGTTCATGTGTCCACCTAAGGCTTGTGCAGTAGTGAAGCCTCTCTTGCAAAACACACACTCATAGGATCTGCCAATTCCCATGTCATGATCAGATCGATCAATTTCTTCAGTGCTTGAGCTCTTGGAGTTGGAGTCTTCTTGGTAGCTGCAGCTGAATTCTTCCATGGTTGGGATCTATAATTAAAAGGGGTTAGAGGGGAAGAGTAATATAGAAAGAAGAAAGTGGAGAAGGTTTGAGGAAGAGACAAAAGAAAGACATAGGCATTACCTAAAGATGGATGGTCAAGTGAATGTGGTGTAAAGTGGAAAAGTCTTAGAAGCTTGCTTAGAGTTGTATTCTGTTAGCCGGCTGTAGATAGATTCATCTTTCTATAGCAGATAGCAAAATTTTATATTTATTTTATTTTATATGTTAATGTTAATCATTCATTCTTTATAATATATGTCATTTATTTGTCTCCCATTTGGACTCTTGTGCTTTTCATCTAGCTAGCTAAATACATTAAATTACAAACACTTTTAATTATCATTAATTTCTACTCGTACACCAATATCATATATATGAATTAATATTCTCCACAAAGGTGAATCGAAGGACACTAAGATTAAGATTAGATTAGCTAGCCAAGACGTACTTGCCATTTGAAAGGCATGCACCATCTAAGGTGAAGGACGCGCGAATTGGATTAATGCTTTTAGCATCTATATATAGCAGTGTGTCTAATTAAGTACTCCTTCATCTCTTCACCAAAATATATATTTGGCCATTTCCTCGTGTTAGTTAATTACTTTATATATTAGTTTGTATTATATATCAAAACAACCTAACCTTGATGCCTGCCTGGGGATGGAGGCAGGTGGAGTCTAGTAGATTGAGTTTTGTGAGTTCTGGACCAGGTTATTAATTGTTGCCGTTAATGTAGTTTAGAATGTAAAAATATAATTGTTTAAATTTTTTACTATGAGATTTAACATTCATTTTATTAATTATTGATATTAAATTAATTTTCAGTTACTTTATGAAATATTAGTTGAAAAAAAATCGTTAATACTAGTAAATCACTAATTTGGTCTTTGAAAATGTTGCTTACTGTCAAGTTAGTCCATGAATTGACAGAAACAAAAAATAATCCCTGAATATGTATTTCATTCGTCAAAGTAGCCTATCTGTCAATAGAAGTATAATTTAGTAGTCCTTGTAAATTGATACTTACTGTCAATTTAGTCATTCAAATCTTTGTACATAAATTCAAATAAATCCCTAAAACTAACAAATCACTATCCCTAAAATATTTGCTTTTGTTAACAAATGGACTGTTTTGACGGACGAAATACAGTTTTAGGGATTTGATTTTAATTTATGTCATTTCAGGGACTAATTTGACAGCGAACAACATTTTCAGGGACCAAATTGACAGTTTACTCTTAATACTATATAAGGTAGAAGTATCCTCTTCAACTTTAAATTTTGATTAATTTTCAACGAAATTAGCATATCTTTATTGCAAAATCATATTTTCTCTTAAATTAAAACTCAAATAGTCGTCATATAAGGAGTATTTAATAAAATAAAATAAAATAAAATCATATATTCATTCCCCTCTAGAAATTGACCATAAAATGTAGAATAGAACGGATGAATCAAATTTTGTTTGATTCACGCTATAATCGTTCATTTATTTCACCTCTTGAAATCACTTAAAAACACATTTTTAAACCGTCAAAAAATAAATATCTAACCCTCTTTCAACTTTAAATTTTGATAGATTTTCAACGAAATTAGCATATTTTTATTGCAAAATCATATTTTCTCTTAAATTAAAACTCAAATAGTCGTCATATAAGGAGTATTTAATAAAATAAAATAAAATCATATATTCATTCACCTCTAGAAATTGATCATAAAATGTAGAATAGAACGGATGAATCAAATTTTGTTTGATTCACGCTATAATCGTTCATTTATTTCACCTCTTGAAATCACTTAAAAAACACATTTTTAAACCGTCAAAAAATAAATATCTAACCCTCTTTCAACTTTAAATTTTGATAGATTTTTAACGAAACTAGCATATCTTTATTGCAAAATCATATTTTCTCTTAAATTAACCAAACTCAAATGGTCGTCATGTAAGGAATATTTAATAAAATAAAATAAAATCATATATTCATTCACCTCTAGAAACTGATAAAATGTAGTAGAATGGACCAGATGAATCAAATTTTGTTTGATTCACGCTATAATCGTCCATTATTTATTTCACCTCTTGAAATCACTGAAAAAACACATTTTTAAACCGTCAAAAAATAAATATCTAACCCTCTTTCAACTTTAAATTTTTATAGATTTTCAACGAAACTAGCATATCTTTATTGCAAAATCATATTTTCTCTTAAATTAATCAAACTCAAATAGTCCTCATGTAAGGAGTATTTAATAAAAAAAAATCATATATTCATTCACCTCTAGAAACTGATAAAATGTAAAATGGATCAGATGAATCAAATTTTGTTTAATTCACGCTATAATCGTCCATTATTTATTTCACCTCTTGGAATCACTAAAAAACACATTTTTAAATCGTAAAAAAAAAATATCTAACCCTCTTGATTAAATTTTTTAGAATAAACTAAACACACACATAAAATTATGGTTAAATTAAAAACTAGTTGCTAAAACTTTATCTAATTCAGGTTTTAGTACTTAAATTATATATATATATATATATATATATATATTAGTCCTCACGTTTTCATGTTTGTGGGATTTTTGCTACCATTTACTACAGGTATTATATTTTTCATAGTTTTCAAAATCAGACTTATTGGGAATCAATGAATCGTAAATCAGTATCTTTACCGCTTTAATCACCAGTTTGATTTTAAAAACATTATTATTTTTTCAGTTGAATGGGTTTTATTCTATTTAGTTTCTACTTATTAAAGTATTATTCTCCATTATATTAATTTTTTTTAAAGAATTGGTCTTTATAATTTCAAATTATATATTAAGATATTGGTTTTTGAGGGACCAAAATCCAAATGAATCAAAGTATAACAACTATCATCCCCAAAACGTAAAGCCTAAAGGACCAAAACCAAATTAATTAATGGAAGAAACTATTATAATTAAGGACGGTTTCCTAAAATCATTTGTAACTAAATCTTCACTTCACGATTTAAATTTTACTGATCTTGATTGACCAACCCTTTTCCAACCTTAATTAAGCTATTTGATTTTATATCTCGTAATTTTCTTCATTCTATTTTATACATAATTTTTTTTTTAATTTAGAAGAATGAAATCATAAGAATATATCTAACAGGGGATCATGGAAATTAATGTTTGAGGTGGTGCATGTTAATCTGCATTACAGAGAATTATAACAATATACTAATATTACTAGACTTTTTCAAGTTCAGTTTTGTATTGTGTATGAATAGTTGTGGAGTTCTTTTTGTTTACTATTTGGTCAATGATGCTTTGATTCCATGACATCGGTAAATGCTCAAGAATAGTTTTATAGTTCTAACCATGATCCCGTTTAGATTTTAATTTGTATTTTTTATAATTAGTTTGGCTGCATGCATATAATGAAAGTAAAATTGTTGTTAAATATAATATTGAAAAATATAATTAACTACATTACTTGGTAATTTACATGATAAGAGACCCTTTCTGGTTTGTGAACAAAGCAAATGAATGTATCCATCAAAGATTTTACAGCCCCGACATGATCCGAGAGGATTACGTGCAAAGGCCACTCAGCAAGCTGGAAAAATTGAACACTGCTAGTGACTAATGTTTTACATGTCCAATTTATGTTTCTACCAAGCAAGCACATGTTAATTTTTTTTTCTCCGTCTTTTGCCTCTTCAGGGGCCAATTAACTACACTGTCGAAAAGGATGCCACATAGATTTTTCCTAGGTATGACACAGCATGACCCTGCTCATTGAGATGACACTTGGTTTACTTTGATAACTATGATCCTGTGATGAAACAGATTCGAAAGTACAGGAAATTATATATATGGGAAGAGCTTAATTAATTTTACTACTTACTTGTATTTGCGTGGAAACATGGAGGGACCTTCCTGAAGGACATGTAAATGGAAGAGAACGTGACATTTGTAGTTTTTACTTGTCTTTAGGTATAAACTCACGGAATTAGTGGCAGCACATCGTATCATTATGTCATCACAATCAACATCATTAAATCAACCCGGAAAAACCAACGCCCACAACCTAAGCTACCTAGTTAATTCCTCTTAATTATATACTATATAGTAGTATCTAATTAATGCCTACATCTGCAATTAATTGATTAGGTAACAGTCCCCCTTCATTTTAATAACGATAAAATAAACAAGGGCTAGCATAGATATATATTCTGTACTTTGAATTATATAAACCAATACAATCACATTAGCAAATTAAAGTTCACACATCAACCAAACAGTAGTTGGTCATAGTGGAAGTAGAATGTAACCCAGATGGACTTTACCTGGTGTTCGAATCTTGGAATCGTCACTTTTAGGGGGACTTTACCTAACCACCACCCCCAGCCCGATGGTTAAACTCACAGTTATGTTTGTGATCTATTGGGGATTCCCGGTCAAAAGACAAAAAAAAAAAAGTTCGCCCATCACATTTTTTACATTATTAATTTTACATCAATTAATAATGTGTAAGCGTATAATTAATTAATAATGTGTATTATTTGATTAAAAACTAATAATAATTTTTCTTACTATTTTATTAAGTGATCCTAACACATATATACATTGTTAGCTGCAAATTAATATTTAATACTTATGGCATATATGATTTGGGAAGAGTCCAAAATCAGATTTGGGCAGAAATTAGAAATCTGAGATCTTTCAAACAATAACTCAAAATGCTATTAAACAGAAAAATAAATTATACTAAAAGAGAATAGAGGCACGTAACAATTATATTATTTTCCTTCTTCTAACGGCGATTCCTCAAACGGGTTGCATTACTCCACTCATAAGTCATAATAGTCAGTATACTGTATAGTGAGGGACTGAGGGAGAGGTAATATTATGCATTACTATTAACCAATTATGTAACTGAATTAATAATTTATTTCTTCATGTATGTGCGTGCAACAAAAAACGGTTACGCTGATTGATCAATCGTCTCTGTATCCTCCAGTGTAAAACTAATTACTAGCTAGATCTAGAGGTACCAGTAAAATTACCCCTTACAAGTATCATAGAATCCGGCCCCCAACGGATTAAGATTTAAATACGAAGAAATAATTAATGGTAAATGCTCTCTCTCTCCCTCTCTCTCTCATATTGGTTTTTCTAACTTGTGTAACATTGCATAGGGTTAATAAATCAAAAATGAAAATGTAACTTTTTTTGGTTTCCCAGAGTTTCCTCTCACCCGGTAGGTAAGAGTAGGCTCTCGGGGTACTGTCAGGCGCAAAGCGGGGACCCCTCCCAACAGTATTTTTTCCATACACATGGATCCAGGGATCGAACCCATACACATGGATCCAGGGATCGAACCCAGGACCACATGCTTAAGGGACCCGAGCCCCTTCCACTCGGACCAATACACGTTGGTATTAGAAAATGTAACTAGTAACTATCACAATATTTAATGGATTGGTAATATGAAATGTTATATTTTCCAATAAAATATTTTCACTTTTGGTTTATTATCCTGTGCAGCATTTCACATATTAGAAAAATCGTTTGTATACATATAATACTACGGTCCTATTTATAAAACTTATTTTGACTCGAACATGCATATTAAGAAAATATGTTTTAATTGCATTGAATTTTAAAAATCCCCTTTAATTTCCAAAATCACTCATTTTTTTGGATGTACAAGGAAAACAATGAGGTTTGAATCTAGAACCTCATGTTAAACTACCCAAACTCAGCTCAACCACTAGGCCGACCCTAGTGGGTAAATCACTCTCATTTAAAAACAATCTCTATTTAATTTTAATTAAATTTTGATAATTATAAAAGTTCATTAATTATGAAGAGTAAAAATGAGAAAAAATAATAATAAATGCTTATAAAATTTTATAAAGGATGTTATATAAAGGACCAAAATAAAATTCAAAATGGTCTTATAAAAAAGGTAGTGTGTGTGTATATATATATATATATAGAACCAATCAATGGTTTCTTGCAATGGACGTCTGTGACCCCGGAAGGTTTTTACCTGCAAGGTCAAGAGTTATCCTACAGTCGCTTACCTAATCACCATTTCTTGTAGCTCGAGGATTAAGCATACAGTTATGCTTGTGGGAGATTCCCGGTCAAAAAAAAAAAATATATATATATATATATAGAGAGAGAGAGAGAATTATGATCTGCAAAAAAAAAGATCTAATTAAGGATATATTATATGCCTCTTTTTTGAAAATAAAATGTGTATTTTACTTTATTTTAATATAAGCAAATTAATCTTTAATCATGAATATTTAATAGGGTATGAATTTTTTAAGCTATAACTTTTAACATAATTAACAACTAATTTTCAAAACTTCCTTATTGATTTTAGGTTTTTAAAGATAAAAAGTTTTAATACTCATATGATCAATTTTATAGAATTACACCTAAAATCTTTAATTCATTTTTTAATGTTTTACCGTTGATAGTAATATTCAAAACAAAATGTTGATGATGTGGAGAACCACAAAAAAAATGTACATAAAACTTATTTAAAATATATTAAAGTATAACATATTTATTTTTTTAAAAGAATGGAGTATAATTTTTAAAATAAGAAGAAAAAGTTTATATATATATATATATATTAGAGGAGGATTAAAATTACACCGGTGTAAGTTACGCTAAGTTTTACACCGTTGAATAATTTGTTAACATATTATTATATTAAATAATCCACTGTTGGATTGAAAGTTACTATCATATAGGTCATACATATAAAATTTTACATTAATTTGAAATTATTTGATATGTTATTGAGATGTCTCAAGATTAACGTTATATATACATTTGAAATATATAAAAAATAGAGAGAATAGAAAATTATAAGAAAACGAAGTGATTTTATATTTATTTAAATAAAGATAAAAAAAGGAAATGAAAGAAAACTGCTCTTTATCATTGTTTGGTTGGTGGCAGTGGAAGTGGACTAGGAGTCTGTGACCCCAGGCGAACTTTACTTGTAGGGGTCCAAATACTGGAGTCGCCACTCTTAATAGGGCTTTTATATCTAACCATCATTCCCGACCCAAAGGTTAAACCCACATTTATGTCTGTGGGGATTTTCGGTCAATCACAAAAACTTTTCATGAGTTGAGTTGAAATCATTCACAAACATTTACACTCTTACAACTAATTGAGAATATTTGGATTTAACTATGGTTATCACCGCATCAGTTTACAGCTATGTATGGCAACCCAAACAAATTCGGAGAAAAACCCACTAGGGTCGGCCTAGTGGTTGGGGGTTTGGGTAATTTAACATGAGTTTCTAGGTTTAAATCTCATTGCTTTCCTTGTACATCGAAAAAACAAATTCGGAGAATTAATATTTACACAATTACACTGTGATTAGGTGTATTTATTATCGGGTAAATTAAATAACCTTTTTAGAAAAAGTGAAAGACCAACCCACCATGATTTGTTATAAAACCATCCAAGTTAAGAAAACCGGTTTTTATATATTTTGTGAGGAGTAAACCCTCAAAATGATCCCTGAAAGATATGGGGTCGGTCACATTGGTCTCTGAAAGATAATAAATTGCAAAATAGTCCCTGAGAAATAGTTACGTTAATAAAAAACGTCCTTATGTTAAGTCCCAACTATTAAACTTAACAGAACTGCTGATCTGGCAAAAAGGTTGACAAGTCATGTCTGATGTGGCATTGTAGGGACTTAAATGAAAGATTTACAATTATTTGAAGTGTATGTTGGGGACTAAACTGAATAGTTAAATTATTCCCAATGTATTTCTTCTTCCCTTACCTTTCCCTCCACCATTATCACCTTCCACAAATTCTGAAACCCTAAAATCCCCACACAGGAAAAAACGCGCGATGATGGGAGGGGAAAGTGAGCATCCTCAATCTCGAACACATAGGAGAAACAACAATGGAAGTTGGAGTACGTCCTCACCATCAATGGGTAATGTTGCTCGCTTTTACCATTGTGATTTGAAGGCGGCTGCAAGGACCTAAAAAACGCAGAGAAATCCAGGGAGGGCATTTTATAGCTGTCCTCTGCCAAAGGTAAGGGTACTTCAGTGGGATTTAGGTTGTGTTCATGAAGGTCGTCTGTGTATTGACATATGCTCTATTTTTTTTAATTCCAGGATCACCCCAAAAACTGTAGTTACTTCTGTGAGAGTCGGAGGCTGATGAGGCCGGGGAGTGATCGTCGGTGCAAAGAGGCACAGACAAGGAGCGACTCCTAGAAGGCTTCTAAGCACACATGGATGAATCGAACCCACACCCGAATGAGAGGGATCCAGAGGCTGTGCAGGTATGGGACTGTACAGTTGAGGATAACTTAAAGGAAATTGTTGTGGAGAACTATACTAACAAGATGCATCTTCTTTTTGGAAGCCCATAACATAAGAACTCCATAGTTAAGCGTGCTTGGCTTGGAGCAGTTCTGGGATGGGTGACCTTCTGGGAAGTTTCCCAAAAAGTGTGCAAGTGAGGACAAAGCATCCTGGAAAGACTCGTGTTGGTTTGTGGGGACCTTCATCAGTCCTGCAAGCGGCTCGGGGGCGTTACAACTTCTGCTGGATTGATGAAGCAGTAGAGGATTCTGCAGTATATGGAGATAACATTGAAGTGTGGATGAAAACTCAGCTTACAATGAAGATTGATAGTTTAATGGATGAAGTTAGATTAGTCAGGAAATGTGTAATAGGAATGGGATGTATCATGTCTGTCATGTGTTTCTTACTCTTGATTTTGTTGGTTCATTAAGTATGGTGTAGGAATGAGATGTATGATGTCTGTCATTTGTATGGTGCAAACTCAGTTCTGGTAGTGTATTAAAGAGGATACCTTTGATGAATGAAATTGTTGAAGAATTTGATGAAAACTTGTTTGAAGTTATCCCTTTGATTAATGTATTTGTGTACTGATTTGTTTATTTACTTGAAATGTAAATGTTGCCTAAATTGTATGAGTTGGATTAAAAAAGAAAACCATTGACACAATTGAAACAACACTGTTGAAATGACCAAAACTTAAACCAAGCTAATACATTGTCAATGTCTAAAGTCATTTAACCACATCAAAAATAAAAGCATAGTGTGTTAACAATACCACAATACCAAAACATGAGAAGGCACCTTTAAGTGCTACATTACTATTAAATCTTAATTTAGGAAATTGTAATTGTTCTTAATAAAAGCTCAAAATGTTGTTGTTGTCTTCAAATTTCTAGTGCATCACATATGCTCTGAACTTTGTCACTTAGGCTGTGGTGGTGGTCCTCTTGGTGTAGGGATGAATTTCATTGGTTGTTGTCTACTGCCTTGGCTTGATGGCTGAACTATTCCTTGTGATGGTTGCAGTGGTTCTGTTGATGTTGAGGAAATTGTCCTTGAATTAATAGGTGTTGACTGTGGGGGTACAACAGATCTAGCAGATGGAGGTCTCAGAGTGCTCATTTTATGCCTAAATACAATTTTTGTCACTAGCCCTGGAGGTCTGTATGGTGGATTTTTTGAAGTCATCCCTTTGCTTGGTGGTCTAATACCAGTACTCCCCCTGTGATATTAGCTGCTGCAAAAAACGGCAGATACAATTTAAACAATCATTAAGTTTATAATTAAGTAAATAAAACTCAATTAAAAAGGACTATTGTTAGTTGAAGATATGCAGAAACAATTACCTGCACTTGTGGAGTGGATTCATGTATAGTAGTGCCTGGAATAGGTGTAGCTGCAGTAGCAGTATTCCCCCCTATGATATTTGGTGTTGCATTAAGCTGCAGCCACAATTACCAATCATTAAGTGTAAAATTAAGTAAATTAAAGTCAATAAAAAACACTATCAGTTGTTGATGTGCAGAAACAATTACATGCACTTGTGGAGATGCAAGATTAGGTGTGCTTGCAGTAGTAGTATTGCCTTCAGTAGCAGAAGAGGTTTCATCCTGCAATCCAAAAGTCCCTAAAATTAATATGGACATTTGGAATGATAATATATAAATTCTAAAATGTAAAAAAAATACCACTATAGTTGTTGGTTGTGATCCATGAGGATCAGAAGTTGGAACCCCTTGACTGAGATCAACTTCATCTTGCTCTGATTGTTGATTATCAGTAGATGGTGGAGCCCAATTTTTTGGTTTTGGAGGCACTCCTACATTAGTACAAGTCCTGCTATTGTGGTTACTCAACCCACATCTGGAACAGATTACATTAGTATATGTCCTTTTCAGCTTGTTGCCACTTACTGGTTCCTCATTGCCATCCCTTCTTCTTTGCTTTTTAGGCCTCCTAATTGATCTCTTAATTATTGGTGGAACAGGTGGGTCATAGTTAGTTTTCTCCCGAAATTGCTGGCTTTCTGTGAGTTGTACAAAGTGTTCATATGTGGCATTGTAAGCCCCCATGGTAAGCCAAGAATGGCAATAGTCTTCAGGTCTCTGGTTCTTGTATGCAATTGTTGCAACTGCATGATGGCATGGCATTCCAGTAAGCTTCCAGAATCTGCAGGTGCAAGTATGCTTGGCCAAATCTACATCCACCCTACCTTGAAATGACCGAACCTCAAATCTAGTCCCTTCACCATCCCCAGACCAAATTGGTGTCCACATATTGCTTTCTTTTTTCTCAACTTCAAGTCTGCTCTGCTACAGGGGAGGCAATCTTCCATGGTATCCAGCTAGCTTCATCTTATGATTGGTCATGCTTTTCATTATATAACATCTTACTTCCTCTTTCATTGTGAGAATTGGTAGCCCTCTGAAATTCAAAATTTTGGCATTAAAGACCTCACAATTGTTGTTTGTGATGTTGTCACATTTCGGCCACTCATTAAAATATGCTTTAGTCCATGACTGTGGTGGAAACTTGTTCAGGTAGGCCCATGCTTTGTCATTCTTCATCTTCAGTCTTTCCATATTTGTATTAAATTGAGGAACTGTAGTGGACTTGGCACACTGCCACACAACACCTCTCATTTCCAAATCCTTCCATTGCTTAGTGAAATTCTTCCACAGATGCATAGCACAAAATCTATGTGGCACACCAGGCATCACTTCCTGCATTGCTGGGATATGCCCCTGCAGTCACAATAATAATATTTAAAACGATCAAAACAGTCCCTAAAAGATTTTATTAAACATCAAAGTAGTCCCTACTTCTGACAATAATGATATCAAAATAGTCCCTAAAATTATTAAATGACTTACCTTCTGCATGTCTGACATAAAGTTCCATCCATGTCTTTGGTAGTCACCAATATCCTGATGCAGCAGAGTTAGGAACCACTTCCAGTTATCCTTGTTCTCCACATCCACAAGTGCATAAGCCAGTGGAAAAATATGCATGTTTGCATCCTGTGCAACTGCTGCCAAAATTTGCCCACCAAAATAGCCTTTAAAAAAGGCTCCATCCAGACCAATAAATGGTCTACAACCAGCCAAGAAACCCCTCTTGCATCCCTCTAGGCAAACATAAAACCTCTGAAATTGTGGTGGACCTTCAGGCATGGGTATGACATCCATCTTCACATTGGATCCAGGATTGCTTCTCATTAATTCATGAGCATAATCCCATAATTTGGCATATTGTGCAGCTTCATCACCCTCCACAAGCTTCCTAGCTTCCCTCATGCTTCTAAAGATTTTGGAATCATTTAAATGGACTCCAAATTCTTGCTTCATATAATTAAAAGCTTCCAAATGTGTAAGTGTGGGTTGTGATCTCAACTTTTCCTCCAGCTTCTTCATGACCCACTTTGTGTTAGCAGTAATGTTTTTGAAACCCCTGGAATAAGTATGCTCTTAGTTGAATGTCTTAATTTGAAAGCTTTTAGTAATAGTAGAAAATGCACAGAAAATAGTCCAAGGGCACCCCTGAACCTTGCATTTTCCCTAGCCCTCACCTTATCATTTTCACCCATTTTATCTCTCTGCTAAGGAGAATAGTGTAGTCCCTCACAACTTTCTTGAATGTCTCCAACGTTGCAAACTCCATTCCAATCTCCAAGTTCACATGCCCGAAGCTGAGGGCCTCATTAAACTATGGAAATACAGGCCTCGTTATTTCAGGCTCCTCATCATCAGATGATACTGGTGTCTTCAATTCCTCAGACTGATAGTTGTTCCTCTCATCATCACTAGCCAAATCTTGAGGTTCAGTGACAACTATGGGGGCACTAAACATTCCCTGAGTATAAGTATCCCTATGGCCCACATTACACCTTGTTCATTCTCTTCATGCTAAAAAATGTCATCTTCATCCCTGTGTTCAGGCTCTTCAGTCTCCTGTTCAACAACCTTATCTTCCTCCATAGGTCCAACTTCAGGTTCAGCTATGTTTGGAGTCCCTGCATTCCCACCGCTAGAAGCACATGCCCTTCCTTTCCTCTTCCTACTAGCAGGAGACTTCATTCTTTTATTAGAACCACCTTCTATTCCCTTCCCCTTGTCACTTTTCTTCTTCACCACACTATCATCTTCATCACTAACACATGGAGATGGTTTATATGCACTATCTTCAGTATTCTCATAATCATCAATGTCATCACTCATCTCAGGGATAGGTGAACCTAATGGTGTGTGCAGAGGTGAAGCCACATGTGGGGTTGAGGGTTTCGTCAATGTTGGTGTCTGTTCAATTGGGTGGATAAAAAAGATGTCAATCTCCCCTTGATTTTTCCTTGCTGCATTACACATATTAACCACATGAGCATCCTTCTCTAATTCCCTCAACCCAGCCTCTAAGTCTCTCCCAGGCTTTAACCAATAAATTTTGTCAAACCTTGGATAATAATGTTCCTTGCACAAACCCTCCACAGTGAACCTATTAATGGTGTCTATATCTATACCTTCCCACACACACATTTCCCCACCAACATACTTCAACAATCCTTGTTCTCTTAATAGGGAACCTCTATGATGTAGAACGAGTGTGATTCTTTCTATTGTCATCTACAAAAAAACATAAAATTAGCACTTAGAAAAATTCTCTTAACATGGGTCTGTGAGATTCTGGATATGGGTATGCATTGCCATGCAAAAAAAAACTATAATAAAGTAACATTTTACTTAAAAAAACACAACGGGACCACACTAAAGGAAAACAATTTTATGCTTTCTAAAAACAGGGGACCACATTTAGGTTTAATGCATTCAAAAATCATATACAAACAAACCCCAACATGCATTTCACAGAAATCTCAGATTCAAACCCAAACAAACAAATATCGGACATGGGGTTACACTATATATTTTTCACTATCTATACCAACATGAGATAAATTGAAAAAAAAAAACATAGCAACCAGCAATACGAAAAGCAAAAGTTCAATAACACAAAAAAATAGCCTTTGTAACAACAACAAGCATTAGACGTCAATGTACCTTGGTGGAACAAAACCAGCGTGATCACCACACGGCCGCTACCGTCTCTTCTTCTCCGGAGAGGAAACCCTACAGCCCTGCAGCGTCCAATGAATGTGGTGGATTTGCTGAAAGAAGGAGACTACTATGGCAACTTGAGGGTTGGTTACTTCTGCTACAAGGTGCGAAGGGTTTGGAGGGAAAATGGTTATGGACGTTTCAGTTTCCTTGAACCAGAAGGGACCATTTTGAGTGATTTCAATCAGGGATTATTTTGAAAACTTTTAATCTTTTTGCCACAATAGACATCTCAAACCAGGGACTATTATGAAAACATTTAATTTTTTTTCCAGATCAGCAGTTCTGTTAAGTTAACAGTGGGGACTTAACAGAAGGAAGTTTTTGATTGACGTAACTATTTTTCAGGGACTATTTTGCAATTTATAATTATCTTTCAGGGACCAATGTGACCGACCTCATATCTTTCAGGGACCATTTTGAGGGTTTACTCTTTTGTGAGCAACTTTCATATATTTATTATATTTAAATATGTTATCAATCTTATATGAAAATTTGAGCCTGCAAAATTATTTATAGCTAGATAGTTGTATTGTTTAAAAAATCAAACCAAACATTAAAAAGTCAATTCTCTATGAATTAAATAGATCAAATTTTGACCTTAAATTAAATTAAAAAAATCATCAGATTCAAAAGACATAAAAAAACTAACTTAACCTAATTATTTATTTCACAATTGGTACGTACATGCGTGATCGGTGGCAAGGTTAAGAATCAAGTTCCCTTCCTCAATAACCTCGTTATTTGTCGTAAAGCAACCCGTGCATTGTAAGCTTATTGTTAGTGAGACTGAGTATATTTAAACTCATGGTGATTAAATTTAATTGGGTATCAATTAGATATTAGTCTTCTGACTTAACCAGCAAGAAACTTGTAAGAGATCGAGGAAGTGAATAGATCGATATAAGACAAGGACAATGAGAAGAAAATGAAAGAAAAACAACTCGAGATCATATGGATTTCCATACCAAATTGCCCTTTTATTTATTTTTTATTTTTAAATTTGTACTTTGATAGCATTTTCCTCTATGTTTATCGAATACTACTTTATTATTGCTTGATTGGTATTGCTAGTAAAAGAGCATGTTAAGTAGGATTGGAATAGTATGCTCCTCAAACTTAATTTTCCTTATTGTACTATTATTAGAGCTGTCAAAGTGACCCAGCTCACCACAGATTAGGTTAAAAGTCGAGCTGGGTTGGTTCACTTTTTTGGTGAGTTGAAAAAATATACCAACCCTGCTCGACCCACCGCGGGTTGATGGGTTAAGCGAGCTGACTCATTTAACTTAAAAAATTATAAAAATAATAAAAAAGTCAAAAAATTAGAAAATAAATATAAAAAATATAAAAATGACTTAAAAAATATAAAACTTAAATACAAATTAAAAAGTGAGCCAACCCACCTCAACGCGGCTTGAACACACTTTGGCTCGCGAGTTAAGTGGGTTGACCCACTTTTGACCCGTGAAAATGTGAGCCTATATTTTACCAACTCAACCGATCGGTGAGCCGGGTTGATTCACCGCACTCAACTCAAATTGACAGCTCTAACTATGATCTGTTTGGATATACTTCGGCATAAGAACTCTAGGAGATAAAAATATATTAATTACTTCACTCGTATAATTGACGGCATACTAAACATATATTTATATATAGTAACAAATTCTACGTACAGCCAGCTAGAGTGAACTTACTTTTATGCGTCTTTTCCTTGGCAATGACAAGTAAATGAGGTTTTACAGGTCACAAATTTTTAAGTTTTTTCCTTGGCAATGCAACATGAGTTCTTTCAACGGTGGACGGAAGAAGATATCTAGAACAAATGGGATGGTCATGGTCAGCAGTCAAGATAATAACCTGACTGGCTTCTAGCTATATTCATTGAATCAACCAACATGTACATTTGTTTATATGTTTTCTCCGTTGCATGTAAACAAAATATAAAGATCTTTCACATTTGTACGAGGAAAAGACGAAATAAAAGTCTAAAAAGACAACATTAAAAAGAAAAAGGAGAATGTCACCAAAGATGTCCACAATTGTTTAATTTAAAGTGACTTACTAATATTATATATATATTGATTGGCTTTGTGCTTAGGGTTCCATATGTATACCGATTGATATAATTAACGTGATCAGATAATTGTATCCTCTTGTAATAAATCGATTTTGTATTATTCATTCTTTTTGTATTTAAATTTTTAATTTTCAAATTCAAACCTTTTATATATATATATATATATATATATATATAGAGGGTTGGGGATCAACTTACTCCAGTAGTAACTCTCACAAATTTATTCTGCTTAATAACTTTTTGTAGAATGTGAATATTTAACAAATTTAACCGTTGAATAATGTGATATTATGATTATTATGCACACCAAATTTTAAATCAATATTTGGACATTCACATATATGTAATCTTAAAGTAGACATTTACTTATATTTTAAAAAGTATATTGTACATTATAAATAGAAATGATTTAATGAAACATATATAAAATAATTTTTAGATTTTATGAAATTTTGTAGACTTTGATCTAATTAATGAAAAGTTTTAATATGACGGTTGGATACTTGAATTGATGAAATTCAATGTTTATAAAAAGTTATTAAGCAGAGTAAATTTGCCAAGAGTTACTACCCGAGTAAGTTGATCACCACCCATATACATGAGTCAGAACAAGGTTGAGGAAAAAAAGGCAGTCGCCCCCCCTTCCCCATCCAAAAGTCCAAAAGTATATAATCCTTATATGTAGAGTAAACTAGCAAATTAGTCCCTGACTTTTTTAGGGTCATGCAGCTTAGTCCCTAAGAAATAGATCGAAAATCCCAATATAGTCCCTGACTCCTTGTTATTTCTTTCACTATAGCCAACTGTGTGTTTCCCAATTTTTTTACGACGTGTCACGTTTAGTGACACTCTGTCTCACTGTTTGTCACTATAGTGTCCACTATAACACAAAAATGATGTGGTTTTGTCAAATTTATAGCTTGAAAGGTTTCAACTCCAACCGGTGTGTGCTTCCCTATTTTCCCTTTTTCTCTCTTCTGCCCCCTTTTCATTGGAAGGTCTCAACTCCAATGATGTTATTTTTGTGCCCTGATAGCAAATAGTATGATACAGTGTCACGATACGTGACACATCATAAAAAAAATTAACAAGAAACACACAGTTGGACTATAGTGAAAGAAAAAAACAAGAAGTCAGGGACAACATTGGAGTTTTTTATTTCTTAGGGACTAAACTGCATGACCCTAAAAAAGTCGGGGACCAATTTGCTAGTTTACTCAATCCTTATATATGTATCCCTCACTCTTTATATTTATCTACACATTGTTATATTAATTAAAACTATTCTGCAATTGCATTTTTATATTTTATAATGTTTTGTAAAAAATTACTTTTTATTAATTAAAAAGTTAATTATTGTTGATTTTGTTTAACATGCTACATATATATTTTTTCTCGTTCCGCCCCTCCTCTATATATATATATATAATGTGCATTAATAAATATAATTAATTTAGTTGTAGTTGTTAATAATTTTTTTCAGTTAACACATTTTTCGGACGAAGTTCTTTTTTGGTAGACTCATACAAAACGGCCCAATATTTTCTCTCTTTTTCTTTTACATCGAAAAAAAATATACATGAATATTTCTAAAAAGATAAAGTGAAACTAAAAAAATGAAAGAAATGTGAAAATAAATTTATAGAATAATATTTTTGCTTAGATTACAAATTAGATGTTCATAGATTTAATTACGCATAATATGCATTGAATAAATTGAGTATTAATTAAAATAATTAAAGAAAGTAGAGTTTATTGTATAACTAAATAAATAAAATGTAATATTGAATTGATTTAACATGATCTCATTGGAGGTGATCTTAGTTAATCTTATTCTTATCAAAGTTGATCTATTTTTTATTTGATTTTAAATGCATAATTTATTCTTAGTTAATTGCAAAACTAATTTTATACTTAATTAGGGGAAAATAGAAAAATTGTAGTAAAATTTTATTAACCCCTTTTGGGTTGGAGAGCAGGGGTATCATTTGGGATGCTTTGGGATGAAAGAAAGTGAAAGGAAAGAGACTATGATGGTAAAATTTTGTATTTTATTAAAATTTTGAAAACCCATTTTCATGGTGTGAGAAGTCTAACATCTGTTTTTCTTTGTAATGGGAAACCGTGAAGACAATAACCCCGTTTAAAATAATGAATAAATATTTAGTATAGAATTTTAGGAAAATAATTACATGAATAGTATTTTTCTAACTTTTGAGAATTGTTTTAGAATTTTCTGAAGTCATTTTGGTATAATTACCAGAATGCCACTAATTGTGAGCACCTGATAAAAATCATTTTTATAAATTAAAATAAAAATTGAAAAAATTAATAAAAATATGTTTAGAATACAAAAACAATTTTCTGAAAATTTTCTATAATTTTTTTGAATTTTTAGTAATTTTAAAATAATACCCTTAAATCTTGTGAAATTTCAAAATAGTCCCTCAGACCCACCTAGAAAACTCAGCCATTGGGCTAAAATGAAGAGAGAATCCAATTGTTTGTTAATTTTTAGCCTTTAATCCAACCTTGAATATATGAAAATTTCTTAACCACAATTAAGGAGGTGGTGTGTCTCATTAGTAACCAATTAAACACCTTGATTGCATAAAGTCATATCACTCATTTCTCCTAATCAGCCGTCCACCCCCTCCGATAATATGACTCTTCATTCTTCTACTCACTCCCTTTTTGCCTCACATGAACATTTTCTTCATGCCCACACTTAGAACTCATTCAAAGGAAATACTAAGATCTCTTGAGCACCTAAATCCATCCAAGCTCCAACCCTTTGCAAGATCAAAATTCACATTTCAATCTTTCTCTCCATTGGTACAGTCGTGAGGTATCACTTTCCTCACCATGGATTCTTCTTTTTCATTTTTCTTCTTTGATGGTGGAATACCAAACCAAGTTGTATATTTTTCATGGTTTGATTTTGAAGTGTTGGAAGCTTTGATTCTCGATCACCACTTGAAGAAAAACTCTTTTGGACAGTTTTCTTGGTCATCTCAAGGGCTTGCTTTGGTCGAAATTCCACCACTAGGAAGGGGGAGGAGATGTTTAAAAAATCTTAGTGGAAAGTAATGGAGAGTTAGGGTTTTTAAGAAAAACCCTTGCCTCTTGATGTGGGTGATGATACCACGTGTTGCCCATGGATTGAGAAGCGCGCCTTGATGGTTTTATTCTCTTTAGGATTGGTTGAACAAAATTTGTTTTGGGTTTGTATTGATTTTTATTGATGGTTAATTGATCTTGATATGAAGCTTGATGAAATAAGAAATGTGTGGTGATTTATTAATGGATTGATCATTATGAATGGAAAATTATGTTATTAAATTTATGTACATGATTGGATGAGAATGAAAACCTTCCAAATTGGTTGTTGATGATGTTACAATTGATGGCAGTGAAAATTCTGCTGAAACACAAAAAGTAGACCTTGAAGAATTGGATATATATCCATAAAAGACCATAAATTAGACTTAAAGAGTTTGAAACATGAGGGAGAGAGGAATTTCATAAGCCTTGAATATCCTAAAAATCGAACCGATATGGTAAGACATGAAATTTATGACAGTAACAGGGTAAGTTTATTACTGAAGAGTAAACAGTTTGTAACTTGGTGCGCATAATTTTATGACAAATTTTTTTAAAAATCTCTAACATAATATCAATACTAATAACTCATACTAGAAGAAATAAGATTTTGAGACCAAGCTAAAAGAGTCACAACAAGATAGTTAAAGAGTTTATAACATAAAATTTAAGAATGGTTATGATAGAAAATTTGAAGGTTTACAACCTAAGATTCATAAGTTCATAACAGGAAATTAAAAAGTTTATAACTAGAGGTCACAGAGTTTGTAACGTAAACCAGAAAACTCATGACGGTAGGATAATTATTTAAGACATAAACACTAAGAAGTTCATAACAGAAAGGGAAGCAATTTATGACATAAGTCTAAGGGAGCTATAACATGAGAATTAGGGGAGTTATTAGCTAAGGCTAAAATAATTATGATGGAAAATTTAATACTTATGATAGACTAAATTGAAATGTTTATAACAAGAGGAAAACAGGTTCATAACCTAGAATTTAAGATGTTTATGACATATGAAGAAGAGAGTTCATAACTTGAAATTGGAATGTTATTAACACGTGAAGAAAAGAGTTCATAATCTGAAATTGAAATGCTTATATATAACACATGAAGAAAGGCTTGTAACCCATAGGAAGAAAGTTATATCATAAATGTTTGCGACACATCAAAGTAGAAATTACAACATGAAACATAATAGTTTATAACTCATTAAGGAAGAGTTTGCAACATAGGACAAAAATGTTTATAACCTGGAACAGAAATGCTAGTAGCTAACCCATGAACTTAGAAAAATTTAATTGAGTGTTTGTGATGCATGTTTCTGATTTCTGTTAACACTTAAATCGATTTATTAAAGATCTCATGCTCTATGTGTTTGTGAACATGTTTCTTTTTTATACGCACTACTAGAATGTTGTTAAAGACCTTAAATTCTAAGTGGTTGTGATGCTTATTGGTGAATATTATGAATTTTGCAAAGCCTCGAAGTATAGGGGAAGTTCTGTCAGATTCTCGAGAGAAAAGGATTGAGATTGTTGTCCTTGGTTCCTTTGTGATGATGGTATTAGTGCCTTGGTTATTGTAGCTTTTGTGCCTTTGATGTACCGTGAGAATCCTGCAGTATGATGTTTGGGCAATGCCTTGTTGTTGTGTGATCATGCATCATGGCATTATTAATGGGGAATTAAGCTACGATACAACACAACCATGATATGGTCGGTGGGGAAGGCCTTAGTGTGCCTTGGGGGTGTGCTTAGTGGGGAAATATGCTAACTGCCATGGTCCAGTGAACGCGCTAGAGCCGGGGCGAATACCTAGCGACACCGACTCACCCTGACGGACCCTATCCATAATCAGGATCGGTAGAGATTGTTTTTGTCTCTAAATCTTGCAAGTAATGGAATTGACGGTGTCCGCCCTGAGTTGCCGAGGGCAGAACTCTGACCCCCGATCGCTTCGCCCAAGTTATTGTTTGGATCAGGATATTGATATTAGTATTGTTGAAGATATTAGTATCAACATCTTGAAAGGTGTTGGCATTGGTATTGTTGAAGATACTAATATGAATTTATTGGAATGTTTGGAGGTGCGCCTGAGATTCATCATTGAGTCTGCATTCTCATGACATTAGCAACATTGTGTTTAAGAGTTTTTGTTTTACATGCATTAATTGTTGTGATGATTTGGATATGGGATGGAGTTCTTGTGGCTTGTCTTTATTATTGTTTATTTATGTCTTGTAGACTATAGGATTATATGTATGCCTTAACTCGTTTGTTACTTTTCTATCAGTATGATTTTCATTATTTTCTCTCACCCATTTATTGTTGTTTTTGTTGTTTGTTTTCTTGTTATTACTGCCATGCTAGATGGATTTCTAAAAGAGATCTCATCTCGTTTGAGTGGACCACAGTTTGGGCTGAGGTGGAAGTCTTGTATCGAGCTAAGCCGGATCACAGTTATGTCAAGAATCTTTATTTTTATTTCTCGAGTCATGTATTCTTAAACACTCTCATTTGTATTTAGAAAACACTCTTATAGGCAAATTTGGAATTTAGGTGTACTTGTTGAACTAAATTTTTCAAGTACGTACCTTAAATATTTTATTTTCCAAAATGATGAACATGCAGAGTGAAAGTATTCTAGTTGAATAAATTATTACAAGTGTTCCAATCACTTTACTTAAAAAATGATCAATATATATGTATCTGTTTCTTTTGAAAAAAATCCTTCACTTTTTCCTTAAACATGTAGTTATAGCTTGATTTAAAGTTAAGTAACGTCTACCCCAAGGGTGGGTGTTATGGGGTGAGAAGTGTAGGGAGAAGAAAAATAGAAAGGAAAAGAAAATGGAGAGAGAGAATGTGAAAAAAATGATAGGAAATGAAGAAAGAGATATAAAGAAAAATGAGGTGGAAAAACAATTGTGAAATATAAAAAATTGTGTAAAAATCATTACTTTTTTTAAAAGTATTAAAACTTTGACATCTCATTTTTTTGGTTATTGGAAGTGTAGGAGGAATGATATAAAAATTTAAACGAAGAAGATGAAAAATGTGATTCGAAATAAAGTGATGGTTGAAAAGAAAAATAATTTGTAAAAAGAAATGTAAAATAAAGGAACATGAGAAAAAATCATTACTCTTTTTAAAGAATATTAAGAGTGTATTTGGTAAAACTAACTGAAAAGTTAGTTGAAATATAAAAGCTAGTTGATTTGATTAAAAGTGTTTGGTAAAACTAGCTGAAAATGGTAAAAAGGTAAAAATGACATACAGGGACATATTTAATTATTAAATAATGATAAGTGAGGATGGTTGAGGGATAAATTTGTAATTAATTTTCAGCTAGTAGCTGAAAATTAGAGCTTTTCTAAAAAAGCTACCTCAAGTAGCTTTTCAAGAAAAGCTAGTAGCTACCAAAAAAAGCTCCCTTACCAAACACAGCTGAAATGATTTCAGCTACTAATTTCATCTTTCAGCTAGCTGAAATGACTTACTAAACACACTCTAAAACTTTAAAGAGTCTTTTTTTGAGGTGCAAGAAGTGTATACAGTATATACATATCCATAATTAGGAGGAAATTGTTTTTGTGAAAAATGACTTCCAGATATAAGGTGGGAGGAAAGGGGGAGGTAGAGGGGGTTACGGTGGTGACCATGGATGCGAGTGGAGGTGGTGAAGGGAAAGAGGTGAGAGTAATCCAGGAAGTAATTTAAAAAACAAAAAAGGGGGTGGGAGTAGCAAAACCAGGGTGTGAAAAGCAAAGGCCACTACCGAAAAAAGAAAAGAGTCACTCAGAGTGAACATGGCCCATCCCACTCAGATGGGGATTTCAGATTCTTTTCGGCGGCAACAAATTTGGCTATATATTTTTTTTAACAGGTACAATATTGCACATGTTAATAAATCAAAAGTAAAAAGATTTTATTTATAATTTATAACTATCACAACATTCAATTCATTGGTAATATGAAATGTTACATTTTTTAATAAAATCATTCCACTTTTGATTTATTATCATGTACAACATTACAAACGTAAAAAAAAATGGACATATCAAATGCCTTTCATAGTTAATATTGTTGTAGAGATCAAGGCACTGTCATAGAGAATCCATATACATTATTTTAGGGTACGGGAGTGAGGGTAGTTATGAAAGTAATTTAAAAAAAAAACAAAAGGGGTGGGAATAGCAATAATAGAGTGTGAAAAGCAAAGGCCACTACCAAAAAGAGAGTAGAACTATTGAGAGTGAACATGGCCCATCCCAATGATCAGTTGGGGTTACGGATTCTTTTTAGGGTTTAGCAAATTTGGCTATCAAATGGCTCTCATAGTTAATGTTGCTGCAGTAGGGACGACACTGCATGTCAGAGAGAATCCATATACATTAGCTGGTTGTACCCCCAACCACCATAATGCCACCAAAGAGAAGAAGATCAAATATTCCTAAAAACATATATAGTCAGGAAATGCTGAATAGTGGGTGAATTTATGTGTGTGGTTAAGAATTTTAAGTGTAAATTGTAGTAAGATAAAAAAAAATAAAGAATGTACTATGGGGTGTATATAATTCATTATGATGTAAAAGAGACAAAGGTAGTGGTTTGGGGAAAGGTGGGGGGTTTCATTTCATTGATGGCAAAGGTGAAGGAAAAGTAAATGAATGGTGGAGGATAGTGACGTGCGCCGACTAGCTTACTTTATCCCATCCTTCCTTCTTTCACTAGAACTGCACTTTGTTGTACATGTCCATCTTCTCCACCTTCATTCCTCATTCTTATACTTTAGTGACATCATTGCACTTTGTATGTACACTTCAAAGCTTCCCTTCCCTTTCGCTGCTCTCAAGTTTCAAACTTGACATGAATTTAATTTAATTTAATATCTTGGGGTACTGAATTTCACACACCAATCAAGAGAGGGAGAGAAACATTTCTCGTTTTGATTGGTACTGTCAAAAACTAAGAATTTCCGTTTAGGGAAAGGTCATCATGGTATGGAGCCACAACATCTCATAGGGAACATGCAATTTGCATATGTATATGTATATGTATATATCTAATTCTAATGCTTAGAAACAACAGGGTCCCTTTGGACACCAAAATTACCACTTTGAATAAACTGGACAAAGTAAAAAGAGTTGAGTTTCCATCTATCCATCTATGAATTTAAGCTATACGTACGCATTCATTCATCTCTCTCTCTCTCTCTCTCGCCTTGCTTTCTCTATCCTCTTCGTTCTATATATTTAACAGTTCTACCTGAAAAAGACATCAAATTCATAACATGCATGTTGAATGTCCCTCATCCTGACATCATTTCTAGGTCTTCCTTTCTATTCTCCTCCTATTTATCTATCTTAAGCTTACGTAATCGTTTATATCATTGTTTCATTTTCTTTTGTCTTCTATCACATAACCAAAAGCAAGAGCATATATATAAACAATATATTAATATAGTATATTGAAAATTAGGGAGATAACACCAATTTTTGGGAGGATTTTATAATTATACCTAATTACCATTCCGATCAGAAAGATTAAACTTACAACTATTTCTGTGAAGGATTCAAATAAAAAAGAGAGATGATTGAACCTGTTATTAATTTCTTTGCAATATACTATAAAAGGGAAAATAGTCCTAGAATTCAAGAACTTTGATTGGATATTTAGTTTTTAAACGAAAAGGTATGTTAATTAATGCTTAATTTACACACATATATATATATATATTGATAAATTTAAATCCATATGTAAACACATACAATAAATATAAGTTATTGAGAATTTTATGATAATTAAAGGTTTTGCTCAGACTGATCTCTGATTCAACGTGGTAGCTAATGTGTTTCCAAGAAACAACATGACAGAAACTACCCTCAAGAAACGTAAAGGCTAGCGGGTGCATGTACCCAGGAAAATGCATTGCACGGCTATATATTAATTATGAGGAATATATTTTTACCTGAGTCACATGCACATCTATATATATAGTGAGAGTGAGACTATATGGCCGAGGAAATTATATATATTCAGTCAAACTAAACAAGAAAAAGAACTCTGCTCATTGGCTTGATAAGACTATACTAATTTGTGAAGAGCGAGGACCAAGAGCAAAAATTTGACTGCCAAGTCAAATTCATCATCATTTTGTGAAAAAAATATAATTTGACCCTACTCTACAGCATTGTGAAAAATTGCCATCTTTTGAAGATTCATCACTTTCTTTTTGTGTGATTTATGGCTTTTAATTTCTATCATGACTTGACCATACTCCAAAGTCCTAATTGGTTTTCTACTTACCTTGGATCAACCATTCAATGGGTAGAATTAATCAAGCTACAAGACATAGAATAGAACCATCCAACTAATAAATTTAAAACCAAATTACAAAAACATACAAAATGATAATAAGGTCCTTGAAATGCAGAATTAATATCTATAACAGCTAGCTAGAATGCAAGAAGTTAATTAATTAAAAGCAATTATATTTGCAGACTTGGAGTGCTGGCCATAAATATTGCACCTGGCTAGAAATGTCCAAGTCGAAGCTCCAAATCTAACTTCTCCTCTTGGTGTTTAAGCAACCCTATTCCTAACTCCAACGTAATGTTTTGCTCATTATTCTTGAAAACCTTGTGCTCCTCCTCCTCCTCAGCATTTCTCCTTGTGTTCTTACTACTCATCATCATGATTTCCCTGCTTTGAGGACTCAAAAGAGGAAAGTGAGAAGATGTGATTAGTCTTGGTTTCTTATCTTCACTTGTAGAAGCTGGGGAGGGTGAAGAAGATAGAGAAAGACAAGGACTATAAAGTGGAGAAGGATGATGTGCATAATTCAAAACCTCATCAGATGGAGATGAAAGAAGAGTTGGGTAAGGGTTAGTGGTTATAGGGTTAGGTTTAGGGCACTCAGAGACCCATGAAGATAAAGATGATCTTAATCTTGCCCTATCCCTCCTATGAACATTCATGTGTCCACCCAAAGCTTGAGCTGATCTGAACTCTCTCTTGCAAAAGCTACAAGCATAGTTCCTTGCTGGCCATGAAGTTCCCCATGGATGCTCCTCAAACCCCAAGCTATCCTCTCTATGAGTGTTTCTGTTCAGATAGTTTCCTTCCATGGAGAGAGCTTTCTTTATGTATTAAATTAATTTAATTGTCTTTTTCAGTCCAAACTATAAACCTGTTACCTGTAGAGAGAATAATAAGAAAAGAAAAGAGCTAGCTAGAACCATGATATATATATGTTATTAGAAAAATAAAATAAAATTTGACTTGTTTAATTTCAAGTAGAATATATAATAAATTGAGCAAGCTAAGACGTGTGGATCTCTTACAAGAGAAATACTTTAGAGAGTTGAAGGTTGAGGGAGAAAGAGGAATTGCTGATCCAAGAATAGCTTCATGTTGATGTTAAACATTGTGTGTACTCTGAGGCAGAAAAAGTGAAGATCTCCTCAGCAGGTGTACTTCTTCATCTGCCACTGTCTGAAACTACTGTATTTGGATATTGCTTAGCAAATGAAATGAAGAAACTGTGTGAAAGTGGTATTCCCCTTTTACCTCATCCTGGAAAAGCTATGGCAGATGGCACCTAATGCTGATACTGTTGCACTCAAGTGACTTTGAACAGAATTTGAGTATTTGACTTCAAAAGAATGAGAGTAATGCAACTCATGACTTGGACACACGTCAACTCACATCACATCCTCAATTAATTAACTATCAAACCAATTAGATTTTGTTTTAAATTTTGAAAGGGTAGAATTTATTTCAAATAATTGATTTTAAATTATTTTTGTTGAATGCGTTTTGTAAGTGTTATATCACTCATTTTTTTAATTATTAATTTTTAAAATCAATTATATTTAAATGTATATCCGATCGATACTTAGATCATGTTTGGTTTAACGTTGAAACATGATAAACTCATGTTTCCAACACTACACAATTATGTTGGAGAATCCAAACTTAAGTATAACAAGTTTTAATGCCAAATCAAACGCAGACGTGCATCAATTGCAAAATATCTCTCTCACGCATTAATTTGGTCACTTATCACAATTCTTGCAGTTATGTATATATAAATTTTTGGTTAGACAAATTTGATAATGATTAATCACTACAAAAAATTTCATTATTAGAGAAGGAAAAAATCCCTCTCTAAAATCCCTCTCTAAACATGAAAAAATTCCTTGCTAAATATTTAGAGACGACCTTTGAATTCATCTCTAAAAGTGGCATCACTAAATTTTTGTGACGGAATTAAAAAATTTGTCACAAATAGCGAGGAAATTTTTCTCTCGCTAATATATAAAAACCCGTCACAGCCCAGATTGGAAAAAGAAGGTAAAATTCCATCACTAATTGTGACAGATTATCTTCCCTCTCTAATAGAGAGGAATTTGTTCGGATTTTGTGCTCTCACTAATTATATTAGAGGAAAATTAGTGACGGAATTGGTTCCCTCTCTATTCGTGAGGAAAATAATTCACCCCCTATTTGTTAGGGAGTTAATTCCATCACTAACTAAGGGAGGGATTTTTTTAGGTCTATTTTGAGAGGGGTTTTTCCCTCTCTAACAAGCCCAACCACCATGATTTTTATAATTCAAATAATTATCTGTTTTTATTGATTTTAATTATTTGAACATTTCAACTCCCCTCCCTAACCAATGCGAGGCAGATGTGGGCTAGTGTTTTATAGTCCCATTAACTTTGCAAATGAAACCGGTCTAGCCTTGTTTACTTGTGGATTAATGGAGATAGAATTCACCCGTATATATACCTAACTAGTAACTATAGTATCAAGGTAGGATATGTTAATACGATGTAACGCATAAAAATTACATGCTTATATGATTTATAATTAGAGTTTAATATATGTACACTGTTAGTGTAAAGAAAATTTACACAGACATCCAATGATGTGTTGCCACATCATATCATTTGATATCCGGAAATTATTTTCCGGAAGGTTCCGGGAATTTTTTTTTTTTTTTGTGGAGACGAGTTTAGAGACGGAAAAATTTTGTCTCTAAACCCAAAATATTGAAAAAAAAAAGTAAAGGGGAGGAGGAAAGGTGCGCGGACAGGGAGAGGAATGAGGGAGTGGGGAAGGGGGGAGGGGAGGGGGAGAAGGATGGGGGCGGGAGCGAGGGTAGGGGATAGGGGTAATATGGGAAAGGGGATATATGATGGGGGTGTGAATAGTAAAAAGGGGTTCTAAAAGCAACTCCCATCCCAAACCAATGCGAGGCAGATGTGGGCTAGTGTTTTATAGTCACATTAACTTTGCAAATGAAACCGGTCTAGCCTTGTTTACTTGTGGATTAATGGAGATAGAATTGACCCGTATACCTAACTAGTAACTATAGTATCAAGGTATGATATGTTAATACGATGTAACACATAAAAATTACATGCTTATACGATTTATAATTAGAGTTTAATATATGTACACTGTTAGTGTAAAGAAAATTTACACAGACATCCAATGATGTGTTGCCACATCATATCATTTGATATCCGGAAATTATTTTCCGGAAGGTTCCGGGAAATTTTTTTTTTTTTGTGGAGACGAGTTTAGAGACGGAAAAATTTTGTCTCTAAACCCAAAATATTGAAAAAAAAGTAAAGGGGAGGAGGAAAGGTGCGCGGACAGGGAGAGGAATGAGGGAGTGGGGAAGGGGGGAGGGGAGGGGGGAGAAGGATGGGGGCGGGAGCGAGGGTAGGGGATAGGGGTAATATGGGAAAGGAGATATATGATGGGGGTGCGAATAGTAAAAAGGGGTTCTAAAAGCAACTCCCCTCCCTAACCAATGCGAGACAGATGTGGGCTAGTGTTTTATAGTCACATTAACTTTGCAAATGAAACCGGTCTAGCCTTGTTTACTTGTGGATTAATGGAGATAGAATTGACCCGTATACCTAACTAGTAACTATAGTATCAAGGTAGGATATGTTAATACGATGTAACGCATAAAAATTACATGCTTATATGATTTATAATTAGAATTTAATATATGTACACTGTTAGTGTAAAGAAAATTTACACAGACATCCAATGATGTGTTGCCACATCATATCATTTGATATCCGGAAATTATTTTCTGGAAGGTTCCGGGAATTTTTTTTTTTGTGGAGACGAGTTTAGAGACGGAAAATTTTTGTCTCTAAACCCAAAATATTGAAAAAAAAAAGTAAAGGGGAGGAGGAAAGGTGCATGGACAGGGAGAGGAATGAAGGAGTGGGGAAGGGGGAGTGGAGGGGGAGAAGGATGGGGGCGGGAGCGAGGGTAGGGGATAGGGGTAATATGGGAAAGGGGATATATGATGGGGGTGCGAATAGTAAAAAGAGGTTCTAAAAGCAACTCCCCTCCCTAACCAATGCGAGGCAGATGTGGGCTAGTGTTTTATAGTCCCATTAACTTTGCAAATGAAACTGGTCTAGCCTTGTTTACTTGTGGATTAATGGAGATAGAATTGACCCGTATACCTAACTAGTAACTATAGTATCAAGGTAGGATATGTTAATACGATGTAACGCATAAAAATTACATGCTTATATGATTTATAATTAGAGTTTAATATATGTACATTGTTAGTGTAAAGAAAATTTACACAGACATCCAATGATGTGTTGCCACATGATATCATTTAATGAATTTAATAACACATAAGGTGTCATATTCATTAAATGATGTGGTGGCACACAATTGGATGTCTGTGTAGAATTTCTTTACACTGACAATGTATACTAATTAAATCCTTATAATTAATTTCCTTAAAAAATTTAACTGATATGTTTTCCATTTGTAAATTAAACTATGTGTTAGCTGAACATGAAAAGTTCAAAAGTTGAACTAGTGAAGAGCACATTTCTTCTACCAAAAAAAAAAAAGAAAGAAAGAAAAAGAGCACATTTCTTATGGTTATCAATCTCTGTGTGTGTTGAGCTGGAAACATTTGTTTATTATAAATAAAATATTACAAATGTGTATTTGTTAATTTTTTTTTACGAATTAGAAAGAATATTCTCTATATGCAAAAATTAAAGAATTAACTAGTAATGTAGTAAATTTCATTAAAAAACAAAGAAACAGTATATTATTTATAAAAGCTATATAACAATTACTTGGACAAATATGAAGTCCTTTAATGAACTATGATTCAAATCTCATTTGCTTAATTTGAACTATTTTAGTTTTATATGTTCGGTACCTTTTAGTTATTTCACATTTTTTATAAGCAAAATATTTAAAAAGGAGTATAAGATCAAAAAGTGCTAAATAGTAATAATAAATCAAATAAAGATTAATTATTTTATACTATATGTTAATTTTAACAATTCTCATTCAAATTTCATGTGCAACTTTTACGGATACTACCTTTATTTTTTGATAATCTTATATATTACATACTTAAGTGATTTTACTTACTTTTCTGTTACTATATTTTAATAAAATACTTGGGCATGTGGAATGTGAATTTAAAGAAATTTTTAACATAACATAAAATACACCTGAAATTGCTCAAATGTTTGAAAACAAACTAAAGCAATTTTCATTTGAGCAATTTATTTTTCAAACATTTTAAATTTAAAATTAATTATACACATTTTATTTATAATTTTAATATTTTTCTATTTTAATCTAAATTTTTAAATTCTACTTCAAATAATTATATATTTTTTTATATTTTAAACATTTATTTGTCACAAATTGATACTAACGTATCAATTTATCCTAGCTCTGGGACATTGATGCTATTGTTAAAGATACACTCATGTTGGGGTAGAAGTTGATGAACTTGTTGCACAAGGGGTGCATCAAATGATGCAAAGAAAGGTAAGAAAAAAAAAATATCACTATGAAAATTCAATAGTTGAAATGGTAGGTGAGAGCATGGAAAAATTTGGTGCCTTGTACGAGACGTACTATTAATTAGTATTAATATATGACTTGTTTTCATGTTTTAAACATAAATCCAAGGAGTAAATTGAAGGATGTTAGTTTATGACGAGTTAAAAAAGATAGAAGAACTAAGTTATCTACAAAAGAGTTTAATTTGATCGTTTGTCATTTGATATGCAATAACACTTGTCTAACAGACTTTTTCATGTAATTGGGTCATGGAGATAAATAGTTGGTGAATGATATATTAGTAGAAAATAACAATTGTAAGGTAAAGATATGTTGCTTAATGTTTACATCATTAGGATTTTTTAGTTGTTATTTCCTTTGGAGCTTTTTATATTACAAATAATACGTGTTACTTTTTTCCATTTTGGTGCATGTCACTTTAAAATGAAGCCTTAGATAATGCTAATTTTCATTTTGGATCATTAACAACTACTGTTATGGTTGATATTTTACTTTTTTTCGATTTTTTTAAATTTTTTGTCATATTTTTCTCATTTTTGGTCATACTTACATTTTACTATATTGAATATTTTAATGAATCATAACTTTTAATATTTTAAATGTGACCAAACCAAAGAGTGCAATAGTTCCTTAGATGCTAGAGTCTTGATGGACATAAGGATACAATTTAGTCTCTCCCCTTAATACCGTTAATTTTGACGCTGACATGACAAACAAATTTTTGTGTCAGTTTGTCCAGTCACTTTCAATGACCATGATATGACAATTGAATTACAACTTAGCTCATCCAGTCAGTTTTATGGCCTTCCTTGTTCATGAAAAAATGTGAAGTTAAATTTAATAAAATCCTAAATAAAATCTGTATGAGCTGGAGTGTAATTTAATTGCCACAACATGGTCATTGTAACTGGCTGGACAAACTGACACAAATTTATTTGTCACATCAGCGTCAAAATTAATAGTGTTAAGAGGTGGACTAAAGTTATGTGATTTTAGAACATGGAAGACTAAATTTACATGATTCAAGAACATGAGAAACTCAAACCAACAGTTTTAAAGTTTATGGACTAAAAGCAAATTCGAGTCAAACTTCACGGACTGAAAACATATGTAATCCAAAAATAATTGAAAATGGAACACTGTGAAAAATAGGTGACCCTTACTTTGGTAAGGGTGTTTGAAGACCAATACTGTTGGATTCCAATATCTTACGATGGAAAGATTCACTATCGTCTCAATATATCTCAAGGAGTTATTTTAGCACCTGCACCCCTTACACCCTCCCTTTTTTTGAAAAATATTTTTTCCAAACTACTGCCACCCCAAGTCTCCTAACCCCCCACGATCACTCCACTCCTCTCTCTCTCTATTCGAAAAAAATGTTTTTGGAAGTGAATTTTTTTAGTTTCAGATTTTAGAAACTAAATTTTTCCTATCTCTAAGAAGTTTAGAGATGGACTTTTTTTTCCTCTAAAAACTGAAAATTTCATAACAAAAAGTGTATTGTTTCCAGAAATTCAATTTTTATTATTTACCTTCTATGCATAAGTGTTTTCAACAATTATACTTAATTTCCAGAAATTTCTGGAAACTAATTTCCAAAAGTGGATGGAGGGTATTTTTGGAAAAAATATTTTTTAAAAAATAAAGGGGTGTGAAAAGAAAAAAGGTTCGTGCAAAATGCAAGACCTTGTATCTCATGGGGCACTTCGGGTATCTGAACTTATTGACCAAGTATTAAGAGAGTGGGATGGGATAGAAGGAAGATCATTTCAATAGTTGGCCCTGCTGAAGCAAGATAAATTTGGAGTATTCCGCTACGTGAAAGCCAACAGGAAGATGTTCTTATTTGGCAACATACCTCCAATGGCACATACATTGTGAGATCAGGGTATGTATCTTCTTTGCAGCAAAGTCCATATTAACCAAGGATCTACATTTTGTGGCACAGCAACTGCATTCCCCATAGCAAAGATGTAGCATGGCGAGCTTGTCAAAACATTCTACCAATGAGGACAAAGTTGCATTCTAAAGGAATTTCTGAAGATGCCATTTGTCAAAACATTCTACCAGTGATTTCTCCTAGTAAAAATTCATTTCTTCTAGTTAAACATTTATCTCATCTATTAAACTCATTTTTTAAAACTGAGATCCGTTTAAAACCTATCTTGACAATTAAGAAACTATTATTCTTTGCTAAGTCACCAATGAATTTTCTACTTCTTCCGTTTCAAAGTAGTGAATCGAAAAGTTTTAATTTGTTCATTCTTGTCTTAGTATTTCTATTAAGTGAAACTAGGAAGAGTTTAATAGATTAGATTTAGCAGTGCGCTAAGATTCTGAAGTGCCTGTGCTTAAGGTTTCAGACAACATAATGTCAAACATGTAACACATACATTCTAAAGCCCGAAATGTTTACTTCCTCATAAAAACCCTGGGTAATATGCAATTCAGTGGGCGAAGTTATTTGTAAATGCAAATGATCTCAGGAGATTAACCAGTGGTCTCGAGTTCGAGCCCTAGATATGCAGCTATGTTAAATACTTGAGGGGAGAATTTTGCCGCAGAGATCTTACTCGGTTCAAACAAGATTGTCTCCCGTAGAGGATACCTGTGATCATACACCAAAAAATGGAGAGGAAGCGCCAAGCAGATGTCATTACAACCAGAGACAGATTTAGAGGGGGGCAGGCAAGGGCCTTTGCCCCCCTCTCCAACTAAGATGATAATAAAATAATAAATTGGATTAAAAATGTAGTTATTATGTTTTTTACAAAGCTCTTCTCATTATGTCTTATATTAGCATCTTTGTAAATATGCAAACTAATTATTTTTATTTAACTTGATAAATATATTTATACTATATATAATATATATTATATAAAAAGGTTAATGAAACTTTTTAAGTTAGTAGTTTCCCCGTTAGATCGATTTCTGGATCCGTCACTGATTAAACTTAGTAAAGACAGGGAAAAAAACTCTGGAAAGATGTTATATACAAAATTATCACTGTATGTGTCATTTGACAATAAATAAGATTGAACTCAGAATGTCAACAAGATGAAATACTGATCAACTAGTTCATCATAGATTGTCTTTTCTACTACCTCTATCTGACTGATCTACACGACCCTGAGACAAACTGTGTATCTACAAATTTGTACTTATTTGTGACAGAAGGAGCGAACGTGCCTAACCAATGCCACCTCCATCCCTTTCTCTGTTTTTCCTCCTTCTTTCCTTAGAGACATGTTTTTCCTCCTTCTTTCCCTAGAGACATAGGGGAAACGAAGCCAGATCGAAGAAATAAATGTTTTACTAGAAGAAATCATCAAATGAACCTTCCTTTTCACTTTCAGATCCTGAAAATGCAACCATGAAGAAAAAGAAAAGAGATGTTATCATTCACATCTTATTTTCCTTTTTTTATAAATAACTAAAGGAGAATTTAAACAAAAATAAACTAAAACCCAAATATAAGTCATGTTCTTACTGTTATCTTATATTGCAATCACTATTATCATCATTATGGATGCATATAACTGTTATTATAGGAAGCAACTGAATCCTATTATCACTACCTTATCTTGTGATATTCCACAGTAAACCCCAGACTAAAGGCTGCCAAGGTCTCAACAAGAGTACTTCTATTCTTATTCAAAAACTCCCATTTATAATACGCATGACAGGATCTTTATATGGGATGGCTTTACTCCTCTGACAAATTACTTTCTCCTAATGCAGTAAGCAAGTTCAATGAGCAATTTCAATGATAAAATAACCAGAACATTGACATTTGTGAAGAAAGTTGGACTGACCTGATCCATCTGCTGCAGTGACATCCTGAACTACTAGTTCATAAGGTTTTGGCTTCGAGGAAGAAAAAGCTTCTGCATTTGAAGCAGGTGCTGGAAATGTGAAATCAGAGTCTGTGGATGAAGTATCAGAATTACTGGAAGCAACATCAACTCTAGCAATTGGTCGAAATGTTGAACTCAATCTTGATGAAGTACTTAAGATCATCTTTAGCTCGGCAACTTGACTTGACATGGAAGATATCATCCTGATACACACTAATTCAGATCTAGCATTAATCAAATAGTATTCAGTTTTAAAAGTGATAATTTTAATCGTAGTAATGTCCATAAAAGGCTGACAGGGTAAACAATTTCATAGATTGTCACATTCGTTAAACCTACAATAATTACTTCCTCCTCAAGTTGTTTTCTTTCAAGCATAATGTCCATTAAGGCCCAAAAAAGTACAGTTTCCATTATGTGGTAAATCATGACCATTTGTTTTGTCGTTCGAAATATGCTTTTGAACACGACTGGCCTTGACTGATATAATATAGTACATGGAACATTCTCTTTCCAACAAATACAGAAAAGGTAAAATTATTTATATAAATTCCAGTAAATTGTTTTGGTTATGGGAGCAGATCTTTTGAAAGTAAAGCCATCTCACTTCCTCATAAAGCTAGGCTGAATCTAAATCTTCCAAAAGGTCAACTCCAGAGATACCAAACATACAAAGAAAGTTCTTGAAATATTCATCAAGTGGATGACATGGTGATGGAAAACTCCAGCAGCAGCCTCTAAAGAGCCATAAAGGCATCAAAAAACCATTTTCATCTCTCAAGCATCAGCTAGCCCCATGCTTAATGATGAAGATACTTTTGGGAACACTAATGAGGTTAATGTTAGAATATATGAAAAACATCTCATAATATTTGGATTGTATCTTAGAGTAATTTATAATATCTTAGGTTATCTCTTAGGATTGATTTCCATATTTCTTTATATTTCATTATTTGTTTCCTTATTTAATTAGGATTAAGAGTCTGGCTTTAATATACAGGTTAATGCTTAATTTTTTTGCATGAAAAGAAGTTCTAATCGCTATTCAAAGTCTTTATTCTTTCTCTTTCCTTCACAATTTCAACAGGGTACCATCCTCCATGAAATGTCTTATCACTATTCTGTTTTCGAGTTCCCTAAAATCAGGAACTGAATAGCAATATCATTACCTCATATTCTTTTCTTCTTGTTGGTGCACAGATTCTAGCCACTCTTTCTCCCTAAATTCCTCTTTTAGTGGGTGGATTTTTTTGTCTGCCACTCTGTTGCTTCTGCAACCTATCTCAAAAGCCTTAGATCAGTTTGTCTCACTATCGTGTCCTTCCAACAGCCTCTAGCTATCTCAAATAAAGTTTGACCCAGGCTATCCAAAATGCAATCTGCCCCTGACTATCCCAGATGAATTTTCACCCCATCTAGATGAAGCTTGGCACCAGCTATCCCAAATTCAGTCTATCCCTGGCTAATGGCTATCCTAGATACAGTTTGGCCTCAACTATTCTAGATCAGTGATGAATTAGCTATGATTCATACAGGTCTCCCATTGTGAATCATACCAATTGTGATTTCTCCTATCTCACTAATGAGTCATGTCATGATGAATAATCCATAGCAGTCATGCACAGTTGCACACCAACCAATCTCATTTTCAATTTCAAATTCAATTTTATTTAATTTATCCTGGATATCCTAAATTTTATTGTGGTTTAAACCTTTCAAATGTTGCGTTTGGCAAATTTGGAGGAGTTTTAGTTCTTGTGTATAATTGCTTGCCAAGGCAAAGAATTTCCATTGATAATCATTCTGGTGAGTCTCTTCTTCCTTGGCTATGCAACATTCCAGCCAACTCTTTAGGTTGATGATTCTTCCAGCCATCTTTCCAAAGATGCTCATCTCTCTTACATCTCCAACGCCCATGAGTTGCCTTTCCAACCATGTTTTGTGGAGCCCATATTATATTTTCCTTTTTAAGAGTCTATTTATAACAAGCTTAAACCTTAGTAAGCGTTAGTTTGAGGGGGAGTGTTAGAATGTGCAAAATATCTTATAATATTTGGGTTATATCGTAGAGTAATTTAAAATATCTTAAATTATCTCTTAGAATTGGTTTTCACATTTCTTTATATTTATGATCTGTTTCCATATTTAATTTAATTAGGATTAGGAGTCTAATATTAGTATAAATAAGGGTTAATGCTTATTCTTTTTGTGAAAAAAAAACCATAATCACAATTCAAAGTCTTTATTCTTTCTCTTACCTCCTTCCTTATCTAAAACCCTATAATTTCAACAATTAATAACCTCAGTTAATTATAAGTTTTATTTTAATTAATAAAATTATTTTCTTGGTTGTGTGATAGATTCAATTTAAGGGATGATGCCTAAACGGAAATGGAGTATAAGTTACTTACAGCTTCGTTTTTCTCCCTTCAATTTGTCAACTGTCTAACGCTAATTGGTTATTTCCTTAATTTACCTAAAATATATTGACCCCTGTATTCCAACTTTGCAGGTATTCTTCTAAAAGATAGAATTGTTTATATATCATTAAACAAAACTATAATTTCCTGTCATGAATCTTGTCTAATTACAAACCATTTGATTTTGTGTATGTCTACTTATTCTTGAAGAGTGCATGACTCTTGAAAGACCAGGCATGATCTTTCAGCACCTTCATTTGGTTTTATAATTGTTTAATGTTTATGCAATTGAAAGATGATATATCACTTAGTAAAGTACATGGGAAAAAAAGAAGGAAAAAAACATACACACAACAGGCACAATTATTCTAGGGTTGTCTCACTCCTTCCACTATGCTATCCTCTTGGTATCATCATGCTATGATTTGACCATCATTGATGAATCTCAGATTAGGAAAATCAAAATTGCAAGATTACATGAATCCTTAAAGGAGTAATACTAATACTACCTGTTCAATGAGTCCTGAAGCTGATATACTCTTTTTTCAGTTTCTGCTAACTTTTTGCGTAACTCTTCACTAGATCCTTGAGCTTCTATATACTTCCTTTCATATTCATCAGCTTTTTGTTTTTCTTCTTGCAACATGACCTGTGAAATGCAATAGTCAAGTAAAACTTGGTAAGCCAAACCCTGTTATGTATATAGGATATGCATCACACAAAAGCACTGATTTATTATAACAGTGACCGTGTGAATGTGTGATTATTTAAATGATGCTTCGGTCTACACCATTCACCCTTGATTCAATGCAGAAATGAGCTCTTTTCACGTTTATAGATCTATGGTTACACATTCTGTGACTATATATGTACACAAATTACCTAGTGCATCGATTCATAGTAATAACTATTACCTGCATTTATAGATTGTTCACATCCATTTCATCTATAACTTGCCAAGAACTTTGTTTGCCTTTAACATCAAACTAAATATTTATCAATTTCATCTTGCCTCTACAATAAATAGAAGTGTTCTATGAAAAGAAGAATATCACTGCTCTCTAACCTCTTTATATAGTTAGTTTTCATATAATTCAACAAAAATTACTGTATTGTACTAGAACTCTTAAGTTATGTTTGGTTTAGCATTGGAACGTGATAAACTCATGTTTCCAATGCTACAAATAGTTGCGTTGAGAGGTCCAAACTTGAGTTTGACACTTCTCAATGCCAAAGCAAACATACACTTAGAATGAATTCTCTATTTAAAAATATCTAAAGTTAGAAAATGAGAAGAAGAATAATGACACGGGGTACAGAACTAAAGATTTCTTTAAATTTCAAAGGTGGAGAAGGTTCTTGAAACTATAGGATTTAGATAGATAAGGAGAAAAAGTGAGAACAAACTTTGAATAATAATATATAATATTCACATAATTATATGGTGTATTATGACGTGTTACAAAAAACACAATGAGATATTTAGAGATATTCTAACACTCCTCTCAAGCTAAAGCTCACTAAGCTTTAAGCTTATTACAATTAAACACACTAAAGAAAATAAAATAAAAATATAATGCACTTCTAGGCATCTGGGACTGGAGATGGGACCAAAGTGTCTGGGACAGGAGACAAGGGCCAGCCACAAGAGATGGGTTGCAGACTGCATGTAGGACTACAGACAGGGCCCAAACTACATCTGTGATAAAGATGGGGCCAGAGTGTCTCTGCCTGGAGACTACGGGGCCAGACTGAATGATCATCCATGGGAAGAAATGTCATAACTGGTATGGGGCCAGACTGAATGATCATCCATGGGAAGAAATGTCATAACTCGTATGATTGTAAGTGGACTGCCGGACTGATTGTCAGCAAGAAAAGAGGTAACTTTATCATTCTTGGTCTCAGTGTCAATGCCATGCTGGCAATTGAAAACCAACAATAATACCAAAAAGAGAAGAGAACAAAGAAGAAAAATCATTAGTAATTGATATTGGTCTGTGTTTCGGTTTCAGTGATCAGAATTTGTGCACGGCCAATGGGAAGAAAAGAACTATGAAGATAATGATATCCATACAATAGAGTTTCAAGTGTTAGGGAACTCAACAATGGAATACTGACAGGAAAGTCATGGAGGATGGTATGACTCTAATATCACGTTGAAATTATAAAGATTTAGGTAAAGAATGAGGAAAAGAGAATAATAGAATATGATATTGATATATGTTGTGTAATAATGTGTTACAAAAGACAAAGATCTAAACCTTATTATATAGTAATACTTAACTACTGATCCTAATTAAATAAGAAATCATGAAATATATAGAAACCACTCCTGAGAGATCATCTAAGATACTGTAAAATATTGTAAGGTACAGTAATGATATTATGAGATATTTTATAGATCTTCCAACAGAGGTAATAGATATACTAAGCTTACCTTCAAGTTTTTTATTTCCGCAGTAAGAGCCTCAACATTTTCAGTGTCTCTTAGAGGACTTGAGGAATCCTTGATAGCTTCAACGCTTTCATTATCTTGGAAAGGACTTGAGGATTCTTGTTGAAAGGAATTTGAAGACTCTTCCACGGAAGGACTTTCATTTTCTGCTGATATCTCCAAAACCTGGCAATCCATGATAGCATACCAGTTCATTTTGTTTTGCCAACAGCCTGGACTTCAAGAGAATTATGCTAAAAGAGGGTCCTTCACATTTTTCTGTATTCATTGTTGTCGGTGCAATTTACAGCACCAAAGACACTCCTAATAATGTTTCTTACATGGTGGAAAGTAAATCGTCCTCCTAAAAGTTTAAGCTGTCAGGAGAAGGCTTCATAATAGTTTTGAATTTATATCTCTAACAATTATATATTGAAGATTACTGATTATTATTTGTTAATCATAATTATCAAGATAAGGAGTCAAGGAATACAAAAAATGCAAACATGTAAGAAATGAAAAACAGTAAAAATATTAATATATAGAACCTTCTGTTCATGTATATCTCTGGAGTGATTGACACTTTGTGAAATCATTGATGCTTTCTTAAGATTTTGATAGTCAGAGAGAGCTTTATGTCGGCGCCAATAGGACTGCATTTATATTATTCCTAAAATTTTAGGAAACAGAAAAGTATTTTCCAAAAACATATTTACATTACAGGGACAGCTCTAACCTGAATCCTAGTAGATGCAACAGTTTTCTTTCTATATCTAAATTGATCATGAACAGCCATTGTACGAAAACCTGTCTGCAAGACAATGGCAGAAATCCTTATTTCAGTGTACCATTTTCTGGCTAATTTTCCACGCATATATGTTTGAATTCTGGTTGCAGCTGCTTCCCTCTTCATGTGATAATATGATCTCCGAGCCAGTCCTCCTAACAGTCACAACAATCAAGTATTTAATGAATAATTGATTAAATGGATGCTTGTGGAATTCTGTGTGTAGAACTTGAATCCATGCTTCAGGGTCCCGAAGAACCTTGAAAAGACAATGATGAAGCTATACAAACAAAAAATGTAAGGCAGACTAAGCTCTACAAAAGTCTTTATAATTTAAGAATTTCATTGACTAATAGATATTACGAGCACCATAAGTACATTTGTAAGACAATGTTCTTCAAATTATGATTTTATTGTTCAGTGTAACTCAACCATACTAAGCTGAGCATGTGTGGAGAAGACTCATTGAAACACTAGTAAGAAAGATTGACCAAATGAAGAATAGTTCAATAGTTAGAGGTAGAGGGAGACCAAAAATAACTACAGGTCAAATCATTAAGAGAGATTTAGAGGTAATTGGTCTATCTGTGAACTGAATACACAATAGGGAATTATGGCATCGTTTGATCCACATAGCTGATTGCACCTAGTGGGAAAAGGCTTGGTAGTTATTTTTTGTCAATCATACCATGTTTCAGATTGTTTTAAATTTGAAGAGCTGGAAAGGAAAATCAATCCAAGGCCTGACGGATCCAAAAATTCTAATTTGTGGGGGCAATACTTATATATACATATATAAAAAAAAAATTGTGGGGGGCAATGAACACATATATACATGTAATACTAAGAAGAAAATAAAAATTTTATGGGGGGCAATTGCCCCCAAAACCCGTATGGTAGATCCGTCAAAGCCACACAAAGATACTGTCATTAATGGACCGATGGTACATTCCAAATTTTTTGGCTTAAAAGAAGTCGTTCTTTTTCTGCAACAAGAAGCATTGTCTGTAGAGATTGAAGAGGATGTTTTCAAAAATATAAAAAAAGATCACCATATGTCTAATTTTAACTTGTTTTCTTCTCAAAGATCATTACCAAAGTTTCTTTTTAAGTTTCATTCCAAATAAGAAATATATTAATACTATTTTTCTTCCCCACTATTTTGGGGTTAGATTTCAAGACAACTAGTAGGTGGTGACCCGTGACTTCGCACGAGTTTATTGATGGTATGATTTATGTTGTCCGTGCTTCGCATGGGATAAAATATTAGCTATCATAAATACTTATATATTAAGAGAATATGTTTTAATACAATAATAAAAAGAAAATTAATGTATGAGAAAAAAATAAAAAAAGTTGTAAAAGCAAGACTGCCTCCCGTGGTTCATTAAAAAAAGTACTCTTATAATAAAACAAATTATAGGAACAGATAATTAGTGAAAATGATTTAATATAATAAAAAATAAAACAAAAATGCAATAAAAATAAAAGAAAACAACAAAAGCAAGACTCTCTCGTGGAGGATACCTGTTATTCATTGCATAAAAAACCATTTCTAAATTGAGAATAAAAAAACCTAAAAAAGAAAAAAAAAATCAGAAGTTTGAAAACACCACACATGTACCGTGGGAACAATTTTAATATAGAGTAAATAGAATAGATAAAATGGTAGGAACGGGACTGTCTCCCGTGGAGAATACTCGCAGTTCATAAAGAGTCTTTCACAATGAAACATATTAATAAAATCAAATAATGAGAGAAAATGTTTTAATATCATAATAAAAAAAGAAAACGAAAGTGTGATAAAAAATAAAAGAAAAGGGAAAACGACAGGATTAAGACTGCCTCCCGTGGATGATACCTGTGATTCATAAAAAAATCACTTTACTAATGTGATAATAAAGAAGAATGATATTATAAGTGAATAATTAATTAAAAATAAACAAAAAAGAGAAAAAAAACACTACAATAAAAGCTAAATAAATGAAGATATGATTTTGATAAAAAAAAATGAAAAGAAAGTAAAAAGGATGATACAGCTTTTGTCATCATTCATTTCTGATTTTTTATTACATAAAAACACACATTAGAAAATCTAATAAATATGATGATGTACATTAAATGTAATATAATAATAATAAAAAAATTAATGTGTGAGAAAAAAAAATGGTAGGAACAGGACTGTCTTCCGTGGAGAATACCCGCAGTTTATAAAAAAATTCTTTTATAATGAAACATATTAATAAAAACTAATAGTGAGAGAAAATCTTTTAATATCATAATAAAAAAAGAAAATGAAGGTGAGATGAAAAACAAAAGAAAAAAAAATGACAAGATCAAGCCTGCCTCCCGTGGAAGATTCCCATGATTAATAAAAAAACACTACAATAGAAGCTAAAAAAAGTAGATATAATTTTGATAAAAAATTAAAAAGAAAGTAAAAAGGATAATAAAAAATAAAATTAATGTGTAAGAAAAAATAAAATGGTAGGAGCAGGACTGTCTCCCGTAGAAAATACCCGCAGTTCATAAAAAAATTTCCTATGTAATCAAACATATTAATAAAAAATGAATAATGAGAGAAAATATTTTAAATAATAAAAAAAATAAAGGTGAGATAAAAAAATAAAGGAAAAAAGAAAATGACATGATCAAGACTGCATCCCGTGGAGGATACCCGTGATTCATAAAAAAAAACACTACAATAGAAGTTGAATAAATGGAGATATAATTTTGATAAAAAATAAAAAAAAAGTAAAAAAGATAATAAAAAGAAAATTAATGTGTGAGAAAAAAATAAAATGGTAGGAACAGGATTGTCTCCCGTGGAGAATACCCGCAGTTCATAAAGAAATTTATTATGTAATCAAACATATTAATAAAACGAATAATGATAGAAAATATTTTAATATCATAATAAAAAAAGAAAATGAAAATGAGATAAAAAAATAAAGGAAAAAAGAAAACGACGGGATTAAAACTGTCTTCCGTGGAGGATACCAGCGATTCATAAAAAAAACTACAATAAAAGGTAAATAAATGGAGATATAATTTTGATAAAAAAATAAAAAAGTAAAAAAGGATAATAAAAAAAGAAAATTAATGTGTAAGAAAAAAATAAAATGGTAGGAACAAAACTGTCTTCTGTGGAGAATACCCGCAACTCATAAAAAAATTTCTTTTATAATGAAATATATTAATAAAAACGAATAATAAGAGAAGATATTTTAATATCATAATAAAAAAAGAAAATGAAAGTGAGATAAATAATAAAGGAAAAAAAGAAAACGACGGGATTAAAACTGCCTCCCGTGGAGGATACTCGTGATTCATAAAGAAAACACTACAATAAAAGTAAATAAATGGATTTTTCAATTTTGATAAAAAAAATAAAAAAAAAGTAAAAAAGATGATGTGATGTTTTTTAGAGGGAAAAGAATTTAGTGAGAATGTGACATGTGGCAAGATTAGAAGAGGAAGAGAAATTGTAGTTGAGGATGAGAGTGATAGTGATGTTTTTGAGCGGGAAAAACTTTAATAAGAGCTTAACACGTGTCACGAATGTAATCAAGATTTTATATAGTAAATAGAAATAGAATAGATATGCACTGGTATACTCTTTTTGCATTTTGATGACAAATTTTCATTTACTTTGAAAACTGAAAGAAAAAGGGCTGAAAGGTTTCATGCAAACTTCCCATTCACCCTCTGAGTAGCCAATGCAGATACAACAAGTGTGTGTTTGGTTTAGCGTTGAAACTGACCAAATTTAAGTTTGGATTCCCCAACACAACTATTTCTAGCGTTGGAAACGTGAGTTTACCACGTTTCAACGCTAAACCAAACATGCTCTAAGCCTTTCATCCTTCACATAATACCAAAAGTACAAATAACTGACCTCTGCAAAAGGATTGCACAAAGATAGAGGACTGCCGCAATGCATTATATGTTTTCCGACTAATATGAGTTTTAATCTGCTTTTGAATAACTGTTGCAGAATTGCTAAGCAGGCATGCTCTACGAGCATCCAATTCAGCCATCTGACCAGCTCTTAGGAATATTTTAGTTTCCCCTATCTGCAAAATTAGCCGGATCACAAAAACTTCAGTTGATAGTAGAAGTGCATCTTGCAACAAAGAATTTCGGACAACACGAGTCAGAATATGCATTCTTTGTTATAAGTCAAGAAAAGTTTACACATTTCATTTCATGCACATAATCAAATGGACAAGTACCGCAAAAGATTCTTGGAAAGCACAACAACATGAATATCTAAATGACAGTAATTTTAATTTTGAAAGATAACAAATTCAATGGCTTTTTAATAATTGATGATAGTAACAACATAAAATTCAATAGAGTTCCAGTTCTACCTGATAACCTGTCAGCCCAATCTTCTCCAAAATCTTTTTACATGAATCCTTCTCTTCAAAGCTGCATGAATGCAGAATTTTCAGGATGGGAACCAGGTAAATCGAAGTAGCAAACAATGGTATCAAGATATTTAACAAAAAGAACATGATTAAAATTGGGATTAAGTTACACTTACTTCCCTCGAAGAACTTCTGGTGCAAGAACGCGTACTCGAGTCAAAAACTCATGAAAGTTCCTGTGAGTGGGGAATCCAGCACATTTAATTCTTACTGCTTCAAGAACACCCTACAATATCAGTAATGAGGGTAAATTCTACAAACATAAGTTTAAAGCAAGGGCAGGGCTGTTGGCACTTCTAGTTGCCTATTCACATTTGCCACCTACATTTCGCAATTTGTAATTGTCCCCATTTCCCTATTAAATATGAATAGACAAGGATTTGGCTCCTCTACAAGGGTCTATTTTAGAGGATAAAGTGCAAAGGCAACCGTTGGTTAGAAAATCAACAGTTAAGATTGTGATAAGATACATACACATATATAACAAATTGTAGGGTTTCTAAAATCTCAACCGTAATATTGATTTTCCAATCAATAGTTATCATTCTGCACTTTATCCTCAGAAGTGCACCTTGCACTTTAGAGAAGTGCCCTGCACATTAGAGGAACCAAATCCAATACACAAAAAGGAACACAATTAAGGTTTGGAGGGGCATTTTGCATAGTCTTCATCTGGCTTTGGGTTGAGGTTTTAAGAAGATCGTTGTGGATTTGGATTCAAAAAGTGTCAATTGTTTCATAGAGTAAGGTTGCTTGGAAGTTCATCCTTGCGCGCCTCTCATTAGGGAGATTAAGCTTTTGTCTCTGACCTGTGATTAAGCGTTGTGGCTGTGGGTTCATACTCTTCCTGAAGGAAACTGAGGAGCTAATATCTTTGCTAAGCATAGGCTGAGTTGGATGACGGTCTTAAGAGTTTTTGAGTTTCTTCCTTCATTTGCTCCTATTGCTTTCTTAGTTGATGATTCTTCTACTACTCTCATTAGTAGGGGAACTTGCATGTAGTTTGTTTTGTTTGGGTTCTTGCCCCATTTACTCACCCAATAAAAAAATGTTTGACTAAATGAAATCCTTATTTAATTGAGTGAAATTTAAGAAATCAGTGGCTTGTGGAGGATATGATGGGTAATGAAAGTGCCAATAGTCCTACCCTTAAAGCAAATCAAGTAAAACTCAATTCCAAAATCTACTTACACCAGAACGTAATTGTTGGATGACATTCATATTCTCAAATATGCCAGGTTTTAATAGACTATTTGGCTTCACACATCGAATATAGTGGGGCTCTGTATGATTGAGCGTTTCCATCAATTGTTGCAATTGTAGCTGCATAAATTATTACAACAATATTTACCTTTCAATTGTAGCAAGGCTTATCAGATAACACAAGTTAAAGAACCACCTTTTAGATACCTTAAAACGAGAACCAATAGAAGAAAACTTAGCAGATTTGGCTGTCTCCTCAGAAAGCGGAGGAAAAAGGCCTGATACAAACGAACATTTGGAAGCACTTAGCATTTCTTGATGTTCAGGAACAACATAGTCTTTATTTTTGTCTATAAACTGCTCAGACTGATATTGAACCTGAAAAGAAGTGCATAAATTACCAGTTTTAGCAGAAACCCATATTGAAAATAATAACTCGCATTGCAAATCATACTCACCTCTCCTGCATAATGAACAATAGTGAAGTCAGAGCGTGCCAATTTTGGCTTGATGAAGCGTTTGTGATCTTTGAATGTCTGATAAAGCTTTTGGGAAAATGTTTCATGAGTTGACTTTGGAAACATACTGTAAGCCGACAGAGATCATGTCAATATGGGTATCAATTGTTAAAAAAATTCAAAATTACAACAAGTGTACACACTGCCTGTGAACAATATTGCAAAATATCGTCAATGATTCAATGTGCACACTGCCTATGAATGAACAACCATAAGGTAGTGTACTTTTTTTCCTAGGAAAAGTTGTTAGTAAATAAGGGACAAAAACTTACCCATTCTTTCACATCAAACTCAGAAGAATTAATATCAAATGCTAGTAGTACCAAATATCAATATGTCACATCCCATTACTTGCATACATCTTAGAATATAATGCATAGCAAAGTAATAAAACTTAACCTAGCAATTGGGAAAGCTCTAGATCACATAAAAGTATTTCTTGCAAGCACGAACTCCTTCCATTTCCCTATTCTGCTCTCCTTTTCCAAACATAAATGCATACACAGTATAATAATATAAGAATAAAGAAATTTCCTCATACCAAGCTTCATCAAGCAGAGCAATTATTCCACCTGGTTTCTGCAAAAGAAGACATTTTTAGATATCAGTGTTGCAACATTCCGGAAGCAGATTCAGAGGATAAAATCTAAGAAAATTCCAAAACAAATATTCCCTAAATATTTAAAAACAAAAGTCCAGCATATAGCAAAATCGTGTTGTGAGAAGCTATCACAAAAAATGTCTTGACTATAGAAAGGCTTGTGGAAAAAAATCCCAAATCTCTCAATACCATGGCTGGCAAAAAGATAATCCTCCTCAAGGCTTCCATTGATCAAATGTACGGTCCCTTGGCAGTGAATCATAAGTACCAGTTAAAACAAGACAAGAACCACTACACACCATCAATTGTAAGCATGACCAACCACCAGACATCTGAGTCAAGTACCAGCCACATGCCTTAACAGGTAATCTTTACCAGCCAATATATCAACTTAACATAGTTTCTCTTCTACATTAAGTGATGCTTATAAGATTGATTATGTAGAAATTATGATGGGTAACATGTGTTTTTTATCGTATTAAAATAAGCAAGTTTTGATTTTGATCCTCGTAAAATTTTTCTTTCCAATTGTATCATATCAAAATTTAAAATTTTGAAAAACAACCTTGTTAGTGACGTGGCAAGTCAAGAAATTGCCATATAACAAAGACCAATGCTTACGTGGCAATTTGTAGTTTGCCAAATCACTAGTAAATGCGTTTTTCAAAATTTTAAATTTTGGGAAAATGTAAATGAAAAATAAAATTTTAGAAGGACCTTTTAGAGTCCCACATTGCCTAGAAATAAGGCCAAATAATAGTATATAAGTCTTGGGCAATTCTCACCCTACAAAATCTAAGAGGACCAAAACCAAAACTCATTTATTTTACAGGGACCAGAAACCTATTCAACTCAATTACAATTCATAAACAAACCATGCATTCAGATGCACATTTTGGTAATTTAGACCAGTAACAGCAGTTAAAGACAAGTGCCTGGCAATCAAACAGGTCTTCACAAAGCATAATCTAACGGAAAACCTGGTTGTTATAGTCTATGCTGGATGCCTAGGTAATATACATAAAACTATGGGATATTTATTATCAAGAAAAAGGTATTTATCATACTTCATAAGATTTTTAAAGTCCACACTTACACAAACAGTTTTCATTGTTTCTTTTTAGTGAAAGAAGTATTTATTCAGAGAAGGGAAAAGAAACAAAAAATGAGGATGAGCAACCCTTGAGAAAGAAAAAATACACAATATAAAGCTACAAAAGAATCCATGCAATACCAATGTCTAGAAATACCCCTTAATCTCTCCAAATATTGACTGTTGGGATGCCCATTTCTAAAGATATAAAAACCATTGTTGAGCCCACGCATAACAGTATAAGGTTTTACAATATTTGGTTCTTGACAACGTACCAAAAGCTTTAATGACCAAGTGGTCAAGAGTTGAATCCTTGCTGTACCCATTCTTCATAATTAAGTTAAATTTAAGCACGAAGTAAAATGGGCCTATACAATTGTTCATACTTCAAACCTATAGGGCTCTTGTGTAAACAGGTGTGTTAGGAAAAAAAAAACATTATTGGGCCTCTGTTCCTCTACCTAAGCCTAAGCTTAAGCTTTTGGGAGCCTTTAGGGGTTAAAAATGCTTGTGAGCCATGACACCCTTAAAGTAGGCATGAGCTCTACACCAAAGGGATCAAGATTTGTTCTGTCTATAGATTATAAAAATTTTATATTGAATATTACCTTTTCTACGTTCACTTGCATAGATCAAATACAAAATAAATACGTAAGTATTTGATTTTTGACCTGGGCCTAACTCAACTCCAAAAGCTAGCTTGTAGGGTGAGGACTGCTCAAGGCTTATATAATATTAAATGGCCTTATCACTAGTCAATGTGAGACTTTCCAACACGCCCCCTCACGCTCAGGGTTGGACATCTGGAGCGTGGACACATCAAGGGGTGGGGGCCTAATAACAACGGATCTAGGATAGGCTCTGATACCATATTAGATTTTGGACCTGGGCCTAATTCAACCCCAAAAGCTAGCTTGTAGGGTGAGGACTGCCCAAGGCTTATATACTATTAAATGGCGTTATCACTAGTCAATGTGGGACTTTCCAACAGTAAGTATGCAACTTGCAAGCACACATGGAGTACTAGATGAGATTTGCTCCAACAAACTGACTGGAACCTAACAATGTTCATATATAGCAGCTAGTCATTTTATTAAATTTGGTAATGCTCCTTGTGCTGGAAATGTGGGTCAGCAATTGTTTGCTTCTTTATTTCAAAAATATTATCATAAAAAAACAAAACTATAAAGTATATTTTCATAAGTTCCATTAAGAGATAATATGACCAAACTAAAAGTTTGTAGAAACCTTTTCAATGAGATCCAGTACATCTTGATTATCTACAAATTCTAAGTAGCTCCAGTCAATCCCTTCTTTTGTGTATTCCTCTTGCTCCATCTTAAACACATGCTGCACAACATCATCAAGCTCAGATTGCATGTTAAGAGAAAATTCACAGTAGAAGTTGTCAAATATATGAAAAACTAACCTCATACCTGGTTGAAGTGTTGCTGAAGCTTTTCATTTGTGAAATTAATACAGAATTGCTCAAAACTGAAAAGAGAAAATTAAATATCATCCAGGGTTTATCTTATTTAGTAAGGTACCAAATGAAAGGCAGAGTCTGTTTTGCATATATGTCTTTTCCAACTCAAAATATAGATGGTATTGAGGGAGAAGGATACTATTGAGGATAAGGAGCTCAAGCCACCTATGCTCGATGAAATAAAAGTATAAAATTTGGGAGCAATCAGAACAGTGAAATATATAAATGAACTAACAGGAATGAATGTTGATTGTATGAGACCTTGTATGAGTGTGTGCTTGTCTTTCTCTTCCTAAATTAGTATAAACAAACATACAATAGCAAGATAAAAGCTAGTAATGTGATCTATTCTCACCTATTAGTTTGAAAGCTTTCAAAGCCATATATGTCAAGAACACCAATGAGACATTTTGAGTTAGGATCCTGCCCAATGGATTTATTGATTTTATCAACTAACCTGCACTTCACAAAAAACATATCTTGTAATTGATGTTTTCATTTACTCTTTCTTCAGTGAAATAAAAAATATTCAAAAACTTAAATAGCAATAACCAAATTTTGGACATTTGTTTTTGTATATTTACACATGATGAAACTATATTACCAATCAAATAAACGAGAATATAATGTTTTTGCTAAACCATCCCTGCTAACTGTTGCACCAAGAGGATCAAGACTTCTTTTGATGATTTCTTCTGGGGTGATCATCACGCGCTTACAAAGAGCAACTTCCAAAGCATCAGGATCACACCTGAAATAACAAAAAATTTAATAGATCAATGATATTATATAAAGAAAGATATCGCACAATGATAACAGTAAAAACTCAGCCATACATGAGAAGTTCTGCTGCTGTTTGGAGATGAAACTTGGATTCTTCATCTTCTAGAACTGACGAATCAGTTTCTTCTGATTTTGCAAATTTAATGTTTCCAAGATGAAGAATAGCAGCTACAACTCTGAATATTGCATCCTGAAAGTAAGTAGGAAGTAGATATATTACTAATTTTACTTAAAAGTTTTGTTTGGAGAGGGTGAGAGGCAGCTAAAAGAATTATTAGAATCACTAACAAAGATCATAGTCATACTTGCTCCTCCTGGCTGATTCCCACAATATCCATGGCTCTCTTTGTGCTAAGATACTCTTGAGCAGCATTAACACCAACTAATTCATAGCAACTGGATTGATTAAGATAGTGAAATGATCTGGGATCTCCCAGTTTATATTTCTCCTTTTCCTAACAAAAGCAATTAACAATTCAGAATGCCACCAAGAAATTTGTATAAGTCATGAAGAATAGTGAATACAAGGTCATGCTTTGACTTGCCTACCTCAGGAGGAGAAGCACAGAGAAGGTAAAAACAGTGATAGTTACGCTCAGGATCGGAGATTTGGCAAACACGAGATTTCTCAAGGAGATAAGTTCTAATGGCTGCACCAGATATTCGTCCAAACTTATCAAATTGAATCTCAACAAATTTTCCGAATCGGCTGCAGGAAAATAAAGAAAACAGAAATGGGTATGAAATGAAACTGCTACTTGTTATTGAAGTTACTAATTCATAAACGAGAAAGAACCTTTATGATGTTAGGTACTTCTCTATGATCTTGAATATAAGTAGCATGAAAAGAAGAAATAGATCGTGACGAAAAAATTTAATGATTGGAAAAATATTGACTCTTTCATTTCCATGAAGCACTAATTTCTTTTTCCCAATAAAATTCATTATGAACTGAAAAGGATAGAATATGTGATGATAAAGTCAAAAGGATGAAGAAAAAAGAGTCGAGTATTAATAAATCTCCACATATACAAGATCTCAATGTGAAATTAAATGATATACTGGAAATCACAAACATGGAAATGCAAGTAGTAGAGTGCTCAAGAAAATATAGTATAGCAAGGATACAATTATCACATACATTATGTAAAAGTATCAAAAGTCAAGCACCATAGAGCATAACAAAAAATTTCTTACCTAGAATTGTCATTTCTAACTGTTTTTGCGTTACCAAATGCTTCAAGAACTGGGTTTGACTGCATCATTACAATTTTAAAACTTAGGAGGAATGATGAATTTTACATTCACCAAAATAAAAACCAAGAAAGAGGAACTAGTTGACATATCAAAAGAAGGGTAATCAAAAGATTCAAAAATGAGAATTCTATCAAATAGAAGAAAAAAATGCAAGGCTTCCTATTTTATTTATAAGATAAAAAATATTAAATATGAGGAGGAGAATATGAAAATATTATTAAGATATGAAGAAAACAAAAAGTGAAAAGACTAGAGGAGGAGGTTGAACTAGTTTACTCCATGATCTAATCACAACCAAAATCCAGACATTATTAAAATATAGTGAGTCTATTTAAGCAAAATCTCTGACTTGAAATTATTCCACTTAGCCTCATTTGCTTGATCAAAGGCCTCTCACCTATTCTTCTAGTGTCAAGTTGCTACAATAAGTATATAGTAGAATGTCCTATAATAGGCCAGTTCCATCTGGAACCTGTAGTGAACTTTTAAATTCATAAAAAATCATATTACCTGTGTTTCTCAAATGAAGCAGTAGCATGAGGTAAACATTAACCATAAACCAACATTAGCAATACTAACAATAATGGTTAAATATTTTTTGGTCCCTAAAAATATAGAAAAATTTGGTTTGAGTCCCTCTTTTATTTTTTCTTTGATTTTGATTCTCTATTTTTTAAAGCCACATACTTTTAGTTCTCACCATTAGTTATGTTCCGTTAAGTGATTACGTAGCAATGTTTCTAGCAAACTTTCCTATGGATTTTTCTATGGATTTTCCTTCAAATTTTTCTAGAGATTTCAAAATTTGTAGGACATTTCTTGTAAATTTTAAAATTTGTAGGAAATTTCCTATGGATTTTTTCACAACAAAGTAGAGATATTCCGTAGCAACATTTTTTTTATAAAATATTGGTGGTCTTTTTTGGAAATTTAATGTGGGTTTTTGAACTCACAAGAAATTTTTTGTGAATTTTTACCTGGGAAAAGCCACTGGAGAGCTATAAATATAACTTAATAGAGCATAGTTAATAACAAGACTAAAAACACGTGGTTTTAAAAAATAGAGGACCAAAAACCAAAGAAAAAAGATAAGAGTAACCAGAACCAAATTACACTACATTTTCAGAGATCAAAAACATATTTAACTCTAATAATATTAATAATTCATTAGCTAACTGCTATCTAATAAGCACAAATATCTTCTTGTTTGAATCTATCCCTTTCAGTTTTCACTCATTAACATCAGTTAAATATTTGGTCTTCATTATTGTTCTTTAGGTGTCTTAGAAACCATGTTTTCCGGGCACCACTATGTTGTTCATACTTTGGCCAAGAGCAAGAGCATGCATGCAGCTTTAAATAATAGGTCTCAGTAGAAGCCAAAACCAAACATGTAGAACCAACAGCAACCATAATTCAGAGTTAGATAACCTTCTTACTTCTAGAACTTGTTGTTCAACAGTTCGTCCTTCAGATGCAGTGTTACCACCCAAATATGCTAGGTAACGCATAAGCATTTTGGTGGTCTCTGTCTTACCAGCACCACTCTCACCGCTAACCAGAATAGAGTTGCTTTTCTCCTCAGTAATCATTGCCCTAATTTAAGCAGACAGTCAGCAATAAGAATACCATTTAAGAAGGGAAATTTGAAAGTAAAAGCAGAGCAAACTGACCTATATGCTGCTTCAGCAATAGCAAAAACATGTGGGCTTAAATCTCCAATTGTGGCTCCTTTGTATCTTTTCATCACATTAGCATCATACAGGTGTGGAAGACTTTGGAAGGGATTGATTGCAATAAGAATATTTCCAGTATAAGTCTGCCATGATGTCAAATTATTATAAAAGAGATGCTTATAGCTGCAGCAGTAAGTCAATGTTTTCCATAAAGGTGAACATTAACTGATTTCAAACTGAATGTAGGGCCAATCTTACATAGATTTCATTGATCTTGTATCTAGTTTCCAAATTATTCAGCACTCCTGGCTCATGCAAATAAGCAAGCTTGGTCATGTCATCAACTCCGTCAGCAGGAGCTTCTGTATCCTTGGGATGTAATTTTGACAAATGGGAAACAACCTAATAAACATGGAAATAAAATAGAAGGTAACTGATCCAGAGTACATGACCACACGTCTGTGCAGCAATGTTGCTAGTTTGAAGTAAAATCAGTTGCATTCTTAGTCTTATCAGGTATGGTGTCTTTTGACAGAAATATGTGTTCAAATCATTTCGAAATCTTCACCCCCCTCCCCATTCTGTTTTCTTTCTCTTCTTTTCCTATTTTGCTGCATTGTCTCTCAATCCCAAGCATTCTGCTGAGACTTTGTTGAAAATTTTAAAGCTCCACCCATCCTCTTTTCTCTTATGAGCTAAGATTATGGTGATCTTTTGGAGTTAGGAATGGTGCTTTAAAGAGGGTAGAGAATACCTACTCCGTGACAATCGTATATATGGGCTCTTTGAAGTATATCCACATGGACCACATCCCAAAAATTTGAGGAATCAGTTTTTAGCATCTATTTGCTTTAAGTATAAACATTTTTTTATTTTGAGTATAAATTTAGAGATTTTATTGTTACCCATTGTTTGTATAACCTTAAACATTTCTAAAGCCTTGCAAAATATTTATTTATACTCAGGTGTGCCGGTTACCATCTTGCTTACTTCTCCTAGAGTTATTGGGAGCAATTCAGTTGGGTTTCCATAGTGGTGAGTGGATAATAATCATTGTGGCATATTTTAATTACTTTTATAGTTATTATTTTTTTTTACCTTGTTATATTATGATTTCTTACTCAATTATATTTAGGGAAACATGCCAGTTATATTTTTTTTAATCGCCTTTGAATTTTTCTAAAGTTATATATAGATTTAATTGAACTAAGATGATTATATTTGTGAACTGGAAAATGAACAAGTATTTAAAACATGTGGAATTTGAAAAATATGAGATTGAGAATTCTATTCTTTGAACTGGCTGGCTTTGGTACAAACCAACAACAATTTGAGATTTGTATTTTGGAGGATCTATGTTAGTATCCTGTAGCTATTACAGGGTTAATGGTCTAGGTGCACCTAGTTATATGATTCCCAAATGAGAGAGCAATCTATTAGATGGAGCTGCCAGTGCATAGAGAGAGCTATCAACGAGGTGGAGCCACCACTCATGATATGATACGATACAAATATATGATCGATATGACTTGAGAGAGGGAGGGGGTATCCATTAGATAGTGACATAGTGTTGTCCCCAAGGGAGAGGCCACCATTAGGACAAAAGGGCTATTAACGAGATGGAGTCATCTCAGATTTTGGTTCTCTCATGTGTGACCCCTAATATATTAAAACTTTCAGTTTTCTTTTTTTAACCTATTTAACTTGCATTATGATGGAAATGTCATTTCTTTGATATGGATAACTTATAAATTCTGTGACTCTTATGCAAATACTGTATTGATTCTATTTGGATTAATTATGTTCAATATTTAGCATGCTTATAACAGAGTTTGAAAGGAATAGTCACTAGTGCATTGAGTTTCCTTTCCTCTTCTAGTTTACAGTGGTTTTTATATCCTCACTGAGTCTCTGTGACTCACCCTTTCTGTCATTCTTTCCATCCAAATTCTCAATCAGCTGAGGAGCAAGTTTCTTGGTAGGCCTCTTTTATTTGGCGGCCCTTTTTTATGTTATTTGGAACTTGTACATTATAAAGCAATAGGGTAGCTAGTATCAAATTTATTTTGGGGTTTTAAACATTTTAAAACTAGATTGGTATATTATGTTCCTTGGAAATTCTAGCTGATGATATATATTGTTAGTAGTGTTTGGTATTTAGATTTTTTAGATGTTAAAAGTACGAAGGAAACTCTACTGAAAATTCAGTAAAAATCCGGAAGCATTGTTGTTTGGGAAAACGATTTTGTTAAAAAATTTGTGATGATTAACAGGCTTGCCAAGCTAAGTGGAATTTTGGTTAATATAATCTAAGCACTGGTTATAGCTTGGGTTAGAATCGTGACACATCTTTCTTTTATAATCAAGGATAACAAATGTTGTGCCCTAAAGAAGCTCACAGGAAAATGTCATGGAAAGCCTAGTTTTATGGATATTAAATTTTTCCAATCTACCCTTTTCCTCCTCAAAAGATCATTGCAAACATACATGTTTCTTAAAATGCAAATAAATAAATAAAATCATGCCAAACACACAACTTAAGAAAGGAAGCTGAAATATCTAGAATCCTTAAAAAAATATACCATCACAAGTGGGATTAGACATAAGCAGAAAAACAAGACAGAAAGGCTTTAACCTAGAAAATTTCTCAATTTACCTTCTTCTCATTGCTTGTTTCAATTTCAGCTCCTTCTCCATTAATATTCAGTACAAGTCCATCAACCCAAACTAACTCTGGATCTCCAACCCAAACGTGAGAACCAACAACAATGTTTTCTGGGATGCCCTGTATCATGTGAAATCAAAAGAATTTAAGAAAGCTCCTAGATTGTAATAAATTTAAAAATTAAACATTCATGTTTCTATTTCTTGGCAAGGAAAATATGTAGATTGTAGAACCAAGAATAATATATGAAATTCCAAGATGATTAATCAACTATTCGAATCAATATATATAGCAAAGAAGAATCTGTATATTATTCCATTTTTCCAAACTCAAAATAACCTTCTAACAAACATACAAAGGCATAAATCTATAGGCATGGAAGAGAAAAAGAGGGTAAATTTGCTGTGCTCGAAGTATCTTTTGTAGGCACCATGTGATATCCAACCAGAAAATAACATTATGAGTACTGGGGTATATGGGTTTTAAGAAATAGTTTCTACTCTATAGTTTATGTTGAAGGCCTCTGATGTGCAGGGACATGTTTGAAGTTTGAGCAAAAATTTCAGCAAAATTTCTATTTTCATATCTAAAATGTTTTAAACACAAAATTAAAATGAAAAGGTGTCGAGATAAGACTTAAGCACAATAAAAGCAAAGAGAGAAAATGTGGCTGTGATTATTTATTAAGGTCAATCTGTTTTATATACTTTTATAACCCTCAAATGTTTATTTGTTTCCTTCATGAATGTTTGAATAGGATAAGGGTATTTCCAACAAATAAGCCTCTCACTTTTAGTAGGAAAATCACTATCATAATAACTAACATAGCATTAGTCTGAAAAAAAAATCAAAATTCAACATTTAGATTATGTGAACATAATCTTGGCATCCCATCCCTAGTCATTACCTGAATGCCCTGCTTCCATCATGGATGGAGAAATTATATTCACACCCCTCCCCCTAACCCCCACCCAAAAACTCACTATATGCTTCAATTGCCTAAACCACGATTTTGAAACTATATAGCTCTAGACATGGAAATTTTTAAAGAGTTTAAAGATCTATACAAAATGTTCATATCTATTTAGGGGAAAAAACCATATTCAAACTTAGGGTCTATTTGGTTTGCGAAATAAACAATTCTCTCACTTTTAATTACAACATACAGCCCTGTTCTCATTATGTTTCCTACTTTCAAATATTTGTATAAAAAATAGTGAAATTTTTCACTATTTTTTATACAAAACTTTAAAAATAGGAAACATAAATAAAACAGGTAACATTTTTGTAATTAAACGTGAAAACATAATATAAAAACATAAAATGCCATGCCCTTAGCTGTTGAGATATGCTGATATGCATATGAACCTATCTTGGCATTGATGATCTTATCAACATTTTTATCAACGAGACTCTTTATTTTGCAGTGTATATTAACTCTATTATGCATTTGACTCTGAAATGCAGTCTCCTCCTACCCAATCTTAGTTCAGAAGAGCATCTCTGTCAAAATGGCAGTATATAACAGAGAGCACCCATCCAAATTTAAGTATGAAGGTCCAATTAAACACCTCAACACAACTTTTGCATATGCTAACTTCAGCATCACTTGTTTGTTTTCCAAGTTCCAACTAGTTCCTTTAATATCCCTCCTTATCAATGCCAGAAGCCACCATTATTTATGACTCATAAAATCTCTACACATGCATCGGTTACAAATCAACTAATTTCAAAACCAATGTAGAGAAGAACAAAGAGCTACATGCCAGCCTAGGTAACAAAGATCTGAATCTGAAAACATTAATCAATTCATAGTTCACACAAGGCACAACATATCAGTCAAATCGAAAGAAGCGAGAATCATCCAGTTATTCATCATAACATCAACACATGCTCTTTAACAGGAAATTCGATCCACTAAGCTGCAATGTAAAACTAGCCCAAATTTACGTGGTATAAGATGTAGGAGCTCAATTACCATTTTTCTGAATAGGAATCACAGTCCAACAGTAGCAGGTGTGTACATTTTCAACGGATTGAAATCATAACTTCAACTCGGAGTATCGCCACCAGATCTCGGGCGCAACAATGGACGTTGAAAACAGATCCGAGTTCAATGCAACAAGATTGTTGCGAGAGTAAGTGATGAAAATCAGAGGCGATGAGATCAACGGAAGAAGATGAATGCAAGAGTTTTGTTCGTCTCTGTGTTGCGCGATTGGAGGAGTGTTGGAGTGGTGCAAGGGTTTGTGGAAGCGGAAATCTCCCAAGACCCTGCAAAATCGCCATCTTTGTGGACATTCTTGTGGCTCGCACTCTTCGTTCCCTCTCCGTGGCGCATGGACTTCGCGGCCCCCAAACATATTTCAAACTTTGAATATATACATTCGGGTTGCTGTCACCGCCACACCAACAACAACCATAAAAATGACAATGTTTATTTTTTTCTTTTTCTGCTGTAAAAATAAATAAAATAAGATGGTTAGTTCGTTATTTGATCTTCTATAATGTAACTCTAGCAATTATCGTTAAAAAAAAAAAACTCTAACAATATATATTAACTCAGTTGGGAGAGATAAAACCCACTTCGGTGATCTCTACGTCTCGAAAGGATTAATCTCTAGCTATCGTTAAAGGATAACTTTGTTTCACACCAAAAATATATATTAATTTAGTTTATATTATCTGCAAATGACAAGGAGCAATGTTTAATATAAACTGAATTAATATTTTTTTACTTTCGATCCCATTAAAAATTGCTAAGTACTAGTAATTACTTTTATTTGGTATGTATTAATTCATGGATAGAAAGACAAATATTTGTAGCACTCTTTAACAATTTAAGCTGCAAATAGCTAGGATTAGCTATAGAATCACTAGGTAGCTAAAACAGTAGTTAATTCACAGCGATTTAGTATCTATAGTTGTCAAAGAGGCAAAACAATAAAAGAGAGGCTTCTTAATACAATGAAAAACGGGGGGATATCATCGATCGTAAATTTCTATGTATTTTTATTTTTTCTTTGAAGAAACCAAACAAAGTATCCATTCATAAATCTTTTTATGAGATGATACTAACAATGTAAGACTGTAAGTGATAACTATGGTGATCAGTTTTTCTACTTCTAAGTATTAAATTAAATATATTATTTTGTGAGTTAATTAATTTATTATATTTTGAACACATGCCTATTTTAACTCTACTAATTTATAAATTTACATTTATATTCTGTAAAATTAATAAAATATTTATTTTTATAATTTAAAATATTTATATTTTTAAATTTTACTTGAATTAATTAATAATTATATATTTCTTTTAGTATTTTTATCTTCAATAATTTATCCAAAATTTAGGTACATTTATAGGTTTATTATTTCTAACTATAAAAATATAGTTATAAACTTCTTGTTTCTTACCGTCAAAAAAAAAAACTTCTTGTTTCTTGGTTTATGATTTATGGAATTTTTTACGTTGTTGTTATACTAGTTCCACATTTTTCACATAATAAAATAAGAGAAATATACGTTTTAATGCATACTCCTTTTGTTTCGTTATATCAAGTTAAAACGTGTAGATTAGGAAAGTATATATAATTATGATGTGAGAAAATATTTTCCATTGAGACCCACATATATTCTTCGACGATCAGTCATGAGTCCAAAACCAGAAAATATATTGGGAGACCTCCAATTCACCTTGAATATCTAATTAGCTATATAGTACTTGATATACAAATGTATGTTAACCTCAGAAAAGGAAAAAGAGAGAGAGAGAGAGAGAGAGAGAGAGAGAGGCTCTTATATCATTATTAAAAATAGGGGGGGAACTCACTAATATATTATATATGTACTTCTTCTAAAGAACAAAAGAATAGGAAAAAAAAAAACAAAATGAAACTTATTTCAATCAGTCAATTGCGGGTAGTATATAGGAATTAAGAACAAATAATATGCTTGGAAGAATAAAACAATGAGGTTCAAATATAGATAAGAAAATTCTTGCGGGTAGTGTGATTAATAACTTTTGTACGTAGGAATCAACAGTTATATATAAGAAAATTTACTTTTTTATATTTTTCTTTCTCGTTCACCTTATATTCTGTCTTCTTATAATTTTAATTTCTTTTTATTTTTCTTTTCTCAAGCTCATTTCTACCTCTGTCTCGTGTTAAATGACATTTTTCAGAATAATGTATTTGAATCGATCAATATCACATATCATGTGTTAACATTTTATTACAAATTCAAATCGTGAAGTTATCACCGAAAAAATAAATGTGAATAAAAGAATATTCTTTGTGAGGAAAAAAAAATAGTTGAATGGGGCTAAGCCAAGAAAAAATTAACAAGGTTAATTAAATTACAATTACAAAAAGAAATAATGTGACTCTTCCACTGGTAAGCTAGGTTGGTATATATGAACAACTTGCCGTATGTCGTTGCGAGTTATACAGCCTGAAAAATCAAAGATATGAATTACTTGAGCATGTGCAGCAGGGTCGTGCATTTCAACTGCTGGCTCAGGGACGAGTTGGATCGGGTTTTGATGGCCTTGGAGAGCCACGTGGAAGGAACTGTAACAGAAGCCCATCAAATTCCCTCGACCACTGATTATGATCTTGCAAAGGCCTGCAGCCAGCCCCAAGTTGAGAAGAAACTACTAGAATGAAGAAGGTGATAACTAGAATTGTGAAAAGAATCCTCCTATTAGAGAAAGCCATGCCTATATTTATTTATGATCTGTGTGTAATTAATGTGATTAATTGGAAGAAAATAACTAAACAAAATGCTCTTTCTGCTTTTAATTTGCCTCTTGCAAACTTTCGGATAGGCCTAGATAGAGCTGAAATTGATATGGGTGAGGTGGGGATGATGGTGGAACTGGAACAATCGGACACATATATATAATAGATAGAGAAAGAGCGGTTAGTTAGTTTTGTGATTGCGACTGTGTATTGACCGGGATCCAGTAGTGGTTTTAAAATTAAAACTCGTTTAGCTTGACTCAGCAATACGCTTAATTGGTTTGAACTTGAAGGTTGAAAATTCAACAAATTAATTAAAGTTCAAATACAGAACCTTGCGCACCAAACATATATATGCATGAAAATGGGTATTGTAAGAAGTAAACTCACAAATCGTAAATACCACGATTTACGTACCTGTTAAAATACAGATAATTAATCATTATATCAATTTATGTTTATGTTTCATTTTATTACATATTCTTATGTAGTAGCCCCAGACACACGAATGATTCAACAAAGACCAATTATCCGTTAAAAAATGGAAATTATAAATATTCTCGTACGTTGAAAACAAAACCTTTTTCTTCATTTGAAAAGTACATTTGGTCAACATGAAAAGTCAAAACATGCATGGTCGATTTATTATGCTCGATCTTCTTATTAATCCACTGATATTGAATCACACACAAAGCACGTCTTGTTGCATATATATGCCAATCGACGTATGTGATCATTATTATATATAAATTTACAGTTATGTTTAGTTTACCATAAAATTCATATAATTACTTTTAAAACTGACTTATATATATCTAAATAATATTTTTTAGTACATGTAGATTTTTTTGGTACATATATAGTATTACTTAATTTATTTTTAATGTAAAATTTTTTCATAATTATAATATAAAATTCATAAATTTAAATTTTGACATACTATATAAAATTACTAGAAAAAATATAACATAATCTTGCTATTTTATAAATTTAAATCTATCACAAAAAAAATATTTGTCAAAGAGATACATGACACTTAAGGTGGAGAGTCCAAAACATGGATTCCCAGAAAGCATGCTACTTGCATATGTAGATATATGAACAACCCCCCAAGATAATCTAAAATCTACAATCCTCCAGAAGTAGGTACTCCTTCCATTTAAAATCCAACACCTGGCATGATAAGTTATGCATCCCCAATTTATTTAAAAAAGGAAGTTAAAAAAAAAAAGAAAAAACTGCCAAATAATAAAGGGGGAATACTAAGGAGTGGGTGTTCCTGGAGTACTGAAAATTTGTTCCTCTATCTGTCACACTATTGGCTTTCACATATATAAGCCCATGAGATATATGAACAACCCAAGGCTTACTCTTAATTAAGCACAAATGCAGTCTCCATAGGGGTTCGGAGAAGTACCAAATCTAATAAGGTGATTGGCAAATGATGAGTTACTTTCAAGTCGGATTGATAGAAAATTAATATATTGGTAAGACACTTTGGATTATATATAGAAATTACCAAAGAGAGATGGAAAAGAGAATATATAGATGATGTAATAAGAAGAGAAAAAAATTAAAAAAATATTTTTTTAACAGTGTAACATTTCACGGATAATAAATCAAAAATAAAAAAACATTATTAAAAAATATAACATTTAATATTATCAATATAAATATTGTGATAGTTGTAAATAACCCAATCACCTATTTAGAATTAGTTACCATCAAATTTGAGACTTGGATTAACTATGTATATCTCATTATTTTTAAAACCGGATCACCGAATTTAACCAGTCTAACCGGAAATTGGCTCGGTGCATAACCTCGTCGTAAACTCCAAAAATGATAGTTTTAGCATAGATGATGTTAGAAACTTACAATTGTCATCATTAAATAAAATCAAGTCCATGCTTGATTTTGAAGAGTGCAAAATCATGGATCCGATGAAATTAATTAACTTGATTTTGCACTTTTTAAATGTGAAACCAAAATGTATTTAGTCATTAAAATATTGGTGATGGTTAACATGTTAACTTGCTTAGACATTAATATTGTGTTAAAAAGTTTTTTCATCAATTAATTTGTCGATAAATTTATCGATGGTACCGATGATAATTAATTATTAAAAAAGACTCATCAATATATATATATATAGAGGGAGCGTATCAAGTGAGAGGAGTGTTTTATTGTGAGATATGAAAGGGTTAAAATATAGCCCTTAGATTAAATTGAATTAAATTAAATGGTTGAGATTAAATTAAGTAATAATGATTTGTTATCTCTAATCAATAGAATCCTTTGATACATGATCCATTTTTATCTCTGATTAATCATTCATATCCAGTCAGTCCTTGATCTTCGAAGAAACTACCATCAACATTAATTTAGCACTTTATCATAATTGTAAAGTGTTTTTTATTTAGCACTTTATCATATTTTAATTTGATATTATGTTTTCATTCCTATTATATATTTCATAAAAATTAATAAAATACATTTTTAAATAAACGCTATAAAATATTTTTAATTTATTGAGTAAAGTAGATTTTTTATTTTTATAAGATCGATCAAGATTAGCAAAAGTGGTAGACTTCTTTTTTTCTAGATAGATTTAATATTAAAAATATAAAAAAGACTTTAATGTTGATATAATAACTATAACTAAATAATTACAATATGTAAAGTGTTTTTTGTTGAGTACTTAAGAATATTTTAAATTTCATATTATATTTTTATTCTTCTTATATATTTATAAAATATGTTAAAAAAATTGTACTATACACTTTATAATGTTTATTTGTTTTTTGGTATTAATATCTGTAATTTCATATTATATTTTTAAACATGTAGCATCCTTTTTAAGGATATATTTAATATTAAAATTTTTAAAATGGTCTAATATTGACATAATAATTATAACTAAATTAATATAATTACTATTAGTCTATTATCGTAGTTACAAAGTGTTTTTTTCATGATTTAAATTTCATATTATATTATTAATTTTCTTATTTATTTCAAAAAATATAAATGATTTAAAATATTTATTTATTTTTTAAGATAGAATATTTATTTAATTTTAGGTATTAATATTTGTAATTTTTTAAAAACTAAAATTATTAATTTTTATGAGATAATTATAAGCAAAGTTGTTCAGGTAAATTAGAGGATATTTTTTTTATATTTCAAAATGGAAATAAAAATGGAAATTCATAAGTTCAAATCAAATAAAGAATTTTGGTCATTTGACTATAATTTATCAAAAATTATATGTTATTTTGCTTGATAAATTTAATATTTAAAATGTAAAAAGGCTTTAATATTGATATGATAACTATAATTACTATTACTTGTTATGAATAATTATGATATGGTGGATGCCCATCAGATTTAGTCTGATATGATATGACTTTACCTATTTCCTTTAATAGGTATGATTGATCTTGAGAAGATATTGTATATTGTAGGTTACATAGTTTCTCAATTGTAGGTTACTTAGTTTCCATTAATAATTCTTATTCACTTGTATAAATACCCCATTATGTTTGATGGAATAAGACAGGACCAACTAAGTAACCTACAATTGGGGAAACTATGTAACCTACAATATACAATACCTTCTCAACATCAATCATACCTATTAAAGGAAATAGGTAAAGTCATATTCCCTAACACTCATATCATATCAAACTAAATCTGATGGGCATCCACCATATCATAATTATTCATAACATTACTGTAATTATAAAGTATTTTTTTAGTTAAGTTAGTACTTTAACATATTAAAATTTTTGTATTATATTAAATAGTTGAGATTAAATTAAATAATAATGATTTTTTTTTTATGAATTAGGGGTCTAAAAAAAGACCAAAAAGAAGCAAAACAAAAATTACCTATCTACCCTCTCATACCGGGTACCAGCTAAATTAAAAAAAATGGAACTAAGGCAAAACAGGGATAGAAGTAAAAAACCCTAAATCTAACAGAGGTATTCAAACCCTCTTTAGCAAAGGAGTCAGCAAAGGAGGTAGCTTCCCTGAGAGTATGCTGCCAAACCATTCTTCAAACTCACGCGAAATGTCCATAATGTCTTTACAATATGGTAGCTCGGGTGAGAATTGATACAGCCATCTTTGAGCAGATTTATTGCAATGATTTAATTAATGTTGATGGCAGTTTCTTCGAAAATCAAGGGCTGACTAGATTTGGAGGATTAATCAGAGATAACAATGGATCCTGCATCAAAGGATTCTATGGATCAGAGATAACAAATCATTATTACTTAATTTAATCTCAACCATTTAATGTAATTCAATTTAATCTAAGGGCTATATTTTAACCCTCTTATCTCTCACAATAAAACACTCCCATCACTTGATACGCTCCCTATATGTATATAAAATTATTAATTAAATAAACAAATTTATGACAAAACAAATTATAACACTAGTTTAAAGTTTTACTTAATTTGGTGACATGAAACTACCTAGCTTAGATTATATTAAATTAATTTAATAAGTAAAAAAACTAACAGATTGCTTCCCGACTTTTAGAACACCATGCACTTTAGTCTATGATTTATAAAAAATCTCATTTTAGTTTTCTGACATTACTTTCCATCCAACACTTTAGTCTAAAGTCCTAACTTTCTATATAAGTTAGTGCTGATATATCATGTTAAGTGACACATGGGATGTTAAATAGTTAGGACAAAGACATTTCTTTAAGACATGTTTGTGAGTTGTTTTTTCAAGGGAAAGGAAGAGGAGGGGAGGGTTTAATTGAATTTTCTCCCCCCTTTGTGTTTGGGAGTTTGAATCTCTCGAGTGTATCCTATAAAGTCTTCCCCTCCTCTTCTCCCTCTCTAGACTCACAAACACACCCTTAATTTTTAAGTGTGCATGAGACACCTAACCCTAATAGTCACTTTTTATTATTCCATGGAAATCTGGCATTGGAGAAGATAAATGAAGAAAATGGAAGAATAAAAAATGACCATTAGGGCCAGGTGTCTTACACTTAAAAAATAAGAAAAATGACGTCATTTTTTATCATACTAGGCAGCCTATATGTCACTTATTATGACACATAACATCAACTTAACTGACGTTAATACTTTAGATTAAAGTGCTGGATAAAAAATAATATCAATTACTTGAATGAATTTTTTCACAAGTAAAAGACTAAAGTTTATGATGTTGATTATTTACTCGTAAAAAATCAATGGCATTGATTTGGAAACGTAAAACCGCCAAAGGGAATATAAAGCAAGCAAATTGCATAAAAACTGTATATTTTTCCTATTATTCGACACAAACATATTATTTAAATTAACATTGGCCATATTTTCTTATATTAATATGTATTTTTGAAACTTCTCAATGGGCATGGATGCAATTCAAGGTGCGTGCCATGATGAATCACTAAACCGGTTGAGATAATTATCCTTATCAGATAATTTTATTATCTTATAACAACTAGATTATGTATCACATCTTTTTGTTGTATCTAAATTTTTTAATTTTAAAATCTTCAAAAATATATATATAAAATATGTGTTGAATTGGGTTAAGATTAATTTTGGGTATGTTTGATTCAAGTTTGGTCACTACTCAACATGAAACCAAACATACATGGCCTTTATCACATATTCAAAACGTGAACTTATCATCGGAAAAAAATGTGAACAAAGGAATCTTTGTAAAGGGGGGAAAAAGATTATAATTGCATTGGTCAGCAATGGAAAAGCAAGGTGGACGCATGTACAAAAAGAATGTGAGGCTATATATATTATCTTGAGTTAGTAAGCTAGGTGCATGTATGAACAACTTCTCGATCGTATGCGTTTCATTGCGAGTTATATATATAGACTGGAAAAATCAAAGAGTAACATAAATGCATGAGCAGCAGGGTCATGCATTAATTTTCGACCTTTTGCTGGCTCAGCTCAGGGTTGAGTTGAATCGGGACTTGATGGTCTCGATGAGCCACGTGGAAGCAACTGCAAAAGAAGCCCATCAAATTCCCTCGACCACTGATCCTCTTGCAAAGGCCTGCAGCTTGCTCCGAGTTGAGAAGACACCACCAGAATGAAGAAGATGATCACTACAACTGTGAAAAGGATCCTCCTGTTTGAGAAATTAGCAGCCATGCCCATGTATATATAGGATCTCTTTCTCTTTGTAAATGTGATTAAATATTGAATAAAAATATATAATTAATCAAAAATGCTCTTTCTGCTTTTAAATTTTAATTTGCTTTCGGACAAACAAGTTTCTTTGCTAGGCCTAGAGCTGATATAGAGATATTGGTGAGATTAATTTGAGGTGTGGAGTATATATATAATCAAGAGAGAGATTACTGATTGATTAGTTTTGTATTTGGGATTGTATCTTGACCGGGAGCCTGTAGTGGTTTTTAAAACTCGTTAAGCTTGACTGAGCAATACGTATGGTTTGAACTTTTTTTTGGTCCAAGTATGGTTTGAACTTGAACGCTTTGAAAATTGAATGAATCAATCTTGGAATCTTGTTATTTTTTTGTCAAAATTAAAATACCCCAAGCAGATACAACGGAAGGCCCAAGGCCCAATACCCCAACCCTAACACAAAGTTCAAATACAGCACCGTGGGCACCATCTGACAAAAAAAAAAGTACCTTGGGCACCAAAAATAAAAACGGGCAGTTATATATAGACAAGTAAACTCATAAATATAGGTCCCGTTTGAAAATACAGCTTATTTAAGTACTTATAACATAATCTCTTATTTAATAAGCACTTAATGAATAAGCTCTTAGAAAAAAATAATGAAAATTGAAAATGGTGTAGTGTACTTAAATTCTCCATAAGCTATTCTCAGGAGCTTATTGAAATAAGCTGAAAATAGCTTATGAGCATGTCAGAAGTTTACTCAAACAGTTACATAAGTGTTTATGTCATAAGATAAACTTAAATAAGCTCTTCCAAACAGCACCATAGGCGAGATAATTATTCTTCGACACAAAAAAAAATTGTGATGTAATATCTATAGCGAGTAGAGAAATAGGAAAAAAAGAGAAAAATAGAAAGAAATCATGAAAAATATGATAAAAAAAAAGGTGTAATGAGATATATAAGTGAATGATGGACTGTGAAAAAAATCAGAATTATATAGTAAATAACATTTAAAATACAAATAATCTATGCTAGCTTATGATAAATCTGTCTAATATAATGAATTTATGTTAACTTTTTTCCTTTTAAATGATATTTTGTTGCTATTTTTATACAAATCGGCGACATTTTTTTAGAGTTACACTTACACTTTTTTTTATGATTTTTTTTTTTAGAAATTTATTATAGATGATTTTTCTAAAACAAAATTTGCAACCAATTTTTTGGAAACGTCATGAGAGAGCTGTAAGCAAGATTTATCATAGTCTAATTACCTTGGACTAAAAATATGTGGTTTAAGAAATGGACGAGCAAAATAGATATAATATAAAAGAAAGAGCAATACAAAATAAAATTATATTATATTTTAAGGATTTAAAACATATTTAACCTTAATTATACATAATATTTATAATGTACTATACTACCCAAAAAAAAAAAAGAAGAAAATGAAAAGACACTTGGTTTATTCAACAAAGAACAACGTAGTATATTAACAAATAATTTCCCGTTGAAAACAAGGACCAAGGGTGGATTAAATTTTTATTTGCTCCACCTAATCCAGTTTATATTTTTCTAGTTATTAAAGGTAAAAAATAATTTTATTTTTTATTAAATGATTCTCATATGACCATTTGAGTTTAATTTAAGAAAAATATGCATGTATATAACTTATGCTAATTTTATTGGTAATATATCAATTTAAAGTTGAAAAGGGAAATTTTTACATATTACATGTTAATATATTAATAAAATAATATTAATATTTACACCAATTTATTAATTACCATAAGTTTCATATGATTACTTTTAAACGAAATTAATACAATCTAACTTAATTAAATTATATAATTTCAATTGAGATTACTGTTCGGATTACAGAGTAGCGTGTGTGTTGTTTTACGCTAACAAAATTGTTTTTTATCAGTAAAATAAAATTTAGGGTTAAATACTAATCCTTTAGGTTTTTGACCGAATTTGTTTTATGCTACCTATTTTTTTCATCAATCTTTATGCTACCTATTAAGATTCTAATTAACTACTAATGTTACCACTTATATTAACAAAACATGTTTAAAATTAACTGACCTTTGATATATTTAATTCAATTAATTATGCATTGTCAGCATTGATAACTTATTAAAAAAATATTAAACTTCTCAAGTAATAGTTATGAAAAATTAAATTTTTTAATAACTATATAATTAGTATACATAATTAATAATTAAAAATCACACTAATAATTCATCAAAATTTGATTCATATTCTAGATCCTTGTTAAATTTAATAACTTTCATCAAAATTTAAATTTGATGTGTAGTTGTGTACAAGACAGAACTGAAACCACTACTCCACTTCAAACACTACGTACAAACACTGTAAGAGAAAGCACACTAAAAAAAATAAGTGAGTAGTTTGAACCCCTTGACTATACCAAACACAGTCTCTGATAGAAGGTAAAATAACCTTCCTTTCTAATAAATTCTGCTTAGTATGAATTCTACTCAATGTTTTCCAAAAAAAACTAGTGTTACCCACTTTGTATTAACAAAAACATGTTTAAAATTAACTGAGTACATATGAAATTTTTATATTTTATTTAATTAATTATGTATTGATATCTTATTAAAAAATATTAAACTTCTCAGCTAATATATAGTTATGAAAGTTATTTTTTTAATAACTAATTAGTAAACAATTAATAATTAAAAATCACACTAATCATCAAAATTTAATTCATATTTTAGATCCTTGTTAATTTAATAATTTACATAAAATTTAAATTTGATGTGTGAACCAATATGATATATATATGTACACACCCAAATCCGTTAAATAAATTAATAAAATTGTGACGATCGAAACAATAACACTTGTTTGGTTTTTCTTTGGCGATATGATACTAGCTAGTTCAGTTTTTCATGAAATATATAAATAAAGTTTTATTGCCATTACATTGGAAACGCAAAATGGAATACCGATCTAGCAATAGCAATTAATTGCATAAAACTGAATATTTCACCTTTTTATATCCAAATATATTAAACTAAATAACATATAATTAGCTATGCTTGATATACATTATAATTCGAAACTTTTAAATGAACGCATACAACACAAGGTTCAATTTAATTATTAGTAGGATAAACAACAGAAAGATTATAATTTGAAGGAAATTTAATAATATCATATATAACTTGGGTTAAAATTTCATTACACATTCAAAACGTGAACTTATCACCGAAAAATAAAATAAAAAGTGAATAAAAGAATCTTTGAGAGAAACATAAAGAAAGTTGAGTGGGTGAGCTGCGAAAAAAGTAACCATGTATATAATGTAATTATGTAAGCCTATATATATTATCTTCAACTGGCCAATTAGCATAGGTGAACAGAACAGGGACAGGGTGTCGCATGCATTTCTGCTCAGGGATGTTTTGGATCAGGTTTTGATGGCTTTGAAGGGCCACGTGGAAGTAACTGCAAAAGAAGCCCATCAAATTCCCTCGACCACTGATCATCTTGCAAAGGCCTACAGCTTGCTCCGAATTGAGAAGAAAGGGCCACAATGAAGAAGATCATCACTATAACTGTGAAAAGGTTTGAGAGAGCAGCCATACCCATATATATGAGAATGAGAGATATCTCTTTATAATGTGTTTAATAAATGAAAATAATTAACTAAAAAACTGCTCTTTCTCTGCTTTTAATTTGCCTCTTGCGAGATCAGCTTTCAGACAAATTAAACTTTTTTTCTTTGCTACGCTTAGAGTGATATATATTGGTGAGATAATTAATTTGAGGCGGGGATATATGGTAGTGTCAGTGTGTGTATATATATAGAGTAGAGCGCGCGCGGTTAGTTTTGTGTCTATAGTGGTTTTTGAAACTCGTTTAGCTTGACTGTGGAATTTATAATATACGCATTTGAAATTGAACGAATCAAAGTTCAAATGCACCACCTTGCTGGGCACCAAGCATCAAAACGGCTATTCATTAATTGTTAGATAAAAAGTAAACTCATAAATATTAATTAATTAATTAATGTACTCATATTTCTATTGCATTCCCCGCCCCCCTCCCGACACATGGTTATTTAACAAAGACCAAGCCGGAAATAAAAATATATTTAATATGTAACCAAAAAATAATATAATACTATAATTTCCCGTTGAAAAACAAAAGCTTTTTAGTTTTTTACTAATTTAAAAAGTACTTTCGTTTAATTGTGTAAATATATACAAAGTCAACGGACGATTGATATCATGCTCAATCTTGTTAATCCACCGAAATTGATTATTAAATATTCACATAAAGCACATCCTGTATGCGCCTATCTACATGGAAGAACATTTAATTAGTATATATTTCCCCTAAACAAAATTGGTATATATATACATACATACATGGTTTTTTTATATAAGGTACATTAAATTTTAACTATATATTAGACAATTTCACTATAAATGATCAAGATTAAAACAAAATGAATGTTGAAATTAAATTGGTATATTTCGTTGAAGAATCGTTTCAATTCCGTCAGAGTTAATTAATTAGACCAATATGGTCAAGTAATTTGAGAATAGAAAATTACTGATCAGAATGATAAGTTAAGTACCATACAAGTTAAACAGTCTAACTCAATGTTTTAAAAGATAAATTTATCAATTATCATTGAATCGGTGAATGTGTTGTTTATATTTATTAATCTAATCGTGCTTAAATTATAGTGGAACTAGTAATGGTTAAATACAATTTTATACTATACAGTATTTTAAAAATAAATTATTATAAAATATTAAAGTCAAATTTTAAATTAAAATCAATAATAAGAAGATAAATAAAAATTAAACAATCCATAAATATGGTTCTTTATATAAAATTTGGTATATTGCTTCTTTTTACTAAAAAACATTTTGAATAAATAATAAAATAAAGTATTGAAATTATCTTATTCAAATAGTTTTTGACCGTTGGTTTTTTATTAAGTTTTGACCGATTCAATCAATTCTCAGCATTTTCTTTTTTTACCAATTCTAAGATCAGTCAATTTTATTTTTTGTCTTGAAAGGACTGACACAATCGATTCACTGATATTTCCAATCCTAGTTTTACATACTATATGATCTATATAACTTGGTTCATAAACAGTTAAACACCTAATCGCCACCCCTTCTTTAATTTTCATTAAAAAAGGTAAGGGTATTTTAATTAATATCAAATTTTGAAAGGGATTCGTAGTCTAGGAGAAAAAAGAGCGGGGAGCATCTATCGTCAGACTAATTTTTTAATTATAAAACATAATTAAAAAATTTAAAATTAAATATAACATTTAAATAATGTCTTTTTTTAATAAGCAAAATGAATTAAATAAGAGGACAGGGTACTCTAACTCAAATACAAAGTCTAAAAGAACCAGCTGAACCAACAAATTCCAATAAAAAAACCAAACCCAACGAATAAAAAATTAAAGAGAACTTTGCTATAGAAAATAAAAATGCTTAACTTGCACTACAATCAAAACCTTATGTTAATTAGCCAAATGTAGCGCCCAGGAAGCCAATCAGAACAAAAGTGTTGCAGCAACAATGTGGCTTGAACCACAAAAAACCATATCACCAAAAGCTCCACCAAATTGCGGATTGGAATACCTTTAAACCAGATTACAATACTCACAAGACAGACAAAATCAGGCCTTCTGCATCAGACAAAATAGTTGTTCGAGTAGGATTTAATTGTCTTGAGAAAAATTAATCCGCAAAGCTTACTAATTCATAAGACAGCCACCTGGATTAGAGCACCATGACACAAAATTATACTTAAATGAACTGTGTTTTCCTCTTAATCATCTCCAGGACCGGACCTGAACCAAGACTACCAACTCATCAACAGAAAGTTTTTTAATTTTGAAGTAAGCACAAGCTCATTCCGAGCCGGCCAAAGTGAAATATTTGGACCATTTCTCAATTTGTACGTGTCATCCTTGCGCTGGGAATTAATTTGATTAGTATTTAAATAATGTCTTAAGTATAGTGCTCTCTCTCTATATATATATAAAGTGCTCAATTACACCAGCGTAAATTACACAAAGTATTATACCGTTGATAACTTTAGATTTAATGTGATTTTTTAGTAATCCAACCCTTGAATTATATTTATTCATTATATTGATTATTTGTGTCAAATTTCATAACATTGAAAATCAATAAATTGATAATCAAATAGTTGATTTTTTTCATATATTTCAAATGTATATACAACGTTAATCTTGAGATATCTCAACGACATATCAAATATTTTGGATTAATATAAATTTTATATATGCGATCTATATGATAATGACTTTTAATCTAACGGTGGATTAGTTAATACAATAATCTATTTTAAAGTTATTCAACATTGTAATACTTGGTGTAACTTACACGGGTGTAATTTGAACCCTCTTTTTATTTATATATATAATAAAAATCTTAGGTCATAAAGTTATAACCATGTCTTATAATTGAATATAATATAAGACAATAAATAATAAAAATTAATGAAATTACATGAAGCCGTGAATGCTATTCAAAAAGACAGTGGTGAGTGTGTATATTATAATTGATTGAAATTTAAATGATGAACTGAATCGTAAATAATATTTGAGTCGTAAATTTTGAGATGAATTACATACCATTCATCGATTCAAAACCATGATTTAGAACATTATCCGATTCAACAATCGATAATTATCGTTTTATTAGTGACTCGCATCGGATCATATGATTCAAATCGTGAATCGTACTTTTTTTATATCTACGGTGGGTACTACTTCAAAACCATACATTGAGCTTAATTTGTCGGACTTACAAATCACTAATATATTAATTTTTACAAATAAATTATAGTGTATTTTATTCAAAGTAATTTAATCTAAATTTATTGTTTTGGCAAATAATACATACACACACATATATCATTCTTTTTTTTATCTTTAACTTTAAATTTAAATCATTTAAAATTAATTGTGTTTTTTTATAAGCAAATTTCATTGAATAGAGCACTAGGGGTGCTCAAACCAATACAGAACAAAAATAAAAGTAATGTACAAGACACCAAAAAAGAAACCAATGAAACCAAGGTCATAAACCTATGAAGTAAACCACCAATGAGGAAACTAATCCCCTGATAGGCAAGAAAATGCAAGGGAGATTGAAACATGTTGGATTACACCTAAAAAGAGCTCCAAACAGTAGAACACAAACCATCACCAATTTCTTGAAATAATCCATCAAAACAGCAAAGCACCGCCCAGAGATCAATCAATATTTTAATGTGAGAATTAAAGAACAGCAACCAATCAACAAGACTCCATTCCAGAGTTGATGCAGACAGTAGGTGCTCCTAACCAAGAAGAGTACTGATAATGAAAATTGTGATCCTTGGCTTTGAGCCACTTCCATGAACGCAATTTTATTAGATCAAATAAATCTGAAGGAGGCAGAATATTATTTGAAAAACAGCCTCATTTCTTGCCAGCCATAAACTCCAAATGACAGATAGCCAGATACCGCCCACCTATACCAAACTTTAGAACTACAATTAAGAAGTCCCAAGAACTGCTCAAAATGCGAGAGAAAAGAATTATGAAATACATAATGCAACCTGCACCAATCCAAACAAAGCATCTATATGTGATAAGCATAAGAGCACTCAAAAAAATTATGTTGTGAAGTTTCCATTTCGTGTCCACACCAAAAACACCCACCTGAATGTTGTAAAATATTCCTCTTCACTAAGTTAAGTTTTGTAGGAATCCTATCCAACATCACCCTCCATGCCAAACAAGAAACCTTTGAATGCACCAACTTACACCAGATAAACTTATGCATAAGTATATTTGCATAAATTGTATCATTAACAATGACATGATAGTTGAATGAACTGAATAAATACCTTTTGGGTCCGCTTTCCAATGCTAAGAGTCGTCAGCCCTGTCATGAACCTGAATCATAGATATAATCTAACAAAAGCAAAGATAGTTGTGCCAACTCCCATTGAAATAATTGTCTTCGCCAACCCCACTTCAACTCAATACCACCGTCTGTTCTCTCAATTATATCAGCAACTAATATCTCCATATTAGAAGTGATAGAGAATAACCTACTATAACGCTCACAAAAAGGAATAGGAGAACACCAGACATCCCTCTAAAAAGACGTACACCTCCCATTCCCCACAACTTTATGACATGTATTGGAAAACCAATCAACAAACAAAATTTCCCCCTCATCAATACTCCACAAGTCAGACCACCACCTGAACCAACTACCCTCCCACCCTCCCGTCTAGGTTGAGACACACCATAAATAGACGTTAGCAACCTTATTCCAAAAACTACCTCTCTCCACTATAAGACGCCATCTCCACTTCCCTAGAAGAGCTAAATTAAAAGCTCTCAAATCCCTTAATTAAACCCAAACCCCCCTGCTGTTTTGATTTACAAATATCATCCCAAGCAATCCACACTATTTTCTTATGTTCATCATCCCCTCCCCAAAGAAAAATTATTAAATAAAGATTGGAGATGAGAAATGGTACCTTTAGGAGCCTTGAAAAAAGAAAGAAAGCAGATCGGGATTGCATTAATTGTGTTTGCTTTATCTTTGTAATTCAATTATTTTTATCTTGTAAGTTAATTTATATTTTTTCAAATTGTACCAAAATAATTAATATATATTTTTATAATATTAAATATATTTTTTAATATTTTAAAAATTTATATTTGAAGGCTTTATATATTTGAATTAAAAACATTCATATAATGTATGAAAACTTGTTAATTTATGTATTTATTATTATCTTAATGTGTATTATGGACTTTTCGATCTCGGGTTATGTTATAAAGAATGTTTCTCTTACATTATTTTTTTATATTTTTTACGCTTATAAAATAATAAAAATTATATATATTATATAAACATTTTTCATCTACTCTCCTCCTTCTTTAGAAAGTGTTGAAGAAAGGCATACAATTATGACGGAAAAAAATCCCCATTTTCTGCTATGACATTAAACTAGTCAAGAGGCAAAAGCCTGAATTAAAAATGGAGAGATATAGTCATCTTTATTCTTTTCAATAAGCTGGAAGAGAAAATTAAGTTATTTGTATACATCATTTCAACGTTATAATTAAACATTCCCTTCAACATGTAAAATTATGTTTAGTATCAGAAAATAATATTATAATTTTTATATATTTTTAAAATATATAATATAAGTTTCATTATTTTAGACTCATTTCTTACTAATAAGATTCTCATAAATTTTTTTAATAATAAATAATGTGCTATATAGCATTCCTTGTTGCATGTAAATGTTAATTGTAGCTGGACAAAATAGAACCACTGGCTCCTTTCATCTAGCTATACGATCACAGGGTCAAACTTTCCAATTTTCCCACCTGCCTGGGGTATAGCATTACCCAAGCAGATTATGGAATGAAAACCATAATGATTTTGTAAGACTATCTAATATATGTCTCTTTCTACGTACTACCTTCTACTCTTCTATATATTAATTGTACATTTTTTTTTAAATCAGCAAACAATGAATTTGTAATCTTGTCATATGTAATTAATTTGGTTAATTAAGCTGCTAAATATATTTCCATTGTCGCAGCTTACATTGTACGAGTTTAAAATTAATTATTGGCTGTTATTTTTTTAATAAAAATTTTAGGGTGAGAAGATGTATAGTCCTTATGCGTTTAAGACAGGAAGGAATATGACACTAACTAGTTTAGTTCTTTGCTAAAAAAAAAGGTTTATTTTTATTGATTTAGAAACACAAAAGGGAATACCCATCTAAGCAAGCAAATTGCATAGAACAGAATATTTCACCTTTTATATATACATATATCCGACAGATATAAATTAAAAATCAACATTATACGTTTGAAACTTTAAATGAAATTAAAGAGTTGTGACTCAGTTGATAACGCAAATTAAGTTGTGAAAAAAATTCCCGGATTCGATCCCCACCGAATACATTTTAAAAGAGGGTGAAGAGTTGAATGAACCCCAACTAGAATTGTCCCTTATAATAGGAATTCTTGTGGTTAAAAAAAAAACAATCGGATGTGACAAAAATACTTTAAGACCAAATGTTACAACATATTTGAGAATATATGCTTAGAAAAACAAATCAATATATTGCCCTTGTGTTGAATCAAGCAATTATATCGGGTTAGTTAAGATTTCATTACATATTCAAAACGTGAAGTTATCACCAAAAAAAGAAAAGGTGAGTATAAATTAAAGAATCTTTGTGAGGAAATTAAAAAAGAATTTAATTAGTTGCTTGGGTGAGCCATGAAAAAGTAATAAACATTTACAAAAGAATTAATGTAAGCCTGTCATCTTCAACTAGTAAGCTAGGTAGGTAAGGTATACAGGTTGCGAGAGTTATCACTTAGATCATATGTATGCATCTGCAGCAGCAGCAGGTCAGGGATGAGTTGGATCGGGAGTTGATGGCCTCGATGGGCCACGTGGAAGGAACTGCAACAAAAGCCCATCAAATTCCGTGGACCACTGATTATCTTGCAAAGGCCTGCAGCTCGCTCCGAATTGAGAAGAAACCACCAGAATCAACAACATCATTACCACAACTCTCAAAATTAGGATCCTCCAAGCAGCACCATGCCCATATATATATATATATATGATCTCCTTGTAATTGTGATTAATTGAATGAAACTGAATAATTAATTAATCTGCTTTAATTTGCTTCAATTCCTGAGAGCTTTCGGACAAACAAGTTTCTTTGCTAGCTAGGCTTGGAGCTGATATTGATATTGGTGAGATTATTTGAGGTGGGGATATATATATATATATATATATATATATATATATATATATATATATATATATATGGTGGAACACACGCACATATATATAATAAAGAGTGGTTATAATATTGTGTATTGACCGGTAGCCTGGTTTTTAAAACTCGTTTAGCTAGCTACCTTGACTGAGCAAATGCGTATATGGTTTGAACTTGAAGGTTTGAAAATTGAACGAATCAAGATTCAGAAACATTAGTATCTTGGGCACCAAACATATGTGAACGGGTTCGGTTAGATAAGTAAGCTCATACAGTACTAATTAAATACCATCATTTATATAAATATGTTAAAACATATTCATTATTAACTATACTCATTTTAATTCTATTTCGTTATATATGCATATATATAGTCATCATTATTAACCCCCACCCCCAGACACATATGGTTGACCTGACCAAGCCGTAGTAAAGGAAATGGAAATATAAAAAGTATATAATTAATTAACATGTATTTCTCTGTTGAAAACAAAACCGTTTTAATTTCTTCCTTTGAACAAGTAATTAACATGACCGGAAGTACTTTTCAAAAGAATAAAAACCCAAAAGGTGCTACCTAGCTAGATATCATGCTCACTCTTCTTAATTGCTGCATGCCATTGCCAACGTATATTTGATTAATTTACACAAATATTTTACAATTAAGTTAGTGTATGTACCATCTAAATTAGATTAGTTAAATTATATATATGATTTCAATTGAGATCACTTACATTGTGTTATTACAGGTTTTTTTGTTTTGATATTATTCAATATTCATATCTATCCAACAAACGGTGAAAGTAAACACCTAGATGAAAACGTTTCTTTTTCTTCCGTGTTGAATAAGTAAACGGGCCTATAATGTACCGATAAAAATTGTAAAATTAATTAGTGCAAATTTATGTATTGAGGTTAGCATAGCTAACAGAAAAGTCAAAAGGAAGTCCATGTCGTGCTGTTTGCCTTTGATGCTACAACATTGAACTGGGCTAAACATGAGAAAAAGAACGCGCACACATACACAAAATAAATTTAATACCTGAAATTTTTACACAAAGCGTAGTAAATCTTAACTAATATAAAAAAAAATCCACACATGATTAACTAAAATATAACTAAATCTTAACTAATTTCACCCTAATGAGATCATTCCAAAATATTCTTTATTTAATTCAGATTTTAATTTTTTTCAATCACTCTATTTAATTAATAAATTATGTGCCAATAGAAAAAAAGCATGTCACTTGAAATAACTTTCTATTTAATTAATAAATTAAGTTCTCATTATGTATATCAAGTATACAAATTTTCATAAAATTTGAAAACCGTTTGATACTTCATCAAATCACCTTAATTTAACATATAATATACTTTTCAAATATAAGTAAATGTTGGTTATAAAATTACATATTTATAAATGTTCAATTTATCTAAAATTTGGTTTGCATGATCATAATATTAATATCACATTAAACGGTTAGATTTGTGAAATTCTTTTTCTACAAAACGTTATTAAGCGAAGTAACTTACCAAGAGTTACTTCTGGAGTAACTTGATCCCCACCCTATCAAGAAAACTAAATGAGTTTAACTTATTTCTTAATAAATGTAAATTTAATTATTTTTTCTTATATTCAAGTTCGGAGCAATACTCCCTCTATTTCAATTTATATATCATTTTAACAAAATTTTCTTATTATTTAATTATCTTTTTCTAGTTTTAATGTAATATTAGTTTACTTTTTATTTTTACCTCAAATAATGTTTTATAGAAAAATTTTGACAGTTGAGCCTTCACATATGAGAATATTAATCCACGTACTTGGAAAAATCAATACGAATAATTAGTAAAATTATTATATTTATAAAGTTATTTATGTCTCTCTTAATCTATGTAAAGAAAACTTAAATGACAAATAAATTGAAATGCATGAAGTAAATGATAGCTACCAACAAATTCGGACACAATTTGTAGATAGATAATTCCTTAAACATATTGATAAGGGTTATGGACCCTTATTATACGTATAATGACTATATATTTATGACACTAGTTAAAGAATTAATATATAAAAAGGTTTTTGAAAAACATGATATTAATTACATTTATAATATTAAATATTATATGATCCAATAAAATTTTTTTATTTTTACTTATTTAATCCGTATATTTATGACACTCATTAACATTTCACATAAATAAATTAAGAGTAGGTAGTGGACACCCTCGAGCACTCTATATATAAAAAATCATTAATTTCCATATATTTTTATTTTTTTACAAATCATCCTAATTTCTAAATAAAATAAGAATTACTTTTTTTATATTTTTAATATATTAAATACATTAATTTTTTTATTTAAGACTTACTACTTTTTAAGTAATAGGAGTATTTGAATAAACAAATAGGGGATTAACAATATTCTTATAATATATTAATAAGATCCTTTATATTAATTTAATTATAATCTTATATATCTTAATTTTTTTATAATTTTATGTTATTTTATTACTTAAAATATTATATAATAAAATATATATTTTATTAGTACCGATTTAATAACGGTTCGATTACCATTGAACCATTAAACATTGAACTATTAAATTGTAAACGGTGTAAATATATAAAGTCATATTATTCAAATTACTCACGGCCGGAGTCTTATTGTATTTGTAACAAACAAATGATACAACGTCTGTCGGATTATGTATAACAAACTGACTTTTTAAATTTAATTTGCATGTATGGGAACTCAAACAAATTTTGCTGTCGCTTGCCCACTTTATAGTGGGGTTTTTCAATGAATTGGATCAGGACTTGATGGCTTCGAAGTGTCTCGGGGAAGCTTCAGCAACAGAAGCTCATCTTGTAATGGCATGCAGGCTGTCAATTGAGGAAATGATGAAGATCATAACCATAACTACCAAAAGTATCCTCCTCATGTATGATGTAACCGTAAGACAAAGACATATTGTTTATTTGATGTACTATATTGAAATGCTCTTTGTACGTAATTTGTATATATGGCCTTTCACGAGTCCTTTATTTCCCCTGGTTTTGATGTTTTGAATTTGGGAAACAGATCGATTGATTGATTCAGAATAAAAAAGAGAGTAATGAAATTAAAGTTTGTGATGTGAATATATGGTGAGCTGCACACACGCGCATATATATATAGAGCTAGCGCGCTATGCATTGACCTGTGTGGTGCCTCTATTGATTTAAAATTAAGAAACCCTTTGGCTTAGACATGACTGCTATATAGTTTGAAGGTTGAAAACTATAACTAAAACCATCGATCGTTGAATGAATCAAAATAATGTAAATTAGACGCCAAACACACCCCCACCTGCCTATAAAGTGCTCTCGCTCCATCCAAATCTTTTTCTATTTTTAGTATGTGACTTGATCAAATATTTGTGTAATATAACAGTCATAATAAATCAATTCCTTAATTGTCAATTATTGTTTTTATAAAATATAAATATTATCAATATTGAGCTAGCGTCGTTGTCTCAAAGATCATGAACACAGAGTGCGGCCTAGAGCCCTAGACTACGACGTATAAATTTAATACTTTAATTATATTTGAATTTGTTATACTTCGTTGAGTCTTATCACGCAATCTTAATTAATTTGATAGATCAGTAATAGTGATGTACGTAAGTTTAATGACATCGGGTTTGGACTTTGGATTCTGCGACTTCACTCATGAAGCAGTGTTGTTTTAACTTTGTCTTATATATTAATTGATAGAGAAAAAAAATATAGAAATGTTATAACATGATTATACTACATATGTGCTATTTGTCCTATTTCTCTCTCCTTTCATATATTTTTTGTATAAATTATATATATTACGTACGTATCTTATATAATAAGATCATCAAATGTCACTAAATAAGGAAAATTAATTAATTTCTCAATAGATATTACGGAGGATATATAGTCTGATAGAAAAGGTCAAATGAAATCAGTGAATCCTCTTACAATGTCATGTTATAAGAGAAAGGCACAAAAATTAATGTAGCATTCTTTGCGTATAATTAATATATTAATTTTACCTTTTCATTTTTCTCTTTACACGTACATTCATTGTTATGTTAGCAAGGAATATAAAAAAAAATTGAGTTTAATTACTATACACGTCACTGTAAACGAAATTAATTTTACACTGTCATATATGATATTTTGTCACATCAATTAATGAATATGACATATCATGTATCATTAATTCATTAAATGATATGCTAACACATAATTGGATGACTGTGTAATTTTTTTTACACTGACCATGTATAATTATTAAATCCAAATTTTTTAATAAAAATATAAAAAGATTTTATCGAATCAATTTATAATTTTTTAATTAAATTAAAATACAGATACTCCGCGAGAGACTATTATGCTTGAAAACCACAAATATCAATTTATAGCTGAACATTAATTAAAGTGTGTGTAAAGGACCTATAGAGTATCATTTAAAATGTGATCCTATAGGAGCAAATTTATTGTTGTTCAGTAACTAATTATCTCAAAAGATTAAGTGCTCGTTTGGTTTACAAGTTGAGTAGAATTAATTTTAGAAATCAATGGTTGAGATGGGTGATGCACATTTTACGAAACACGTTGAACGGAAATAATTTAAAATTAATTCTACAAAATCGTGGTTTTGAAATGTGAAACGGTAAAACAAATGCACCTTAAAACCGTAAATAGGGGTGGAAACAGGCCAGGCCTGAGCCTGACCTGACTCATAATTCTTAGCCTGAGTCTGGCCTGTTACCTGTTACAGGCCTTTTTGTAAGGCCTGGCCTGGCCTGCGAAAAAGCCTGGCCTGACCTGTAAGCCTGTTTAGAAGCCTGTTTTATAACAAGGCCTACCAACAGGCCAATAGGCCTATAAGCCTATGCAGGCCAGCAGGCCTTTTAAGTAGGCTTTTTTATATAATTAATTTAATATATTCTAATTTTTACTATATTATAATTTTTTTAATTATATTTATAGTTATTTATATAATTAATTTAATATATTATATATTATTATATTAAACAGGTCGGCCTGTTAAGCCTAATAGGCTTTTTCATAGGCCTGAAACCTGGCCTATTTAACTAAACAGGCATTTTAAGAAGCCTTAGCCTGACCTTTTAATAAACGAGCCAGACCAGGTCAGGCCATAAACAGGCCAGGCCGCAGGCCCCTGACAGGCCGGCTGGCCTATTCCCACCCCTAACCGTAAAGACACATGCAAGAACCATTTGAATTTGAAACATGAACAAGTTATATATAAAAATATCCCACAAGTTAACAGTTGGTGAAGATCCATCAATGATTTTTATAACAATTACAAATGGTAAAATTAATTCTCTTTAGTCATCCTTAATTATTTGCCTGCTTAATTTTCCCTCTGTGACCTAGTACATGGATATATCTAGTTTTATATAGAAAACAAGCCTTGAGTACAGTGACAGCCATACGCGTACAGATACACAACATATATATGGGCTTTGATTTCTTTTAAAAAATCGTTAGGTATTGCGTCCTATTAGGATATAAAAATAAATCAGATAAAGCCCAATAAATAAAATTGGGCCTGATTTATCTGCTGTATTGTTTGTTGTATTATTTTATCTGATGTATTGTTTCTAGCCCAATCAATTGGGCCTGTAATTGTAGTGTAATTGGGCCCAGTTATGCGCTGGAGCCAATTGTGAGTCTGTTAGGTTTAGAAATTCAAAGATTTGTTTAGATTCCTTTCTGTTATGACAGCTGGAACCAGTTAGAATAAAAGATTCTAGAGAATCTATTTGCTGAGTCAGCAAACAGAATTTCCCTCCAATTTGTAAAACTTCCTCTGGAAGTTATTTCCTCTATAAAAACAGAATTGATGTATCAAATTTATTTTGAGCAATGAAAATACAAATTCTAAATCATATTCTCTCTAAATTTTGAATTCTCTCTCTAGCTTTTCTTCTACCTCTTCAATTTCTTTCACTTTCTACATGAACTCTTTGAATTCTGTTATGGTATCAGAGCTCTGGTACACACCTTCATTCTGCAATGGCAAGATCAAGATCTAGATCCAGATCTTCTGGCAATTCTTCAGCAAGAAGCTCATCAGAATCATCTCCCTCTTGATGAAGACATGACCCATGACAAGACACTTGAAGAACTTGGGGGAACCATTGATGAAGTGTCAGTTGCATTTCATGCAACTACCAGTTGAAGAACCATCATCAACAAGGGGTGGGGCCATGGTGGGCGGCCAACTTAGCCACCAAGTTGCTGAATTATGTTGTTTAATTGCTTTCAATAAGATGCTAGTGGTTACAAAACTTGGAGATTAATTTCCTGGTGGTTACAAGACAAGGTTATAATTGCATTAAAATCTTGTCTACTAGCCGTTAGGAAGTGTGTGTTTCTGGTGCATGAACCTGGACCTTTTTCAAGCCACATAGAGACCTTCCAACAAGCAAAATGGGCCGGCCAACACGTAATTAAATGGCTGAGTTATATGCCATCAAGTGGGGCAGCCAACATGTGCTTAATTGGGTGAGTTAAGTGTCATCAAACATGGGCCAACAAGTGAGTAAATGGCTGAGTCATATGCCATTATTTGGGCGGCCAACATGTGCATAAAGTGGCTGAATTATGTGTCTTCAAAGAGGGTTAAAGAGGTTGTAATTGGCTGATTCAATTTCCATCAAAGTTGCGGCCACATTCATGAGATGGAGGTTACAAATTGAAGGCAATCTTGATTATTTTGTGTTGTTTTGGGCGGCCACTTCAATGGCTGGTTCAATGGCAATTTTAATCCATGTTGAGTGGTTATATTCCATATTTTATTGCAGCCACATGTGCCAGGGAATCTGGTTTGAAGTTTGCGGCCAAATAGCTACCTATAGTTGCATTTTTACTAGTTAAATTAGTTTCTTAATTAAATAAATTGTGGTAGTGTAATTAGGGTTGCATGGGAATTGTGTAAGGGGTATTTTGGGGAATATATGGGTGTGAATATGCAGCTGATTGCATGGCCCTAATTCACCTTGTAAACTCTATAAATACATGCTTCATGCATGCAAGAAAGTTAGATGATTTATGCAAAAGAAATTTCCTTTACTTTGAGAGTGTTTCTCTAAGTTTCTTGCTAGTCAAGAGTTGAGGTTTATCAAAGGTTCCTTGCCTTTGTGTGTGTAATCTCAAGGACTATCTTTCAAGTCTTGAAAGTGTGATGTCCACCTATCTTTATTTTATGTCTTGTTCTTCTTCTTTCTTAAACAAGAATCATATTCTCTTGCGTGGAAACTTGGTTGTATGAGATTTACAATTCTAAGTTTAAAGACTGAGTCAAAGTTCTTGCTTAGAAAAAGATGTTATCTTCTTTTTATATTATCAAATTCAAAAGAAAGAAAATCAAAGAAAATAGAAAAAGAAAAAGAAAAGAATTGAAAGAAAAAAATATATTGAAAAGACAAGAAAATTTGTTTGCCAAGGAAAGTGTTGTTTTATTCAGAAATTTCTAAGGTCCATTCAAAATAGAACCTCCAGGTTCATATCACCTCTCCTCCTCCAAAGCATCGAAAAAGAAGAAGTAATCCAGTAATTTTCTCTCAACCTATTTCTGCAAAATTAGATGAGAAGAATTTCTTAGTTTGGAAGCTTCAAGTTGAATCTGCAATTATTGGACACAAACTTCACAAGTTTGTTGTAAATCCTCAAATTCCTCCAAAATTTCTTAATCAAAATGATGAAGCTCTTGGAAGAATCAATAAAGACTACAAAGGTGGGAGCAGCAAGATAAACTAGTGGTTTCATGGCTTCTTTCTTCACTGTCCGAGTCTTTTACTACTCGAATAGTAGGATGTGTACATTCATGGCAGATTTGGGACAAAATTCACACCTATTTTGACAAGGTGACAAGAGCAAAGGTTAGGCAACTAAGACAATAACTCAAGAGTATAAAGAAAGGCACAGATTATGTGGTAAATTACTTGCTGAAAATCAAGACTATAGTAGATGCTTTAGCATCAATTGGATCTCCTGTTACTAGTCAGGAATATTTGGATCTAATGCTGGAATGTCTGTCAGAAGAATTTGAGTCATTTGTCACAAATCTAGTGAGCAAACTTGAACCATATACTGTTGATGATGTTGAGTCAATGCTCCTTACTCATGAATCCAGACTTGAGCAGTTGAAGAAGGGTGTACCGGACTCCTTTTCTGCAAATATTGCACACAAGAATCCTCTTGGTTTCATCTCCAATAATCAACCTCATCAGTCTCAAGCTGTTCAATCATCTGACAGTAATTTTGTTCAGCCAGCAAGTCAAGTCTTCTCTAATCAATATAACTTTCCTCAACAAAATTTTCGTCCACCTTTCAGAGGTAGAGGAAGGGGAGGAAGATACAGAGGTAGAGGAGGAAGATCCAACTACAGGGCTTATCTCTACTGTGTCATATGCAATAGGAATGGACATGATGCTCAAGTGTGCTACTATAGGTTCAGTTTTAATAATCCAGGAAATCCTACCCCTAATAGTGCAAATTTTATCAATCAATTTCCTAATACAACCAGTAGTCAAAATCCTTATGTTTCTGGTTCTAATTTTGGTGATCCAAGTCGGATAGCACCTCTCTATGAACCTAGTGCAACAAATTCTACTGCAGTTACTCCATATATACCTGGAATAACCTCTCCTGTTGTTTCACCATATGTTCCACAACCTGTTCATCACTACAATTCTTCTGTTGGAAGTGCTGGAAACTCTACTCCAAGGCCACATATTCTCCATTATCTTATTCCACTCACTCATTAGTTTCTCCAATACCTTCAGCTGCACCTAATCCACTCTCCACTCAAACTAATACTCAACCTCATCCTACATTAGTTCATCCTATGCAAACTAGGTCCAAGTCTGGAATTTTCAAACCTAGACTTCAACCCACTCTCCTTCTTACTCACATGGAACCAAAGTCAGCAAAACAAGCTTTATCTTATCCCCAATGGCTTGCTGCAATGCAAGCTGAGTTTGATGCACTTATTGCTAATAACACTTGGACTCTTGTACCTTTACCTCCTGATAGGTCTCCTATTGGCTGCAAATGGGTTTTTAGAGTAAAGGAAAATTCAGATGGGACTGTTAATCATTACAAAGCTAGGCTGGTTGCAAAGGGTTTTCACCAACAACCAGGTTTTGATTACACAGAAACTATTTCTCCTGTTATCAAACCTGTAATTGTCAGAATATTACTCTCCATGGCTGTTACTTATGGCTAGACTATTCAGTAGCTTGATATTAATAATGCATTTCTTAATGGAAATTTGGATGAAGAAATTTATATGACTCAACATTAAGGCTTGGAGGTTTCAGATTCTGCACTTGTTTGCAAACTTAATAAGGCACTATATGGTCTCAAACAAGCACCCCGTGCTTGGTTTGCAAAACTATCTTCAACTCTTCTTACTCTTGGTTTTGCTGCAAGCAAATGTGATCCATCCTTGTTCATTCAGTCTAATTCCACACACCAAACCTATGTTTTGGTCTATGTTGATGACATAATTGTCACTGGATCATCCAAGGCTGCTGTTCAACATCTTTTACAACAGTTAAGTTCCACTTTTGCTCTTAAACTATTAGGGAATTTGGATTATTTTCTCGGTATTGAAGTTGTTACTCTACCCAATGGTTCTATTCTTCTGTCTCAAGCTAAATATATTCGAGATCTCTTAAGCAAAACTAATATGGAATCAGCCAAAGGAATGCCTACTCCTATGTCTAGTTCACTAAGGTTGTCTAAGTTTGGAAGTGATTATTTTGAAGATCCCTCTCTTTATCGCTCCACTGTTGGTGCCTTACAATATGCTACCATTACAAGACCTGATCTTAGCTATTCAGTAAACAAAGTGTGCCAATTTATGTCCAATCCTTTGGTTTCTCATTGGAAGGCTGTTAAACGCATACTAAGGTATCTAAAAACTATGGTTTCTTATGGCTTGGTTCTTCAACCTTCTCAACCTTCTTCCCCTCTTCAATTAACTGCTATGTGTGATGCTGATTGGGGGGCAGATCCTGATGACAGGCGTTCAACTTCAGGTTCCTGCATATATCTTGGTCCTAACTTGATTTTTTGGTGGTCCAAGAAGCAACCTCTTGTTGCAAGGTCAAGCACTGAAGCAGAATATCGTAATCTTGCCACTACAACTGCAGAAGTTTTGTGGATTCAAACTCTACTTACAGAATTACATGTCTCTTTTTCTACTCCTATTATCTATTGTGATAATCTCAGCACAGTGAGCCTGTCACATAATCCTGTTCTTCATAACAGAACTAAACATATGGAGTTAGATCTGTTCTTTGTGAGAGAAAAAGTCATAGCTAAGCATCTCATTGTCTCTCATGTTCCAGCTGAAGATCAAATAGCAGATACTCTGACAAAACCTCTACCTGAATTCAAATTTTTGTCTTTTAGACACAAACTCAGGGTTCTTGATCGTTTCTCAAGCTCCCCTGAGTTTGAGGGGGGGGTATTAGGATATAAAAATAAATCAGATAAATCAGCCCAATAAATAAAATTCGGCCTGATTTATCTGTTGTATTGTTTGCTGTATTATTTTATCTGATGTATTGTTTCTAGCCCAATCAATTGGGCCTGTAATTGTAGTGTAACTGGTATTAGGATATAAAAATAAATCAGATAAATCAGCCCAATAAATAAAATTGGGCCTGATTTATCTGCTGTATTATTTGTTGTATTATTTTATCTGATGTATTATTTCTAGCCCAATCAATTGGGCCTGTAATTGTAGTGTAATTGGGCCCAGTTATGCGCTGGAGCCAATTGTGAGTCTGTTAGGTTTAGAAAATCAAAGATTTGTTCAGATTCCTTTCTGTTATGACAGCTGGAACCAGTTAGAATAAAAGCTTCTAGAGAATCTGTTTGCTGAGTCAGCAAACAGAATTTCCCTCCAATTTGTAAAACTTCCTTTGGAAGTTATTTCCTCTATAAAAACAGAATTGATGTATCAGATTCATTTTGAGCAATGAAAATACAAATTCTAAATCATATTCTCTCTAAATTTTTGAATTCTCTCTCTAGCTTTTCTTCTACCTCTTCAATTTCTTTCACTTTCTACATGAACTCTTTGAATTCTGTTACGTCCCAAGGAAGAATGTATCCTAGCGATTTAGACGGGTACTGCTTACAATGTTAGGATGTTTGAATTGAATTTTAATAAGAAAAAATCAAATACAAGTTACTCTCACACTCCCATACATACATACATGCGTACATACATACATATAATTAAGCAGATAAAAGTGTTTGAAAACGTCACAACCATGTAACATAGGAAAGAAAATAATATAAATGGTTCATTTTTTATTTGATTTCACCTTTACCCTTCCGTATATTGAATAAGATATATATGAGACCAATAGCAATACACAAGGAAAAAAAAACGAAAATGTTTTTTCCACACCCAAAACTGAACACCCGTCTCACACTTTGTACACGTTGGATAGAAGAATGACGTGGACATAATGTACTGCACGCCAGCTAAGGGAGGGAGAGAGAGAGAGAGAGAGAGAAAGGGCGCCAAAGAGTGATCTAAAAAAACATTTGAAACAATCCCCATTTTCATTTTTGAAGCAATCCCGATTTCGGAGAAGAAAGCACTAAACAAAGAGAAGAAACAATCCCGATTTTGGAGAAGAAAGGAGAGCGATGTAAGAAGAAGCTTACCCATATTCGAAGGTCGACGGCTCTGCACGATGACGGAGTGAAGCTGAGACGTTTTGGGGAGACCACTGAAGATCGCACAGGCAGAGGGAAAAAAATCTAGGGTTATCTTCTACACGATTCTGAAAATGAAACCACTCAACAATCTCTCAAGGGAAGGCAATCCAGGTAATGATGTGAACTTAAATGGAAATGTCTCATATTCGTTTACATGTCAATCTCTAATAATAATAAGCATGGCAGAACTTGAAAAACCACAACATATGCTAGGTATGATTTACCTCCTAACTTCAATATTTAACTAAACTTCACTGAAAGAAAATATGCATTTACTCGTAAATAGAATTGAATGTTCTAACAGTTTTTATTCTTAATGTACAATGGTATACAAAGAAAACTAGCAACAGGTTTGAATTCTCAGATTTCCTAAAAACAGAATTTAGAATCATCTCAATAATTGTAATAATCGTCATTAACCATCTGCATAGCATGTGATACCAAAATGGTATTTATCAGCCCCAAAACATAATTCCAAACAATATCAAATTAATTAGGAAATCCTATCATCATAATGTTATCCTAAAGCCATATAACTTGTTGCCTAAAGGGACTCCCTGTATTTCACTATACAGAGACACTGACTGGGACCAAATTCCAACCACAAGGAACAAATTAAAGGGTAACTCCTTTGTTTGGATAAGGGAACTAAAACAATTTACGATGTTTTCCACACACTTCAACTCAATTTCAATTTGATTACTCATCTACAACTATCATGCATGGTACTTACTTGCATATACTACCTCATTTATACCTAATGGCAATAACCTTTATTTATAATTTCATTTAATCTTGGTGCCTCAGGTCCTGAAACTTTGATTTTCCTGTCCGCTCTTTTTTTTTTTTTTTGCAGAAACGAAACCCTATTTCAATTTCACCACAAAACCCACGCCCCAAATCGATAACCCTTTCCCAAAATCATACCAAAACGTTCAATATTTCCTTTCAGACCACGGTACACCATATTTTTGGAAAAAATATACGCTTCAAAATCGTACCTTCGATACTTTACGGTCTCCTTGCCTACTTCTTTCCTCGGAGATGAAGACACAGGTGACTACCTTCCGTCGTTGCCTCACCAGAGAGAGAAAATCATTCCTCCTTCAAAGCTTTCGCACCTTCTTCTTTCGTTCTTCGGCGTTCAGAGACGACACAGACGAAAACGGGACAGTGCTCTCTCACTTCGAATGAGAAACTATTTTGTCCTTTTGTTTTTTATACTTCCCACTTTTGTTTTCTCTTAATTTTATTAAGTGTCCACGTAGTGTGTGACTCATCAAGTGTATGCGCGGTGTTTCACTATTAAGGTGTGGGAAAATCGGAATTGAAAAATAAACTGAGATGATCGGAATAAAAAATTACTAGTGTACGGATGTCGTGTTGCATGAGAACATGCCCCTGCCTGCATTATATATAGTATAAACATTTCCAACTAACTCAAGTATATTTTTTTTCGAAAGAACGTTTAATTTAGATTGGAGTGTTTATTTTTCAAGCAAAAGACCAATCAGCCTGTAGATTTGGTATGTTTAATTTGCAAGGACGGATGCCCCAATGTAAGAACATTTGTTTTCAAATATTAACATTAATATTTTAAGAAAATAAAATGTTGTTTTATGCATTTTTGACTGCTTTTAAGGCACTGAGTCAGAAATGATCCGTTCATTCTTGTTTGAATTGAAAATTGAACGGAGTTAGCAAGAATTAATGGTGAGACACGTCGCTCGAACGGCAAAAACTTGTCATACAAACGGGGGAATTGTTCAAATAGGGTAAATTATATATTTAATTTCGATTGAAAAGAAAAGGGAGTATAGCACCGGAAGGTGAATACATGGATATCTTGTTGGATATATTGGGAATAAAGTGAATTAGACAATGTGATGCATCCATTTAATTAAGGGCTTGTTTAATGGGTATCATAAAAGAATATGTCATTCTTCAATTTTTTTTATCGTTCTAATTAACTCAACCTCAAAAATACAAAAACTAACTTGTAAGGTGTGAAAATTATTCAAGGCTTATATACTTTAATTTAACCTTACTACTAGTGAATGTGGGACTCTCCAACAGTCTTGATATATATTAATATCCTATTATATTTCACTTTTTATATTTGTTACAATAATAAGATAAGACAATTTGATTATGTTGAGCTATAATTCTTTTTTTTTTGTCAACTATATAATTCTATTATCTTTTACAGTATAATTTCAATTTTTAAGTGGGGATTAGAGATTAATAAAGGTATGATGAACTTTTTTATTTATCTTTCTACCCTGGTCTCTCAATACTCTTCTCTCCAAATCATATATATATATATATATATCCTACTTTTATCTTATCATTTTTTTTATTTAATTCCCTTATATTTTTTTTATCCTATCATATCCTAACTTCTAAGTGAATCATAAATGACGTTATGACATCAATCAATATTTCTACAATGTGGTAAATTGTAAATTTGTCTTTCTACTATTTCTTTATAGATAAATTTTTATATGTAGTGTATTGTAGGGCTAGAACTTGTCCATGATAATTGATCTTGGGGGTAAAAATTGTTTGGGCTTTGGTGGTGGGGAAAGACCCATTTGAGTATTTGATTGGGTCAAAATGTGGAGCAAATGGGAAAAAAGGTAATATCGATCAAAATATACATGCAATGGGCCCTTGTGTCTCGAGAAACACTGTGGACGATTTTAGGGTGCATCAAATAAAATTTGGTCCACCTAATCCAACTTACATTTATTTACTTATAAAATTTGAATGAATAATTTTTTTATTAAATAGTCTTTATATGACTATTTGAATTTAATTTAAGGGAAAATATAAATTTACAATACAATTTATGCTAATTTCGTTGAGGATATATCAATTTGAAGTTGAATGAAAAAAATTATATTACATGATAATATCGATTTGAGTTTTTATTATTTTCAAGTAATATTTCATAAAAACAACTAAAAACTATTTTAATATCCATCATTAATAATGAGTATTGAATTTGGTGATTAAAATTTTAAATTATTATATTTTCACATTTTGAACCACGTGAACCATGGTCCACCGTAAATAAACTCATATGATATATATATATATATATATATATATGTCCTATTTGATGCTTAATATATGAAAATTTGAAGGGGGCAACTATTGATAATAGGGCATGAGAATTTTTTTTTTCCCCTGGGGGCGACTGCCCCAATTTGAATACACCTAGTTCCGTACATGGGTGTTGATAAACACATTGTTAAATATATAGCATATTCCAATTAATATACATTTATCTATGTATAAAGCTCCCAAAAAAATTTATACAGTAACTGCATCGATTACAAAGAGAATTATTATTTGGTGGGAAAGGTGACAACAAGAAGATGAATTAATAGAATCGTATCCACATCAAGATAACATGTAAACATTGAAGAAAGCAAGAGATACACTATTATTTTTCATTATATTTTTTTACTTGCAAACATGAATTAAATCATACAACCAAGTGCATTTACACTGTTTTCGAATTTTCATTTTTTATATAACCACTTTAAATTCCTACGTACCTCTTTAACATTTGAACCTACTTTTCCTTTTAATTTTCCTAGAAAGAACCACAGATACCAAATTTGAGAATATTTTTCTATATTTTCCAAAAAAAATCAGTCCTCAAGCAAGTCTACAAAACTAGCCCAATCTACACCAAGAATCCGATGAATTAATTAATGGGCCTTTAAGCTCACAGTTCCCTGGCCCAAATTGCAACCATTTCACAAAACTAACCAAACGAGATGGGTCAGTACAACTTTGACCAAAAAAAAAAGAGATGGGTCATCAACTTTATTTATAGTCATCACATTTTTATATTATACTAGTATTTTAAATTGTGTAATACGCATATGAATGTATATTTTTATTTAATTAAAATAAATTTATAATAAATTAATATTTTTTAATATTTAAAAATAAAAATTAGAATAATTTTGATTAATTATTTAATTTTTAAATTATAATAGTAGATTTATTTTATTATTGAAATTTAATTTACATTATTATTTTTTGATATATAGTAATATATAATGGAATAAATTAAAATTATAATAATAAGAATAAATATTTATATTAAAATAAGAATTGTAAATTTGTAATAGAGAAGGATAGGATTGAGATAATATTTCGAATCTTAATAAAATTTTAAATTTAGTATTAACATTTATTAACATTTAAAAGTTCAAAATAACAAATATAGAGGAGATTAGTATTTGGGAATGAAAGGGAGAAATCCACTCTCACAACTAGTGTGTGGAATTCATTATCAAATTAGAGAAGAGAGATAATGCTAAGAATCTTTGAGAGGGAGAGTGAGGTGGGTGAGGGCATCATTCTCCAAGATGAGTCTCAAAATTATGGATCCAGCTCCTCTAAAGTAAGGTTATGTGTAAAATGAGCAAGTAAGGGTATATCTAGGGGTGGGAATAGGTTAGCCGGCCTGTCAGGGACCTGCGGCCTGACCTGGCTCGTTTATTAAAAAGGTCAGGCTAAGGCTTGTTAAAAGGTCTGTTTAGTTAAATAGGTCAGGCTTCGGGCCTATGAAAAAACCTATTAGGCTTAACAGGCCGGCCTATTTAATATAATAATATATAATATATTAAATTAATTATATAAATAACTATAAATATAATTAAAAAATTTATAATATAGTAAAAAATTAGAATATATTAAATTAATTATATAAAAAAGTCAGCTTAAAAGGCCTGCTGACCTGCATAGGCTTATAGGCCTGTTGGCCTGTTGGTAGGCCTTGTTATAAAGCAGGCTTACAGGTCAGGCCAGGCTTTTTCACAGGCCAGACCAGGCCTTACAAAAAGGCCTGTAACAGGTAAAAGGCCAGGCTCAGGCTTAAGAATTATGAGTCAGGCCAGGCTCAGGCCTGCCAAAGCCTGGTCTGGCCTGGCCTGTTTCCACCCCTAGGTATATCTACCATTGATTTAATTTAAAAAGTATCATAATTTCAACTCATAAAAATCTAACGGTGAATAACCCCTTACTTGCTCACTTTAGACACGACCTCACTTTAGAGAAACTTTTTTCCAAAATTATAATATAGAAAATTGATCAGTCTTTAATAAGAAAAGGAATAAACTGATCATTTACCCCATATTTATTTAATCACATGGGGACGTCTTAACTAATTAAAAGCACAAACATCTTAACTAATTAAAAGCACAAACGTGTATATTAAAAATAATTAGAACCGATTAAAAATAAAGCGCTATGATTTCTCTAGTGGTGACAATTTAGACATATAGTTTACTATTATATTTTTAAATTTAAATATTATTGTGTCAATTATATATATACAAAGACAATTGTATTTTCATATTTGAAAAAGGGAGGTGCGATAGATACAAAGAGGAGAAAGGTAAAAAAATGGAGAGAAAATGAAAGAATGATAAGTAATGTGATAAGGAAATAAAAGGAAAATAAAAGAAGTGTTAAAAGAGACGTAAAAGAATGAAATGTGAAAAAAAATGTAAAAATAATTAAAGATAGTTAAACAAACGAAGCTAATAAAATAAATAAGAGGAAAAATAGAATTAGAGGAACAAATGAAAAAGAAATCCCCAACCTTATACGTTAGGGCGCCACAATAGGAAGAACGTGGGGGAAATAACAGTGGCAACAGAGTAGACGATGAGAACTGGCGGTGACATAGTGACCCGGTGACACGGTGAAGACCCCGATGAATGGTTGATCAGTTGTTCAATGGCGGAGCAAGCTTGGCACGAGGGTTCCATGGTTGTAGGTGGAACTTGTGGTGAGCTTGATGAAGATGATTGGTTTAATACGGAGAGGAAAACAATTGGGCTGAGTCTTAGTGGCGTTGATAAGAGGAGGTAGAGGACGAAGAAAAACTAAGTACAATGGTGTGTTGGCCTATGCCCTAGAGGCCAATGTTATATTGACCCCTTTTTAGCATACAATATATGTCATGTTAATTATAAAAGATGTTCTTTATTATATTAATTAATTAATATGATAAAGTCCTTAAAATGACTTGTTCGTGGTTGTAAGATATTAAGTTTGACTTGATAGTGAGATTCTATGGGCTACTTTAGAACGTCATTCTCAAATCATCCTTAGTCAAGTATTATTGTGAATAAAGACAACAATGATACGTCGAGACTAGCATGTGAGTAGACTGATGACTATGTCTCACTGGTCAAGGATATGTGATATCAAATCTTTCACATGGGTACACATTAAAGGGTTTTTATGGTGTACCGGACTGACCCACTGATGAAATTCTGGCAAGCGTACCAAAAGTTCAGCAGTATAATAGTAAGTATAAAGTATCGTATCCATAGGGAGCGGTTCACTTTGCAAGATTTTAGTGATCGAATTACCAAGTGAGCAAATTTTTGAGAAAATGATTAATGTGCGGAATTTAAACGGCAAAAAGAAAAGTAAGCAATATAATAAGGGAAGATAGATTTACTTGGATTAGGATTGGATTTCGCTTCTTCGCACCCCTTATGTATGTGAATCCCTTCTTTTAATTATAAATTTGTTATTAATTATACCTTAGCCAAACTGAATTGATAAAACCCCAAGTCACCAGTAGCCTACCATTCAAAGATAATCCATGCAGGCTCTCCCAAGCGACAATTTACCCTCGACTCATTAAGCTCTTAATTAATTAATTATTGTTCCGTTTGTTTGAATCGTCCATTAATTATACTTCCCTATAAATGCTCTTAAATCAAGGGCTGTCACTACCCCATCAATCACAAGATCCCGTTTATCCCTCACATACAATTAACTTTCAATTATGTTACTATCAATTAACTATATGTTCCTATAGATGCTCCTATGAACGGGCTGTCACTCACCAAAACAATTCAATCATCAGATCCCACCTATATTTCCATATAATTAACGAGTACTTTTAGCAATCTGAGGTTAGGTTTCCTATGTCTAGGCTTCCCTAAACTCTAATACTAGCCGGAAATCTCATTCTGTTTTATCCTGATCACTAGCCTACGACTCTGGCGCACGCGCGGAAGTAATGCATTAAGAACAGCATAAAAGTACTGATATAATTAAAAACAGGGATTTATAATTAAAAACAAGAGAATTCACATACACTTAGGGATTGAATCCACTACATCCAATCCTACTGGAGAGCTTAGCTACTCATGGTAGCCATCACAAACCACTGAAGAATCTGTCACATTCTTCAATCCTTGTGCGTCTATCTTTCTATTATATGCCTTTCTCCTCTTCGTCGTCCCCCTTGTTCTGTACAAAAGGTCATATTTATAGACTGGGAAAACCTAACCTAAATCAGGAAGAGATCAATCTGTATTTGCATTTTAATAAGATGGTGCGTGACTTGCGCTTCACCTGCGCTAAACGCAGATGAAGCGTGTCTCTCTTGAAGTTGCGCTCCAGGTGAAGCGTGAAACACGTTGTAGACTTTCTTCAATTCCTCATTTATCCACTTGATCTCTTTCTGATCTTGCCTTTGCTTGATTGGTTTTCCTTGTTTCCCTTTCCTGGCTTGATTTTGTATTTATTTGAACTTGAATTCAAATTGGGGAAAGTTATCCACAGGATCCTTTGTTTAAATGGCTGCTGATCTCATCTTTATTTTGTCCTCATTTAAACTTCAAATCTGCAAACAACCTCCCCATTTAATGCTATTTTCTCATCTATTTCAAATCTTGCATAAATCTGCTCAAAATAACAGATTTCTAATCAAAATAACATCAAATTCAAACCAAATAATTACAATTATTACAATTATTCATAAAAAGGGATTATTTTGGGGCATAAATGATTATTTTAGCCTTGATAAGTGTAAGAAAAACATAGGAAAATATCACATAATTTACACTTATCACCCACCATGGGAATTCTATATGGATTATTATGTATGTCATTAGCGATTCTCACAGTGACAATGATGTGTGTGATCCTTTGACCTGATGTCACTACAGTTCTCAACATGAGAAGTCGTATGCTTTGGTGTCATCAAATGTCATGCCTATAAAGGTAACTACCGAGTATGCCACAAATCATGTGGAGGGATGAGCGTGACTAGATGGGATTGTCCCTTCCACATAATGGAAGTTATATCTTGGGCCCATTGATTGAGTAAGACTACAAAATGCATGGTCGTGCCCAAATAATATCGGTATGTGATATTAATATTATTTGTTACAAGCTTACTTGGGAAATCAAGAAATCGAGATTGAACTATACAAGGATGACACTTTCCATGTCTTGTGTTCAATCTAGATATGTGGACAAATGGACTATACATGCACGATAACATTGGTCGCTACTTGTAATATTAGAATAAGATTTTAATGTTACTGCCAACATAATGGGCATCTACAGGGTCACACACTTAGAACGGGCTGACTTGGACACTGAAACCATAAGATGGTTTTAATTTTTTTGGGCTTTTGATTAGATTAAAGGTCCATGTGATGTGAAACTCAATTAGTAAGACTAAACGGGTCAACCCATTAGTTTGGGCCTACACATGGCCAGGTATCACTAAAGCCTAATGCTCACTATGAGGGTTAGTCACCACATGTATAGAATATATGGATGGTAGCTAATAAGTGATTGCACTAATACTCCAAACCTTAAAGAGAAAATGGTTTTATCTAAATCATATCACCACCCCTTCATAGTGAGAAAAAAAGGCAATCATCCCTCGCCGCCGCTAACACTGCAAAAGAGAGAGTCCTAGTATCGCGTTCATGTGAATATCGGTGGAAGCATAGCTACTCTTGCATGACCGTGGTTTGACAAAAGAATATGATCACTTATCACACTAAAAGGTATACTCTATAACACTATTTAGGGCTTTTGCATGGATTCTTTGAGGGTTTTGGATATATTTAAATTATAAAAATTTAGTTTTTCTGTTGCGTTTGACCTTCCAAAACCTAACACGGCGATTGTAATTGATGATTGTTTCTTCATTGATGGTTGTTAGGTCAACAAATTGTCAATTAGCTTTATTTATTGCACATTTATAAGATTTGAGTTCGGAATTGTCTTTTCAGACACACGTGTCAAAAAATTAAATCTTGTAAAAAATGGCTTACGAAAGTATAACTAAAAAATTGGCTTATAGACATATTTTTTAGAGATAGCAAAGGGTCGCCATACAAAGTGGGCCAACATATATAGCCCACCCTATTTTAAGGTGGGATGGCGGGCAAGCCCACCCAAAAAGTTAAAAAATATTAAAATAAATATAATACATAATAAATATGAATTGTAATAAAAATTTAAAAATATTTTATATTATTTTGGCTTTACATAATATTTTTCCTCAATTTTTATGAAATAATTATAATTAAAATACTAAATATAAATAATAAATTATTTAAAAATGTTAAAGTAGGTGGGGCAGTCTGACAACCCGCCGAGTTGGCATGGTGGGTGGGCTGGAGGGACCTGACCCACATCGCCATTTTTTGTGGGTTAGGCAGGCTGGCCTACCGGACCCAACCCACTTTGCCATCCCTTTTTTTTTGGTGAAAAAATGGGAGTTGCAGAAGAGGAAAAGGGGAAGGGAGTTCCATTAGGTTGAAATGATGGTGGCCATGAGTGAGGGTGGGGGTGGTGGTGAAAGAGGAAGGGCTAAGGTGAAGGTAGGGATGGCAATGAGTACCATTTGGACATGGTACTATAATGCATGTCCCCGTACCCGCGTTTTTTTAAAAGAAAACTCACACTTGCACCCGTACTCGCATGGGCAACAATTTTAATACTCGTTCTCATATTCGTCGGGTGCCTATATGTCCATACTCGCGCTCAATACCCGCAGTTTAGTTAAGTGAAAAAATAGCAACTCAATAAGAAAAACATTAATTTAAAGAAACTATATCTCAATTGAAAAATTACTCCTAATTCCTTCAAACATAATTTTTAATATATCTTCATTCACCAACATAATGGTTTAATAAACATGAACTTCAAAACAGTTTAAAACTTCCACATATTAATTTAATAAACTTGGACTCCATAATAGTTTAATATCACATACATAACATAATAGTTTAATTTGAAATAGAAGCAGGAATGAGGCGCCACTGGGAAGGACAATTATGGTTCCATTGATGTATTTTGTTTACAATTTTAATATGAAATGCTTGAAACGTTTTAATGTTTTGTTCTGATGGTAATTTATATATGAAATATTATTTAATAATTATATGTGTGTGTGCGCATGAGCTTGGGGCGGGCTAGGCATTATAGTCCACGTAGTCACGTCCATCCCCATGAAAAATTACGAGTAAAAATATGTCCCCGTACCCGCTTAGTTGGTTTTAACGTTGTCCATTGCACGTATTTTTTGCGGGTACCCATAGAGCTCAGGCCCAATTGTCATCCCTGACTAGGTGAAGGTAGTTAAGGAATATATTTTAAAAAAACACAAATGGGTGTGGGAATAGCAAATGCCCATTTGTAACCCAATAGTTTCTATCCAAATGGTGGCCATTATTTTTCCCACTATAAAAGATATTTTCCTAACTACCTCCACCTCCACCCATCGCAATCCCTCCCCCTTCCCCTCTTTTCCCACCCATCTCTAGAAGATTTTTTCGCAAAAAATAGCTTTTAGACATTTGTATCTGTAACCCAATTTTGTACTTGGCTAGCTTATGGACAACTGCGCCTAGAGGCCATGTTTTGCAAAAAAAAAAAGTTTTTCCAAACATGTTTGTCCATAAGCCAATTTTTCATTTGGGTCCGGAAGCCATTTTTCATAAATTTTGCCCTACTGATGTGTGTGCGTAATTGGATTACGGACATGTGTGTCCGAATGTCCGAAAATGACTTTCAGACACCCATGTCCATAAGCAACAAATTTTGGGAAAAAAATGATTTCTAGTTGTGGAGTGAGAGAAGATGAGATGAGGGAAGGGGTTGTGGTGGTGGCTGTGGGTGAGGATGGAGTGGTGAAGGGGAAAGGGAAGATATGGGTTAGTTAGGGAAGGGATTTTAAAAAAAAAAAGCAAAATTGGCGTGGGAATAGTAAAAAGGGTTGAGAAAAGCAAAGACCAAAATGGGTTATATATAAACAATCTATTAACCAAGTCCGGTTGCAACATTAGGCGTGTGTGTCCATTTTGGACCCCCTAAAAGTTTTTAAATTAATAATTTTAATTTGTGAAAATTTTGGAATTTGTTGACATATTTGAATATTTTAGTTTTTTTTGTCTTTGACAGGGAATCCCCCATAGACATAGCTATGGGTGTAACCCTCGAGTCTGAGTGGTGGTTAGGTAAAACCCTCCCAAAAGTGATAACTCATGACTTCGAACCCCTAGAAAATGCTTTTAATATAAAATATTAATTTTAGTGATTAAAAAATTAAATAAATAAGAAGTAACAACAGATTATTTATTTAACTTAATCACTAAATCAAGAAGATAGAGAAAAAAAAATTAATTCAAGATAAGTTGTAATAAAAAAATAAAATAATAATAAATTAATGTCAATTAGCTTAGCAAAAAAATGTCAATTATATTGAAGTTCCTAAACTAATGAATATCAATTTGAATTTTAGAATCTAAAACATAATTTATTTTTTAACAATAATATCAACTTGTGACACAAAATCCACAAAATTATCAATTATATATATGGAACGTCTCCTGATCTCCAACCTTCCGAATCCAAAACTTATGTCACAACATAATAATTCTTCTCACCCCTATCTCGTTGTTGTAAAAGGCAGCTTTAGACAACACATCTGAATTGCAATCCATGGTCAATTCCAAGTCCAACTTGATCGAAATCCATTCGGAGTTGAAGTCAAAGAAAATAAAGCATCTTTATATATATACTTCGAATTGACCAACTCGTTAAATATTTATTCTTCATTGTATCATCGGAGTTTGACAAAGCCCTAAATTTACTGTAATAAAATTATAAAAATATCACAATTTAATTTAAAATATTTGGCACGCTATAAAAAATCTTGCTGGTTAATTCAATACGCCCTATATCTCCGGACACCGGGTGACACTTACTGTCACAAATAGAAATCCCTTTCAATAATTGTCATTTTCATGGAGAGCTTAGCTTCCGTATATCAATAACATCATAGGATGGATACACTAATCACAAAAGGAAAAATAATCAGCTTCGAATTTGGCTCTAATCCATAACCAAGATATAAGTTTTATCAATTCTATCACCCCACCCTTATTAGTATGTAGATGATATATGTGTCCGGCCACTTAATTAATAAGCTTAAAATCTCATACATATCAGGCCTTGTTTAATTAATTTTAGAATTAAATGTTTTTATTTTTATTTATAATTATAAAAATATATCATATTTTGTTTTTAAATATCTATTTATAAAATAATAAAAATATATTATTATTATTATTACTATTTCTTATATAATATTTCATAAGAAAAAATAAATTAAAAAGTTTATATATATATATATTTGTATAATTAAATAAAAATAAAAATAAAAATAAAAATGTTTTCTTAAATATATCATCCATGCCCCTTAAATATTCACCAATTAAATATTGACATACAGTAATAACTGAACAGAAAAATTATATTACTATATATTTTTTTTTTCAGGGAATTACACTTCAGCAAGCAGATTATTATTGGCAAGGGAATACAAGAAATTATAAAATAAAATTATTTGAAATTAAGACGATAGAATGTGAAGCTAAGTCACGTACAGACGGTGTGGAACTGTGGTTGTTCCTGAATTATTATGCAAAAATCAATAAAGGAAGTTATCTAACACACACACATGAATAACTTGTACAACAAGAATGTAATGAATGTATAGTTATGTTTATTGTTTCCAACTGCAATAGCTTGATCAATCTTCTGGTGTTAATATTGCTAGCTATGGATGACCTTTATTTCCACCTGATGGTGGCGCAGGGGCATTATTTTTAACCGATGACAAGAGATACCCGAATTGTCTCGGCCACTGATCATCTTGTGATGATAATGGCCTGCACGCTGCTCCAAATTCAGCCAAAATGGTGAACATCATCACCACCACAACTACTATCACCAGGGTCTTCTTGTATGAGAAAGCCATCATAAGTACTAAATGAAACAAAAAATTATAAGCAAAATCAAGAATTAATAATGTATTAATTGTGAGGTTGTGGTGGGACTGGGAGCATATATATGCGAAACATTTATATATATATATATATAGGAATTGGGATTGGATTCTACATGATATCAATTGACCCGTATCTGTTCTGCTATAGTTTAGCTTGACTGAAAATATATGGCTTCATGCTTTGACGGTTGAAATTAATTTTGCTTGAAAATAACCAAAATTTAATTAAATGAATTTAATCAAACACGCACAGTGACTAGGACTTATAATAAGTAACACGCTATAGCTCTAGGTAAGTAAATTGGGTTAAGATTAATGGAAAGCTACATTCGTGTAACACAAGAGTACATGCTCACATAAAGTAGTATAGGTGTTGCGCGCAATCCCTGTGTATTCATGCAGAAAATTAATTAATGAGATCAAGCAAATTGAAACGGAACGATGAAAATTTTGTAAACACAAAATGGTGTGTTGCGTTTATAAGTGTGTGCATATGCTAATTACTCAATAGTCAATAGTCAATATTAATATTAATATTTATTTAATAAGGGTGAATTTGATTATAGAAGTTCTAATATCATATTTATAATCAACTAGAAAACTATATCAAATTAAAACTTCAACCATATATTGAAAGAAGGCAATGGATATTTTATATGCATGAAATTATGTCAAATGCAAACTACACCTCAACTGAAAAATCGAAAACCGAATTAAATCGAAAACTGTAAAAATTGAAATTTTTGGTTTTCGGATCCAATGTTAGAAACCGATACAATCTAATCCAAACCAAACTTATATATACATATATTATTATTTATAAAATAATTATATATTTATACATGTATACATATATATTTATAAAATTACTTATACTAATATACTTTTTATAATTGTATTATATAATATCATGTTAATATTTATATAAATATATCAATTTAGACAAAAAGCCATGTTGTCATTTATTGTTAATAAAGTCAACAAGGAAGATGGTCACCACCACCATTATTATTATTGTTGTGGTTGCTGACGTTGTTTAATTTAAGTATACACATATGTATATTTATTAAAGTCTCATATATTTTTATATAATATTAAATTATTACCGGTTTAATCGGTTTGATTAACTCAGTACTTCAACCGAATTGCTCACTGGTTTAAGTTTTATAACATTGGTTTCATGTTCTTCTTTTTATGTAATTTTATATTTATTTTAATAAATATAATTCTAATAAAAAATATTTACTAATATTTCATATTTTATCACTTAATACAATAATTTATTAAAAAATTATTAACGGTATAAGACTTTGTATAACTTATACTGGTGTAAGTTGAACCCTACTCTTTATTGTCTCTTAATTTAAAAAATCACAAACCGATTCAAATCGAACTGCAAACACCCCTACATGAAATACTATAATCTTTACATTATAGTAATTAAGTTGTGTCCCAGTAAAAAAATTGTTACACTTTTTTTTTCTTTTTTTCTTATCACATTACTTATCGTACTTTTTTTTTATAATTTTTTTCTATTGTTTATCTCTTCTACATTTATCACACCCCAATTTTTAAGTGTCAAAATATTTTTATACCTTTTCTTTAGATCTCTTTTTTGTATCTTTTTTTTTTTCTTTCAAACTCGACTAACGCTATGCTTGGTCAATATAAAATAGCCAAGAAAGGGAGGAAAGAAGACTTAGAAGAGAGATGTAAGAGAAATAGAATTGATAGGTTATTTGGGGTAGTGTAGAAAAGTAAGCGGGTGCGGGTCCATACTTTACACATTTCTTCCATGAGGGAAACAACGTGCATTGTTCTTAATTTTTTTTTTATTTATTTCTCTCGCGTCAAATAACATAAAAATTTTATTTATTTTATTATTTTTCTCTATTTTTTCTTCAACCAAATATAGTGTAAATTAAGTTGTTGCATTAGGCATAGTTAGAATTAAAAATTTATATTTTGTTTCATTATTTTAATATACTACAAGAAATCAGCGATTTAGTGACAAATGGGTAGCGTCAGCCTACACTAAGTTGATTTTTTTTTTTTACATTTTTTATGTAGCATTGGCCTGGCCGACGCTAACTTTATTAAATAGTGACGGCCTAGCCGACGCTAATGATAAAATATTTTTTTTATTTTTTTATTTAGTGTCAGTCTGACTGATGCTAAAGGGAAAAAAATAATTAGCGTAGGTCTTCATAAAGTTAGTGTCGGTCTGGCCGACGCTAATTTAATTTCTTGTTATTTTTTCATTATGTATATATTATTTTGCACTATAAATTTCAAGAAACAAACATAGCGTAATGATAATGCTTCTTCTTGGTATAATGTAGGTTGTGGGTTCGATTCTCACAATTGATAAATTTGGGGAGAAAGAATTTAAAAAAAAAATATTAGTGACGGCGATGGCTAAAGGCCGACGTATCGATCGTAAAATGTCATCGTCACTAATTATGAAATAGCGACGATTTTTCCTCTATAGCGACGACTTTTGACCGTCGCTAAAAACCGATTTTCTTAGTATATTCCTCAAAAAAAATAATATATATTAATAAAGATTCAAATTTTGACTTGTATAAAATATTAGTAAAAATTTTAAACTTTAATATATAACTTTTTTTGTCAACAAAATTTAATAACTATCTATGATGCATATATATAACACATGATACAGAAAAATCGTGATACATGTACGTACCAAATATGATATATGCATGTTAAAATTTTACATTAATAGTGTAAGTACTGGATAGTTGACTTATGGATAACCAATAGCAGAATTTGAGAAACGTCCCTCTTCTTATATTGATATCTTGAATGAGTTTGGATAATATATCCCTTGATCAGGCCATCTTTCCTCAAGATACGTTAGTATTGATGTCAATTGTCAAACTCAAAGGTAGTAGCACCAAAAAGATACAACAACAAAAAAAAGAAGAAATAAGAGTAAATTATTTAATGGATGTAGATGCGCGTTATGTGGGAGTAGATCAATATCTATACTATTATAATTTGGAAGATTTTTTTTTACTGTTCATTTAAGGTTGGAAATTTTTTTGTCATGCTTTGGGTCTTTCATTCTTATGGGCCGTGTGAAATTTTTAGCTTCCACGCGAATTTTAACCAATCACATAGAGTGTATTGGAACGAGTGTGTTGATAACACTCCTCTTTTTGTTTACTATTCATTGGGGGCTTTATTTTTTTGTTGCGTTAAAACCAATTGTGTGTCATTGATTTTTTTAATATTGGACTTTTTTATCAGGTTGTACATTTATATTGGACTGATTCATATTTGATGTTGGTAATGACTTTATGAATTTTATGTACCCTTTAAGGGAGACCATCTTATTAACATGTACCATTTACATGTACCCATTTTCATTTTTCAAAATTTTTTATTCTCTTTTTTCGTAAAGTTATTTTTTTATAAATCACATTTATCCTTCACGGGAGGCAGTCTTGCTCATATTGTTTTCTTTTTCTTTTTGTTTCTTTTCACAATTTCATCTTTTATTGTTATTATATTAAAACATTTTCTCTCATTATTCGTTCATATTATTTTGTTTCATTATAAAAGTGATATTTTTATAAACCATGAGTATCCTCAACGTGAAACAGTTTTGATCCTACATTTTTTTCTCTTTTTATAATTTAGTTTTCTTTTTTATTATTATATTAAAATAATTTCTCATTATTTATTCTTGTTTATATGTTTCATTATATAAAAACTAACATTAAGTAATACAATAAATGTGTTGATTTACATTACTTTTAACATAATATTTTAATATATCATTTATTTTTCTATTTTATTCATTAATGTTTTCATTTATTATCTCACTCATATATTCTATTTATCTTTTTAATCTATATTAAAATTCCTATTTATCTCACTTTTAATTTTCTGTTTTTGTTATTATATTAATATATTTTCTCTCATTATTTGTTCATATTAATATGTTTCATTACAAAAGTGATTTTTTTATAATATTACTTAGGAATAGATTTTTGTTTACTATTCATTGGGGGCTTTATTATTTTCTTTGTTGGGTTAAAACCAATTGTGTGTCATTGACTTTTTTAATATTGAACTTTTTTATCGGGTTGTACATTTACATTGGACCGATTCATATACGATGTTGGTAATGACTTTATGAATTACATGTACCCTTTACGTGAGACCGTCTTATTAACATGTACCATTTACACGTACCCATTTTCATTTTTCAAAATTTTTTATTCTCTTTTTCGTAAAGTTATTTTTTTATAAACCACATTTATCATTCATAGGAGGTAGTCTTGCTCATATTGTTTTCTTTTTATTTTTGTTTTTGTTTCTTTTCACAATTTCATCTTTTATTGTTATTATATTAAAACATTTTCTCTCATTATTCGTTCATATTATTTTGTTTCATTATAAAAGTGATATATTTTTATAAACCATAAGTATCCTCCATGTGAAGCAGTTTTGATCCTACAATTTTTTTTTTTCTTTTTTTATACTTTAGTTTTATTTTTTATTATTATATTAAAATAATTTCTCATTATTTATTCCTGTTTATCTGTTTCATTATATAAAAACTAATATTAAGTAATACAATAAATGTGTTGATTTACATTACTTTTAACATAATACTAGTCTAATACCCGTGCGTTGCACGGGACATGATATATGAATTAATAAAATAATATTAATGAATAAATTTAATATTAAAATATAAAAAAGTAAACAATTGTTGAATATAGAGTTAAACAGAATATAAAATTAACTCCACCATGATGTGAATGTTTTCCGACTCAACAGGATTGCCTCCCATAGATGATACACGTGGTTAAACAAAAAAACATAATACAAAATTAAAGTTAAATATAAGACAAATTATATATATATAAGTTTTTTATTTATTATAATTGTAAATAGAATGACAAATTGTTTGCGTTGAAATTTAAAAACAATATTTTTATTTGATGAAATTAATGAAAATCTTAAAATTAATATTTTTTTCTCTAACATTGTTTTTAATATAACTCTTCCTTTGAAAACACACGTGTTCATTTGAATGATTATAAGTCATGCACCATTTTGTACAATCTAAAAGACAAATTTATATTTCTCAATAATATGGTAGAAATATTGCTTTAATTTTAATGTTATGGTTTGGAAATTTTGAATAACTTATTGCACTAAGAATTTTAAAAGTATAAACATCATCAAACATATCAAATTATTCATCTGTAACGTATGGACTGTTAATAAGAATTAAAATATTCAAAAAGATGTTATATTTCTAAAATAAAAATGGCAACAATTAATTAAATAACTAAATGTCCATTAATATCATACTTTTAGAATACTTATATATATATATTTAGATATTGAAAAATAACTAACTTCTTATGAACGTTAATAAGCATGGTATATATAATATATCTATCTTTTAACTTCTCCTCCCATTTCCAATCACCCATTCCATCAACTCTCCTATCATGAAATCTTATTTCAATTTTTCTTAAGTCTTATTCACTCTAATATCATATTTTCTATCCCGACTGCACTTCCCATATTTAACTAAAAACATTTTACATCAAAGAGTGCTTAATTTAATAATTTCGTATTATTTATTTTTATTATTGCCTCCATTTTTTGATTTATGCATTTTATCACAATTAATTTAAGCGACTTTTAATTATTTTTCAGGTATTAATATTTGTAATTTCTCAAATAAATTAAATTATTTTATTAAGCAAAACAAATATTAGTAAAAGTTATAGGCTTTTGAGGTAAATTCTTAAGAACAATAATAAGCATAGAACCTATCTTTTAACTTCTCCTCTCATTTCCAATTATCCCTTCCATCAACTTTTCTATCATGGAACTCTTATTTCAATTTTTTTTAAGTCTTATTCCTTCTAATATCCTCTTTTCTATCCTGACACTACTTCCCATATTTAACTAAAAGTATTTTATATCAAAGAGATGTACATGAGACTAGTAATTTTCATTTTCATTTGTTAAATTGTGCATAGTTTAATAATTTCGTATTATTTATTTTTATTATTGCGTCCACTTTTTGATTTATGTATTTTATTACAATTAATTTAAGCCACTTTTAATTAATTTTCAGGAATTAATATTTGTAATTTCTCAAATAAATTAAATTATTTAATTAAGTAAAACAAAGATTAGTAAAAATTATAGGCTTTTGAGGTAAATTCTTATGAACGTTGATAAGCATAGAACCTATCTTTTAACTTCTCCTCCTATTTCCAATCATTTCATGCATCAACTCTCATATTATGAAACACTTGTTTCAATTTTGGATAAAATATGTTTCTGGTCCCCCAAAATATCACGATTTTCCCATTTGGTACCCCAAAATTTTTGCCCAAGTGGTCCCCCGAAAATTATAATACATTCCCATTTGGTCCCTCTGTTAGTGAACCGTTTATTATCTCTGTTAAATGCTTGCATGCCAGCTTAGGTGGACCAAATAAGCGTACATGACATGCATATGTGTCATCTTATGTGTCCTACATGACAAAATAAACCTACAGGTGGTTTAATCAATGCCTTTTTGTGAGTCACATTGATGAACTCTATAATTGTTTTTTTCATGAAATGTTATGATATAAGTCATGTAGGACACATAAGATGACACATATGCATGCCATGTACGCTTATTTTGTCCACCTAAGCTGTCACGCAACCATTTAACAAAGATAATAAATAGTGCACTAACAGAGGAGCCAAATGGGAATATATTATAATTTTTAGGGGATCACTTGAGAAAAAAAATTTGGGGGACCAAATGGGAAAATCCTGATATTTTGGGGTCCAAAAACATAATTTAACCTTCAATTTTTCTTAAGTCTTATTCCCTTTAATATTCTATTTTCTATCCCGACGCCACCTCCCATATTTAACTAAAAGCATTTTACATCAAAGAGATTCATATGTGGCTAACATTCTTCATTTTCATTTGTTAAAAAATGCTTGATTTAATAATTTCGTATTATGTTTATTATTGCCCCTCTTTTTTATTTATGCATTTTATTGCAATTAATTTAAGCCACTTTTAATTATTTTCATGTATTAATATTTGTAATTTCTCAAATAAATTAAACTATTTAATTAAGTAAAACAAAGATTAGTAAAAGTTATAGGGTTTTGAGGTAAATTCTTATGAAAGTTAACAAGTATAGAACCTATCTTTTAACTTCTCCCATCTCCAATCACCCCCTCCATTAACTCTCCTATCATGGAACTCTTATTTCAATTTTTCTTAAGTCTTATTCTATCTAATATCCTCTTTTCTATCCCCACGTCAAAGAGATTCATATGTGACTAACATTCTTCATTTTCATATGTTAAAAAGTATTTGATTTAATAATTTCATATTATTTATGTTTATTATTGCTCCCACTATTTGATTTATGCATTTTATCACAATTAATTTAAGCCACTTTAATTATTTTTCAGGTATTAATATTTGTAGTTTCTCAAATAAATTAAATTTAATTAAGTAAAACAAAGACGAGTAAAAGTTATAGACTTTTGAGGTAAATTCTTATCAACATCAATAAGCATAAAACCTATCTTTTAACTTCTCCTCCCATTTCCAATCACCCCCTCCATCAACTCTCCTATCATGAAACTCTTATTTCAATTTTTCTTAAGTCTTATTCCCTCTAATATCCTCTTTTCTATCTCGACGCCACTTCCCATGTTTAACTAAAAGCATTATACATCAAAGAGATTCATACGTGACTAACATTTTTTATTTTCATTTGTTAAAAAGTGCTTAATTTAATAATTGGTATTATATTTATTTTTATCATTGCCCATACTTATTGATTTATGCATTTTATCTCAATTAATTTAAGTCACTTTTAATCATTTTTCATATATTATTATTTGTAATGTATTAAATAATTTAAATTATTTAATTAAGTAAAACAAATAGTAGTAAAAGTTATAGGCTTTGAGATAAATTAGATGATATATCTTTATTATTATTATTATTATTATTATTATTATTATTATTTTTATAAGTTAGTAATAGTGTTTTTTCCATTAACATAATTAATGATATTAATAATGCTAACAATTTAATATATAAAAAGTCACTTACTATTTTTAGAAGTTTTATTGAAGAGAATTTACCATTTTATCCTCCTTTTAGATATCAAAGGATCACTTCACTACGTTACTTTTATATATATAAAGATTTCAATATATCATTTATCTTTCTATTTTATTCATTAATGTTTTCATTTATTATCTCATTCATATATTTTATTTATCTTTTTATTCTATATTAAAATTCTTATTTGTCTCACTTTTAATTTTTTGTTTTTGTTATTGTATTAATATATTTTCTCTCATTATCCGTTAATATTAATTTGTTTCATTATAAAAGTAATATTTTTATAAGTCATGGGTATCCACTATCTTCCTTGTGAAGCAATTTTTCCTCCTACATTTTTTCCTTTTTTTATCACAATTTAATTTTCTTTTTTTTTATTATTATCTTAAAATAACTTCTCTCATTATTTAATCCTATTTATCTGTTTCGTTGCATGAAGACTCACATTAAGCAATACAATAAATGTACTGATTTACATTAAATTTAACATGATATTTCAATATATCATTTATGTCTTTATTTTATTCATTAATATTTTCATTTATTATCTCACTTATTTATTCTATTTATCTATTTACTCTATATTAAAATTGCCCATCCATAACACGTGTCATGTTTTCTCACTTGCGTTTCATTAATTTTTTTATTGACAATACAATAAAGTGATTTTTTTTGTGAACCATACAACTATCTTCCATGTGAGGCAATCATTCTCCAGCCGTTTTCTTTTATTTTTATTACATTTTCATTTTCATTTTTATTATATTAAAACAATTATCTCTCTATTTTATTCATTAGTGTTTTCATTTATTATCTCTCTTATTTATTCTATCTTCTCTATATTAAATTTTTTTCGCTTAGTACACATATCACATTTTTATCAATTTATTTATTATTTCATAATTAATAAATGTCATATGAGCTTTAACTTGAAATGAATGAGTTGAGTTTAATGTGAAACCTTTACAATTGTGGTCACAATTAAAAATCACTTATATACATATCAAGTAAGAAACATGTTAGATGATAAATTAACGAAAAGATTACTTCGCAATTATTTTTATCAATTTATTTATTATCAGAATATAATTTTTTATTCTTTTAGACATCGTATTAAACTCTAAGTACTCTAAATGGATGAATATCTCATTCTATATTAAAATAATTTTAAAATGTGATAGATGAAATAAACCTTTAATTTTACATCTAAATATAGTATTAAATTTATATTGAACAAGATTACATATCATATTAATATTCATATGAATTATTGATGGTCAAACTGATATTGAAATACCAGATGTTTTATTGATAAAGTCTACAGGTAATACAATTGGAGATATAGTTTCCTTTGCCTATTCTAACTTGCTATCAAATTTTGAAAACATAGAATTGTTTCAAGATAAAGCAACTTTTGCTCCTACATTGGATGTTGTTTACTGCATCAATGAAAATGTCATGACATTATTTCTAGGAGAAGAAATTATGTACTTGAGTTCTGATATATACTATATGGAAGGTGGATGAGGAAGTCAGTATTGAAGTCGATTGGTTGATAACTGAATTCTTAAATGATATTAGGTGCTTTAGGCTCCATGACCATAAGTTGGTGTTAAAGATTGAAGTGATTGTTATGCTAATGACGAATTTTCATATATCCATTCGACTTTGCAACGAAACTAGATTAATAGTTGATTAGTTAGGTTCTAGTGTTATTGGAGAAACCGTTATTACGGGAACACATTTGGGAACAAATGTATCTATTCATCAAATGAATTTAATTCCATCTAAAAATCTCACCCCATTAAAATTCTAACAAAGGCAGTTTCCATTTTTCGTTGCTTTGCTATGACCATAAAAGTCAAGGCCAGACATTGTCACATGTTGGTGTGTATTACCAAGGTCTGTTTTCTCTCATGGTCAATTATATGTTGTTGTATCTAAGGTTAAGTCTCAATAAAGACTTATGATTCTTATATGTGATGATAACTTTAAGTGTACTTGTAATGTTACAAAAAATATTGTCTACAAGAAAATGTTTCAAAAAATTTAAAAGAAGCAATATTGCTTATAGTGTTCATTTGTAATTATTAGATGTGACTAGCTATTTCATGTTTGCAAATCCATTTTATTTTGTTAGTTTGTTATATTCTTAATCTACTAACAAGTATCAAATTAAATATTAAAAATTAATTAATTTTATGATTTAATATTTACATATATTAAACAGGTTAAATATATTATTAAAATTCAAAATTAAATATTTATTTGAATAATAAATCCCTACATCACACGGGTTGGATACTAGTTTCCTATATATGGCTAGAAACTAGACATCCTAAATTTATCTTATTGTGTGTGGTAAGTTATATCGGAATTCTATTATAGAATGTCTAACATATATAACATTTTCTGTACAAACCTATGCTTGTAGCTAACGATTTTAATTATAAAAAATAATTTCTAACATTATTATAAAAGTTAATTTTCAGTTACTAGCTAGGTTCAGACTTCAGAGGTTTAAATTTGGGTCATTATATATAATAAAAGCATGTATGGAGATATATCATCTTAGATTTTTTTTTCTTTCAAAATAACATATGTATTCTAACGAAGTCAATCATGTTCGATCGAGTCGGATAGTAATTTTACAGGTAAAACTCTCATTATAAATATTTAAGAGAATTGTATATCTAGAATTCGAATTTAAGACCATTAATTAAGCTGAATTTTAGAAAACAAATTTAAACTGGAAAAAATGTCATTTGAAATAAATATACGTGTTCAACTTTTTTTCTTTATCCTATAGTTTGAAACAATTCACATTGCTGAATATGGTCATGAACCTCACTTTAGAAATGGAAGTCAAATATTATAAAAGAAATATAGTAATGAAAGTTACACAACCCCGAGTCCAAGGTTTCAGTCAGCATTCTCTTATTGGCGTACTGCATTGCATATCTGAAACAAATTCTGGTAATTAGGTGAAACGTACTCATTTAATTCTATCGTATAATAAAAATTCCGATTTTGATAATATGAAGGATAAGATTAAATTTTTTTATTAAACTAAAAAATATTTATCATTCATTTATATTTCTAATATAATGAACATTTTCTACTTTTTATAATCTTAATTAATACCAAATTAAATTTTACTACAAAGCATTTTCTTTAATTTTTTCTCCTAAAGGAAAATATGGTTGACGTACTATTAGAATGTAGGAAATTAAGAGGCGTGGGTAGAACGGCAAAAGTGGTCATAGTTCAAATAAAAATGGCGAGAGTTGTGAAGGATAGAACAAAAGGAAGCAGCAAAGAAAGAGAGAGTAAATAAACACGAAGACCACTGAATCCACACCGTTTAGGCAGTTTAGCAATAGACAGTGGTCTCTGTTAAGAAGATCAATTTCACGGATCGAGTCTATACAATACATGACCCTCCCCCACTTCACGGAACTATATATTATATGGTCTTTCCTCTTCTTCGGTCCAAGTGCGTCATAACAAGGGAATTAATATCCATAGTTTTATCAACATTAAAAAATTTAAAAAGAAGATACAAGAATAAAATGTTCAAAATGCGCGCTGGAAAAGAGCTAGTAATTAAACACAACACATTAAGATTTAAGAGCACTTATTTACTATTACTGGAACAAATTAATTAAACATTGATTGATTTCGTCATAATTAAGGAGTAATATAAGCACTATGTCACATTGTCACATGCATTTTCTCTTCCGGTTTCCTCACGCTATTCTACTTTTTAATTTCCTTCCATGGACGTGACTCACTAATTTAAGAGTTGGGTTGGATAAATTTTTTTGAAATAACTTCTAGAGAAAAAAATACAATAAATAAGTAAATTAAAATGAATTCAACTTCTAGTATATATATATATATTTATTTGTATCTTAAATCTAACATATATTTTATATTTTAATATATTTATTCATTATTAAAAATACATATTTAAAAATATTAATTATATAAGATATATGTATATGTATAAAATAAAATATCAGTTATTAATATATATTGATATATTCGATTTCCTTGCTAAATTAGCCCAACAAATATATATATATATATATATATATTCTAATTTTGAAAATATTTAATAAAAAAATTCTATCACTAAAAACAAAGTTTTAATGTTAATTTCTTATCGTATGATTAGAAATGTTTTATTTTTAAATCTTGATATAAGTAAAAGTATTTTAAAATTGTGATGCAAATTTGTCTGTATTTATTTCTTTGTAACAATATATATTATCTTCTTTACTAAAAACATAAAATCCAAAGTTGTATAATAAAAGCATATTTTTTTGCTGACAATTAAAAAAAGTGAGATATAATGAAATTCTATTGTAATTTTTTAAAATTCTTATATTATTTTTTAAATATACATAAAATAAAATAAAATGTATATTCTTAGATTTTGGACCTGTGCCTAACTCAACCCCAAAAACTAGCTTGTAAGGTGAGGATTGCCCAAGCTTATACTTTAACTTGGTATGGATTAAAACAAGCATCACAGAGCTGGTATGCAAAATTGTCACAGGCACTGATACGGTATGGTTTCCAACAATGTCATTCTAATCATAGCATGTTCATTTACACTTCTGGAGATATTTTTCTTGCCACACTGGTTTATGTGGATGACTTAATTATTGCTAGCAATGATCCTGGTGCATGTACTAGTTTCAAGGACTATCTCAGTACCTGTTTTCACATGAAAGATCTTGGGAGACTTAATATTTTCTTGGCCTTGAGCTCTCATATGGAAACACAAGTTTGTTTTTATGCCAACGCAAATATACTCTTGACATTTTGAAGGAGTGTGGAATGTTAGATTGCAAGCCTTCCAATTTTCCTATGGAACAACATCATGGTTTGAGAAGTGACATGGGGGAGCTATATTCAAATCGTTCCCAATATAAACGATTGCTTGGTCGACTAATTTATCTTACAATCATTCGGCCAGAGATTGCTTACTTTGTTCACATCTTAAGCCAATTCTTGCAGGAACCTAGAGAGGCACATAGGGAGGCAGCAACACACATTCTTCGTTACTTAAAATCATCACCAGGACAAGGTATCATGATACCCGTCAACAATAATTTGCAGCTTGAAGGTTTTTGTGATTCAGATTGGGCCTCTTGTCCCACTACAAGGCGGTCCATTTCTGGTTATGCTATGAAGCTCGACTTAGTGCCCATATCATGGAAAACGAAGAAACAAACTACTGTTTCAAGATCTTCCAGTGAGGCTGAATATAGGGCAATGACACATGCTACTAGTGAAATTATTTGGTTAAGAGGTTTGTTATCTGAACTTCAAGTTTCCTGTCATGGTCCCACAACATTATTTTGTGATAATCAGTATGCGATTCACATAGCAGCAAATAGCGGACCAAGCACATTGAGATTGATTGCCATTTTATTAGAGAACATATGCAAGCTGGTACAATTGTTGCAACTTATTTGCCCACAAGACAACAATTTGCAGATATATTCACAAAGGCATTAGGATGCAAGCTTTTTCATGAGATGTTATCCAAGTTGGGAGTTCATGATCTTCACTCTCCAACTTGAGGGGGGTAATGGAGATATTATCATCGGTTTGTTATGTTTAGATTAGTTTGATAAGTTGATAAGTTTGTTATGTTTAGATTAGTTTGATAAGTCTGTATTTTGAATTTGTATTTTAAATCTTCTGCACCTTTTTTTTATAGGATAATCTAGAGTGGTTACATCTTTGTTACCACCAACCTGTATATATATTGATCACTATTTATGAATGAGAATCAAGTTCTTCATAAAAAAAGGGTGAGGATTGCCCGAACTTATATATCTCTAGGCAATATGAGACTCTAACATATATGATATATTTCGTCTCTTTTAAACACGTCTATGAAACACTGTATAAGATACGATATATATTGAAAATCAAGTCATTGAATAGGATTTGTTTTTTCGGACAAGAGTCTTTCTTTTTGTTAAAAAAAAAAAACGAAAGTCACTTAATACTTAATAGTGAAATAGAACAACCTCAACCCATCAAAGTGACTCCACTATTATAACCCAACTAAAATCGGAGGCCCACACCCTCACAGTTTATGCCTTATAGCACCATCGCCACCGACAAATTTTAAGAACCATATAAAGTGAACATGAATATAGCATCGATCAGAAAAAATGAATAGACAAACTATAAAATCAGAGTTGGAATTGTCTGGATAGGTATTTTATTTAAAATTATAAAATAAATTATTTTAAAGAAAATTTTAACATTTCAACTTGTTGATAAAATGGCAGGCCAAATTATACTCTTTTTTTGACACTTTTTATAAGGCTCTCTTTAGTGTGAACCAATTGAAAAGGTGTTGCATAATACATAATTATAACTGGTATATTAACATGTGTAATACGCCAATAAATATATAATTTTATTTAATTAAAATTAAATGTATAATAATTAATATTTTTAAAATAAAAAATAAAAAAATTTGGATAATTTTTTAATTTTAAATTCTAATAGTAGATTATATTTCACTATTAAAATCTATTTTACATTATTTGATAATAAGATATAATATAAAAAATTAAATCATAAATATAAGTATTGGTGATTAGCGACGACTTCGGCCGTCGCTACAGGGGAAAAATCGTCGCTATTTCATAATTAGCGATGACCAACTAGTCGTCGCTAAAAACCTCGTCGTTAATACTTGTGAGAATCAAACCCACAACCCTGCCCGATACAAAGAAGGAGCATTACCGTTACGCCAAGTTTGTTTCTTGGAATATATAGCGCAAAATATTATATATAGTGAAAAATAATAAAAAAAAGTGACGGCAAGACTGACACTAACTTTACGAAGGCTGACGCTAAATTTTTTTTCCTTTAGCGACGGCCTGGCCGACGCTAAATAAAAAAAATTAAAATATATATATATTTTTTAATAGTGATGTCTTTAGCGTCGGCCATTGCGTCGGTCTGGCCGACGCTAATAGCGACGGTGTCGTGGCCGTCGCTACAAAGCCGTCGTTAAATAGCGAATTTCTTATAGTGAAAATTAAGATTTATTAAAATTTCAAGGTGAGGTCTCAAAATTATTATATAGAGAGTTGATTTATTCGTTAGATATTTATAGAATCCAACATCTATTATTTTAAACTCATATCTAACGATGGAAATATAGTTATGTATAATACAACATTTTTAAATTTGTACACCGTAGATTTAATCTTCTTATAAACACTAGAGATTCAATATTTTATAACATCAAAATGATATCCTAATTTGAGTAATTTTTAGATTATTGTTTAAAATTTTCTAATTATCCGAGTGTAACAAACTCGTTTAAACAAAACATTGTGAGATTGACAAAAATCATAATGTTTTGACATATATAGTTCTCGATCTGAATGTTTAATTTTTATTATTCCAGCCTTAATATATCAAATTCGTGTGTCAATATCTCAATATCTTCCCATACTCCCTGCAATCCTGCATATATACTATTCTTGCTATACCATTTTCTTAACTTTTTAATTAATTTATAATAATATAAATATAAATTAAACATTATATATAATATGAATAAGCTAGGTCCAATTGAAGTTCCACTTTGATTTTTTCATACTCACCCTACTTCTTCTATATTCTCTTTTTATTTCATTTTTAATATTTATATACAACTACACTTTCCACACCTAAATTTTCTGATAATAGTCATTGGCCATCATAATAAGGATACAGTATATGGACAAGGTATGTAAGCGCACGAAAAAGATGAAGAAAGTATACTAGTATATGCACCACTCAAGGTGGAATTCTCTGGTGCTATTTATAGCAATTTTATGAGGTGACTCTCCTTCGGACCTAACTATATATATAAGCATGAGCGAGCAGATCGGTTTAGGACGAAAGTCATAGACAAATTCCTTAATTGTTTTTGTTTGACAGTTTCGTCTTTCGTGTTTGACATGCATGCATATTGTAAGTGAGACAGAGCAGAGTATTTTGGGTTAAAGATGGTAGTTAGAATTTAATTTCGCTATCTCAAGATTCAAACTTCTGCCCTGTTTGGTAGAGTGGAAATGGGGAGAAGAGAAGTGAAATGAGTGGAAGTGGGGAAAATAGACCTATTTCTCTTGTTTGGCGGTGGAAATGAGGAGAAATGCACTCTATGGTGGGTCCCACACTAAGGTTTATTTTTCTGCAAAACAGGCGAGAAATGCAGAGAAATGAGCAGAAATGCACTTTATGGTGGGTCCCACACCAACCCCTTTCACATTTCTCTTCTATTTCTCACCTATTTCACTCACACCAAATAATCTACTTTCACATTTCTTTTCTATTTCTCACCCATTTCACTCACACTAAACAACCCTTATTTAATTTCTCCTCTATTTCACCTCCATTTCTCTTCTATTCATTTTTTTCTTTCAATTTTTCTACTCCTACCAGATAAAGCAATGTTACTGAAAGAATTTGAAGGAACACAAGTAGCAAAAAATAAATTAATAATTTTTTTCCTTCTTCAAGTAAAAAAACAAAAGTAGCTAGAGAGAAAAATTTATTCACTACTACAAAATTTGCCTTTAGCGGCCTTTATTATATATTTTAGCGGCTATAAAAACTGCCCCTAAAGCTTTTACCGGCATTTAGTTTATAGCCAGCTTATCCAGGGTCGGTAAATATGTTACCGGCATTTATATCGATGGTAAAAACCTCTTTAATGGCCGGGAAAACTATAAATATTTAGTGGCAATTTTACCAGCTATTTTAATGGCCACAATATATAGTTTTTCAATTAGTCTTTTTTCACGTATTCACTGACCTTTAAATATTGCCGGTAAATGTGTAAGAAGACTTTAGTTATTGCCAATAAAATTTGTATGTATTCATCAATTAATGCTTGTAGCTAGAAAACTAGAGAAACGTTTTTTAATTAAACCAATATATTTATTTTAATATTCAAACGAACAAATTAACTAGACATTTAATTTCATATGTAATTTGATTATTAGAATTTCAACAAGCATCAAAACAATTTTCTACTGGTTAAGTAATTATATTCTATACAATAGAAACAGTGATAGAATATGAACATAACAATAGTATAAACAATTTCCTACTAATATAAATAATAAAAAGAAATTTACAATTTCCTTTCAACTTTACAATATATCTTGACACATGAAAGAACTTTACAATTCCCTTTCAGATTGCTATATCTGTAAAGTCTTTTATCTTCTACTGGTAAGAAAAAAAGAATATCAATATTAAAAGGGAAGAAAACAAATAGACAAAAAATGAATATTAAAAAGTATAAGAAAAAAAATAACAAATATCAATTGTACCAAATAGGTAAATAGGTAGAAATGAAATGATCACCAAAAACTCACTTTTGCAAATGAGATGAGCAACAGGTGTACTAGTACAATGTCCCATTTGTCCCATTTGCTTACCAATTAATTAATTTCAACCAATACAATGTCCCATCTGCTTAGATAAATAAATCAAACTCCCAGGTGTACTAGTACGAGAATTTATCATGCTACACTTCAGTAACAAAAACTGAATTAATTAATGAACTATATATAAAGCCTTCTATTGCATGCCACATATATAAAATTTAAAGCTTGGTTAATACTTAATATATAAATATATACCAATCTCATATATATAAAATAATATTTTTTACTAGATGAAATTAGGGCATGCAGGAGAATCTTGAGATTCAAACCATGATCAGAAATATTGATTTATGCAGAAGAATTTTTCCCATCTCAAGAGACACCAGCCTACACAGAAATCAAACTTGCTCTTCAAGGCAACAAGGTCAACTATCCAACACATTCAGGTAATAATGAAAAAACATTTTTATAGATATAGCTGATAAAGGCACTGTAACTAATTAGGTAACCAAACTAGCTATTTCTTGAAGCAGAATCTAATACTACATCAGATTTCATTTAGGCAAATTTCACCATTTAAGAAGCAATATTTCTAACAACAATAGGAACTTAAGTTTTGAGCTGAATTAAGATATCACAATGATAAACATATAAATTTATAAAAGAGCTAGCTAGTGTACCTGAAAATAAATATATACTTGCAGCAGGGAATATGATTATTAAGTTTAAGAGACCCAAAAAGATAGACAACCTGCAAGCAATATAGTGAGGTAGCATTTTGTTAGTTTCTGATATGAATATATTATGGAGTAGTCAAAGCACAAAATTTGAATATGAAAGAAAACTTGAATTTGAAAATTAGCAAACATCGTCTGTAATTTGTACAGTTAGGACAAAACCAACCTTTGGAGTCCTGCTTCTAGAAAGTTCAAATTTTGCTTTCAAAGACAACCCTCTATAATAGGAGTCATTCATTTAAAACACTCATAAGTATAACAAGCTATGCCAAAAAGACAAACTTCTCCCACAACAAATCATTTGAATTTCCATAAAAGCTGAGAATTCAGCTATAACTGAATACTCCCCAACTACTGCAATGAAGGCATGATAATTTCAAATATATTTACCTTGTTCCAATAAAAAAACACTCACAGTCATCCATGGCCTTAGCTGCTTCACTGCAAGCTTGCAATCCCTCCTCATAATCTTGCATAGTTGCTTCAGTCACTGTAGCAATAGTCTAATTTCAAAGCAACAATAATTAGATAAATGACAATGAAAGCCAAAATCCCCAAAAACTACCACAACAATTATGCAATCAAACTCAAACTCAAATTCGTTCTACTTTCATCACTCAGGTTTGGTTAAAAAAAATATCCTTCAGGGGTGTGATGTTTTGTGTTGAGAAGGGGTGAGGGACCAAATAAGCAGCAAAAGCAACTATTATTTTACATGTTGCTGACATTGTCAAGTTTCTGAAGTCCACTCAATGCAAAATATTAATCAACAAACCAAAATTCTTCTGGTTAATTGATAAGCGATGGAAGAATGGATCCTGTATTCGAGGTTAGGAACACCTCCAGAGGTAAGGAAGAGACTAGAAAATTGTAAATGATTCTTCTCTTTCTCCTTTTCATTCCATGATTACCAATATATGGTAAAGTTACACATTATAACAGAACTGAAAGAAATAACAAACCCAATAACAGTTTGACAGCTCACTCCTCTTAAAAGAAATAAAAACATGCACCTCTCACCACACCTAAATTGCTAAACCAACCAATGCCTTAGTGAACAAAGTCATCCCACCCTTTTGGACGTTTGATGATTCTCTTGGATCTTTCAACAACTGCCCATCTTTCCTCTCTTTCTAGTGCTTCTAGATTTTGAGGCTCACTAATCACTAGGCTTATATTATCATTAATGCTACAAGTGCCATTCAGTCTTTAAAACAATATTACGAGAGACTCAACACATGCTAAGTGTACCTCTTGAAGAAGGCATAGAGCACCGCGCAACCAAGACGAGGAATGCGAAGGGAAGATTCAGTGGGAATCTCTTCCATTGTGCTCGTAATAGGTGACAGAGCATTCTTTTTCCTGAAAGTATAACCAATCGAAGAAGAAATAAAGGAAATGAGCATGGTGATTGCTTCCGGAAACAAGGATCATTACCCTAAGATCTCGAGCTTCGATGATGAGAGATTCTTGTTGGAGCTTGATTTTTGAAAACTTGAGCAGCTCACAAACTTACAATCTTCACAACCTAGCAAGCTTCTCCTCTCTTATGTGAGTTGAGAGGTGGCTATGGCGGCGTTGGGCTCGAACAAGGCAATTCCATGAGCAAGGATCTCTTCGTCGTGGGGGTAGAATCAGAAGCGTTGAAAAATCGCGAACTATTGAGAGAGAATTAGGGGTTAAGGTTTTTGAATTGAAGATACAGAGTCGAGAGACTCGAGAAGAAGAAGGAAAGTAAAGTTACAGAAGCATAACATTTTTTCAGTGGTAGATGTTCTTCGCAAGCAAGAGTTGGTATATGACACTTTTTTTTCAGTTCATTCATAACACGGTTAATTATGATTGTTTTATCGGCAATTTATAAGAATAGCCATTAAAAATTTAGTTTTTATCGACTAATATTCATTGGCCACAAAAAAATTGAATTAGACGATGAAATTATGGCAATCAGTTTATTGCCACTAAATAATTGCCGCTATAGGTAAATTTTGTTGTTGTGATTTGACAGATGAAATTTCTTAATCTGATTTTTTTTTCATCATTGAAATAATATAAAAAACCAATAAATTATGTTAATTTTTAAAATTTCTTTCAAATTATTTTTCATTCTTTCAGTCTTTTCGATCTCTGAATCCAAATAAAAAATACAAGTAAAATTTATTTGATATCACAATTTACTTTTCAATAATTAATGCAACTAATTATAATTACTGTTAAGTTGGTTCATAGCTTGTATTGAAAAAAAATTAAGTTGCTATATATAGTATATAAGCATGGTTTCAAATATTTAAAATGAAATCACTTTCGTTAAACAGTTATTAAATTTAAGTGAGCTATATTAGTATATGTTGGTAATGAGAGGTGTCGTCGGGATTTTATCATTGGGTAGAATAAAATGCTTCTTTCCGTACGTCCTTTCTTATAGGATTTTTTTTTTCATTTTTCTAAGACCCTTTATAATATTTTAGAAACATTTATTATTTTTATTTTTATATTAATTATTTATAATTTTTAGATTAATTAATACGGGAAAATTAAATAAATATTGACTTATAGCAGAGGTAAACTTGGAAGGTGAAGGGAAAATTTTAAAAATTAATACATTAAAATATCTTAACTTAATACATATTATATTATAATAATTTAATTGAAATTAAGATAAGATTTTTTTTTCTTTTTTATCAACTACTCCTAAAAAAATAATCTTTAATTAAATAAAAGAATGTTTTTAATCCTTTTTTATGGCATAATCCTTATAATGAAACTGAAATCAAAGATGAAGAAAATATTTTTTATTTTTTTAATTTTATTACTCAATCCTAAAAATGTGATAACTGTCTGTGTCCAAGATTTGGATTCCTTCAAGTTGTGTAACTGTCCTTAGTAGGGGTGTAATCGAATTGGGTTGGTTCGGGTGACATCAAGTCCGAACCAATAGAATGGTTGTGGGTTGGGTTGGTTCCGGTTTTATATTTTTTGGGTGAGTAACTCGAACCGAACCAACCCGAATATGTTCAGGTTGAGTTGTGTTGGGTCATCGAGTCATGAACATTTTTTCTTTTTAAAGTGGAAGATGAAATTAAATTAAAATATAAAATGAAAAAAAGAAAAGAAATAGTGAAAAATAAATTGAGAGGAGCAAATAAAATAGGATTTGGGGAACCACCTCTGCTTGTGCTGTCGCTTTGCCTATTTTTGTTCTCTCCTTACATGAAAATGAAATAAGATTAGGACTTCTTTTTCTGGTTTGGTTCGGGTTGGGTCTATCGGGTTCAACACAGGCAAACCCGATACCCGAACTGAACCAGTTCGGGTTTGAAAGAAAATGCCCGAATCGAACAAAATACCTGAATCAAACCGTTAAATATCTTCGGATTGAGTTGGATTCGTCGAGTTCGCGGATTGGGTCGAACCCGCTTACACCCCTAATTAGCGGTGTTAACTACTAACTAGAAGAAAAGTTCCATGATTAAGCTACATAATATTAGTCACACATGATTAGAATTCACGTACTTATCAAACCACCCATCTCACGGTCATCATTAAATATAAATTTTGGGTTTGTCTACAGGTCCAAAAATTTGGAAATATAGTAATTTAAATTTCTAATTACTAAATTTAACACTAATTTTATTAATGATTGATATTAAAATAGTTTCGAGTTGCTTTTATGAAGTATTACTTGAAAATAATAAAAATTTAAATTAATATTACTATGTAATGTAAAATTCTGCCCTTCAATTTTAAATTGATATATTCTTAATGAAATTAGTATATGTTGTAATTTATATCCATATCATCCATTAAATTAAACTCAAATGATCATATAAAGACCCTTTAATATATAAAATAAAATTATTCATTCACATTTTGTAATAAAAAAATTTAAGTTGGATTAGGAGAATAAAATTTTATTTGGTCCACCCTAGAATACACCTTAAATTTTATCCTAAAAGAGAAATCTTTTATGCAGATCAAAATCCACCGTAGCCAACTCAAAGAGTATTATTGCTTGATGTTCAGCTGCACACCACATAGTGTGTAGTGATGTGGCTGAAGTTGGTTGTTACTCGTGGTTGACGGTGAGGACGTACAGTTGTATATATATATAGCATGCACGAACACAAACAATGTTACAAATGGCGCTGTGCAGACATGCACTTAACTTAAACGGTGCAGCTAATTATTTCGCAAAATGACAATTTTGTTTGTATCTATTTATTGATGGAATGTTTAATTTTGTGAATAATTAGTAAGCTGTCTGTCCATTTTCTTAATTTGCATGCATCGCGCTTCTTTCAATAACACTAGAATCCAACGGATTTATCTGCCTCAAAAAAGAAGAAAATTACAAAGAATCAAACAGATTTTATTTCTTATCCCTATAAATTAAATCACACATGTACAAAGCGAGGTAATATCAATAATGGGATCAGGCAATAAATATATAACAATAATGACCATTCTAAACGGGTTTAAGTTGAATATATGAATATGAAAAATGAGAATGTAGCATAAATATAAAATTTTATAGTTGTAAACATGTACAATTAATAAAAACACAAATCTTAAATAAAATGGAAAAATAATACTTTCAGTTTTATTGTAAATTATTTTAAACATGATAAATTACTATGATTTATCTAATTATTATAGTATTCTAATCTTTATTGGTATGAAAATTAAGAAAAATTAAATAAACAAATTGTAAAATATAATAGAAACATCCATTAAAAAGATGTCTATTAATATATAACGTGTTATGTAATTTGGTTTGATGTGATATGATACATTTAGGTCCTTAATAAGCAGGGCCGACCCAATACATGTTGAGGTCTAAGGCAAAATTTTGAGATGAGACATTTTTTAATTAACTAAAAAAATTATTAAAATTATTATAATTTTATTAAAAATGTTTCTTTTAAATTGTTTAGATATAAACTTATTTATTAAATTATTATTATGTATAATTAATGTTTATATTAGTATTTTGATGATTTTGATATATTACAATATTTATTATATTACATAATAGAAAAATATGTATTATAACTAGGATTAACATGATAAGAAAAATAAACTAATAAATTAAATAAAATAATTATTAATTATGAGAAAAAGCTATAATAAGATGAAGCCTATTATTTTAATCAAAAGAGAGTTTTATTAAGAGTTTAATCACTATACATTAAATTTTACACTGTCGTCCAATGATATGTTACCACATCATTTAATGAGTAAGACACCTCATGTATTATTAGCTCATTAATTGATATGACAACACATCATTGAATGACAGTGTAAAACGTTTTAACACTATCAGTGTATATACATAAAACATTTTAATTCTTAATTTCAATATTAATTACTTTAATAACTTTAATATTGGAATTAAGAATTAAAAAAATTGGGGGGAAATAATTTCAGAAAATCCACCGTGGCAGTCACATCAGCCTAAATAGACATGTCAGCATACTGTAACAGTGTCAGGTCATCATTTAACAATGCAAATTAACGGCACGGGTTAAACTTGGAAACTGAAAATTAATGAGGGACTAAACTTAGGTGAAAATTTTTATATGGACTAAACACAAAATTATCTAATTTTTGAGGGACTAAAAACATATTTAAGCCTTAATATAAGTATAAAATTACGAGGCCTGTGTGATATTGGGGGCCTAAAAGCCCAAGCCGACCCTCTTAATAAGAATTCTATTATAAAAGTGAGAGAGGTGTTTTACACAAATGTATTAACTTGATAAAACTTAGTGGTTAGAGTTGGCTTAAAATTAAAATGAGTAATTTTTTCTTTTCTTAATTTTCATTGAGTTGGTAAATGATCCTATTTTCAGCGTGCGTACGGAACTTTTTCCGCCTAACATCCTGATGAAGCTAGGGGGTTAAAAAGATATGGCATTGCAATTAGCTCAAGTAGAACCACCAAAATGAGTGGACCAGTTTTCACAGGTCATGATCTCGAGTTCAAGTTGAAGATATATATGTAGGGAGAGAGCTTTATTACTGTCTAAAATTATTCTATTTGATTCGATTACCTGTTGCATGAGATTGCAGAAGAAGTAGAGTCTGATGATGGTTAAGGTTTAAGAGATCAGTGGAGCGTGTGAATAGCTAGCTAGATGCAGAGACATTCATTAATTAACCACCCCAGTATTTTAATTTAATTATGAACTGCATTGCTGATATGTTGATAATATATATATATCGATTACAACGGCTAATCACATCAAACTATGATTTAATTATAATTAACCAAACCTTGAACCTGCCTTATTAAGAGTTTAATTAAGAACCATGGCTATGGCTTTTTATTTATTAATGTTACAAAATGTGCCTGCAGGCTAACCTATCTTTGGCACTCGAATGACTACACCATGTTTGTCGACCCAAACCCAAACTCTGGTGCACCTGAAATCCATTGTCACCGCATGTCCTTCAGACACCACGACCGCATGAACGTTCTCATTCTCTCTCTCAATCTTCGCCGCTGCTTCTTCCCCATCTCTTCCCACAACCTCAGGCCACGAATTCTTCCCTAAACAAAATTCAATTCAACTCAGCAATTAATTAATCATAATAACCATACATTATATATAAATATCAAAAGACATATAGATTGCAATTAATATTAATGCATTCACCTAAATATAAAACGAAATATATATATATATATATATATATATATATAAGATAAGATTACCTAGACAATGAGTTGCCATTTCGCTTTCTCAGCGCTTCTTTCAATTTTCTGTCTTAGTGAGATTATAAGGTTTTAGATACGTCGTACAAGTGTGTATATATACATATTTGGGAGTCGTAAGGTGTTTGCCCAATATCAAATAGCTTATTTTGTTAACTATTCGTAGAATTTATTATCTATTTTCTACGGATAAAGTTTGAGTTCCTTGAGCTACTGTCATACAACTTTGACATTTAGATAAGGTTCATTTAGATAGCAACTGCGGGTTTCTTTGACTTTCTCCTACGTATAATATTCAATTGTTTAATTTCCATCCACAAATTATCATAGTTTTAAAAACCGCACACCACCGGCCGGCCGTTCGATGAGTCAGATCGAAACCGATCAAGTAATCAGTTCATTCAACTCAAAAAATCGGTAAATTTTAAAATAGGTCAAAAATTGGTTAAACTGGTAAAAAATCGGTAAAAATTAATAAAAGACGGTGTCTCTAAAAGCCAGTTGAACTGGTTCTTTTTTAAAAAAAATCATTTTTTATATTTTTTTCATATTTTATTTAATTTAAAATATTTTTAAGATAAATAAAGACATATATTTGATGGTTACACATAGATATTTATTATTTTATTAATTATTATTAATTTCTTTGTCTTGTAAACCTTATAATAATGTATACTTATATAAATTTATAATTTTATACATCTTAATTTCTTATAATTTTGTGTTATTTTATTAATTAAAATGTTATATATTATTAAATATATATTTATTAATTGATACTGATTCGACCACAGTTCAATAGTTGAATCGTGAACCAGTGCTTTCACCGGTTTAATTACCGGTTCGAATTTTAAAATATTGCATATTATATTGAAGGTTTGCATATTAAAATTGAGTAAACTAACAAATCAGTCCCTAACTCTGTAGGGATCATGCAGTTTCGTCCCTGACTTTTCTAAAATAGCACTTTAGTCCCTAACTTTGTTAAAACATGCATAAAGCTAGTGCATGTTTTTCAATAAAGTGAAGGACTAAAGTGCATGCTTTTTAATAAAATAAGGACTAGATTGCATGTTTTTTAATAAAGTACGGACTAAAGTGTTATTTTAGAAAAGTCAGGGACGAACTGCATGGCCCCCACAGAGTGAGGGACTGATTTGTTAGTTTACTCTATTAAAATTTCTATAATGTACGTATACTGATTTTAATTATATCGGTTAATTAATAATTAATTTAATAATACCCTTTCGGTCCTATTTATAAGACAATTCAGACAAAAACACACACATTAAGAAAAGTAATTAATGCGTTGATTTTCGAGAAATTACTTTATAAGATTATAAATTTACCCCTATTTAAAATTAAATTTCACTATCACGATAATTGTGTCACCTTAAAACCTTTAATAGTCAATAAGGACAAATATAAGAAAAAATAATAAATATTTCCTTATAAATAAAACCATAAAAAAATTTTAAACATTATTTTATAAATAGGACCGAAAAGAGTAATAGTTATTGACTTTGTACTCCAGTATGTTGTTAAATTATGAAAAATTAGCAATTTGATATAGTTAATTGGGTAATGTAAGTCGGTGGTTAAAAAAATTATAAATAACTAATAACTGATATACATAAAAATAATATTAAGAAAATAGCGTGCAAAAGAAGCCTATTTTGCTATGGACAAATGGTCCACTGACTTAAACCAAATTAAATGCATTTTGGTCAAACCATGTGTAAGGATCTCAATCCTGATTTTTTCACACCTAAACTCTTACATTCATTTTATATATTTTTAAAATTTTTATTATATTATTTATAATATCTATCATTTTTTTCATAATCAATTTTATTACATTCTCTTACACACTCACTTTTTTTTTTTATTTTTATCTCTTTTTTCTTTTCATTTTTCAACACGTCAATTATTATATTTCTCACTTTCTCTCTCTTTTTTTTTATTTCATTGTTCTTTCTATTATATTCTCTACACTTCTACACATAATTTTTTGAGTTTGAAAAAATCCTTTTTTTTCTTTTTTTAGCTTTCTCTTCACCTCAAAGTGCATACATATATTTAACAAACATAAATTCTTTCATATTAAAACTTTACTAGATTCATCTTATTGTATATTAAGTGACTGTTTGCTTAAAATTTTCAACATGCACCCCAAAATCAATTTCTTATAATATATTTTAAATAATTTTTATTTAATATGCTTTATATAAAACGTCCGTTAATTTTAAAATTAATTTTAATAAACTTTAAATTAAACGGACACAATGTTTGTCTTTGTCTCTTTATAGATATCAAATATGTGAAGTCTTATAAAAGATTTGTGAGATTTTGCGGATATTGAATTTTTAAGATAAAGATAAATATAACATTCAATGTAACTTTCATGTGAAATTTCAAGCTGTGGAAAAGTCATTTTAGTTAATGCCCTATATATTCTATGGTGAAGGCAACGGGGTTGATAGAGCCATTTTGATTTTCCCTCTGCCTGACCAATAAATAGTGATTACTGATTAGGCAAGTATATATATATATATATATATATATATATATATATATATATATATTCCTTGTAGAAGTACTTGTCGAATGGTGAGGGTTTGAATTATAGGACTGTGGGGTCTCACTAACATACACCATAAAAACAGCCTAGCAGCAACTTCTGCTTTGTTGGCAAATTAAAGGAGAGTGCAGCAACGTGTGGTGATAGTTCGCCAAGAACCAGAAGGATAGTGTTTATATTACCATAACAGCCTTTGTTGTTTTTGGCAACAGTTTTATCTTCTTTCTTTCTTTGTTTCTCCTTTTCACATGATCTTGACAGCTCGTTTTCGACCATTCGTGCAACTTTTTTGATTTGATTTATAATTGCTGCGCAATATATATCATGTGTGATATTCAGGGACGTTAATGGATTTGGTTAAATCCGATGAACCGATAAATTGAACTGATGATCCGATAAATCAAACCGAATCAATTTGATTAGATTAAATTTTTTAGTTTAATCAAGTTGGACCCAAATCGAAACAATTAAATCCGTCAATAATTAGTTCTGGTATATAATTAAAGATATTGGACCCGTTATCGAATCGAATCGATCTAGTCGAACCACCCTAAATAAAAAAAATACTATACTAAAAAATTTGGAATAGAGAAGATATTAAATATCAACGTGAATTTTTATTATAAAGGGAAAATTAAACATTAACGTGAGGTTTTATCATAGATTGCATGTCTTTTTTATAAATGAAATTTTCTATTATTTATTAAAAAAAATTTAAAAAATAATTTTAACTATATTGACATAATAAAATTTATAATCTTATTAAATCGAACTCGAATTTAATTTGGTTCACATCACTTACACAGTAAAAAAATTCAAACAATCTAAACCCAAAAGTTTTATTCGGTTTTCACCCTAAGCGACCCGTGAACACTCTTGTGATTTACTTGATTTGGTTACCTACTGTCTTTCATATTTCACCACCGTCACCGTGTGGCGTTACGTTAATTCGTCTGATATATATTGAGAAATATATACTTAAAATATGATATATTTACATACCCTTACCTGAACACAGCTTCACAATCTCAATTGATCCACATTGACAAACTACTACCTAGATTCTGCATTACACATGCAGCTGTGGCACAACAAATTAACATGGCCCTATTACTTCTCTCTGTTTCTGTTCCTACATCTGGTGTATATATACCAAACGTTATATTCTTAATTCAACCTATAATTAACAAGAGATCAATTAACAAGTAAGGTGCATTACAGTAGAAATTAATTATGCAAAAGCAAGCAACATTAATTTTACGTGCGTAATAGGACAGCGAACATTCTAGTATATTTATTCTACCCCAGTACTTCTTCATTCATCTGTGTGACTGAGCTTCTCAATCCTTACCGGGAACCCACCTTTCATCAAGGAGGTAAGGTGCGCAGTGTACTCAGGCTCCACCCTTTCCTCTATAGCCGGAACCACCCTGAACTGCCTCATAATCCCAGCCACCACCCTCTTCATCTGCAAGAACGCCATTTCCTTTCCCAAACACACCCTTGGCCCAGCCTGAAACACCGGATAAGTAAAAGAATCCACCCCCACGAAGCTCCATTTCCCATCCTCCTCAACCCGATTCAACCACCTCTCGGGTCGAAACTCAGCCCAATCGGGTCCCCATAACTTCTCGGACCTTCCCATAGCATAGATATGATACGCCACTCGGGTCCCTTTCTTCACGAAAGTCCCATCTGGCAAAACGTCGTCGTACGCTGCCTCTTTAGTATCCACTGGCACAGGCGGGTACAGCCTCATACTCTCACACAACGCGGCATGCGTGTAAACCATATCTTTAACTTCATCATACACAACCGCTTCGGATTTTCCCTTAACCTCTTCCAGAACCTTCTTCTCCACGTGAGGGTGGTTAGAGAGTAGCCAAAAGAACCACGTGAGTGCTGCAGAGGTAGTGTCCCTTCCTGCTAGAATAAAGCTTATCACTATATCCGTCACAAAAGCTTCATCCGAATGGCCAGAATTCAAAAACCGCGATAAAAGATCCACCGATTCCAAAGCTGATTTTTCTCGAAGCTCCTCTTTCTTCTCCCTCACGATTTTCCCCGCGAGGCCTTTCACTTCAGCGATGGCCTCTTTAAGCCGTTTCTCTGAACCAACGTTGAGGAACTTCTTCGCCTTCCAGAACAATGGAAACGCTGCGTTGAACCTCTCGCTGCTGATTCTTGTGCCGTCGTCGAAGGCCTTAGCGAACGCGGTTTCGGGGAGGGAAGGGAGGAGGTACTCCGGATCGAAACCGAAGGCGATTCTGCAGATGTTATCGAAGGTGAAGCGTTGGAGGATGTCTTGGAAGTTTGAGAGGGTGGTTTTGTTGAGAGAAGCTTCGGAGAGAATAGGAAGGAGGCGATTGGAGAGCTCTTCATCGACGACGGTTTCAACGAACTTGCGGAGGGATCGTGTGTTGAACTCGTTACTGGAGATTTTTCGCTGGAACTTCCAGTTGTCACCGTCGGCGCTGAAGATTCCGTTGCCGAGGAAGTCACCGAGGGCTCGGTGTAAGGTGGGGCCCTTGTGGTAGCAAGGGAAGTTGGTCTTGAGAATGTGCTGGACCACGGCGGGATTCGCCGTGAAAACTTGGCGGTTGCCGAAGGGGCGGTGGAGGACGAAGGTGGAGGAAGGGGTTGTGTGGAGGATGTCGGAGATCCATTGCACGCGCCTGTGGAAGTTGGATGCGATCGAAAACGCGGAACCGATGATGGGGTAAGCTTTGGGAATTGAATCGGTGGTGGAAGAAGAGGGTGTGGTTTTGGGTTTTGGTAATGTTGTGGCTAAGAAGTAAAGGAGGGTTGTAAAGGAAAGAAGGAAAGGAAGTATGGTTTCAAGTTCCATTTGGGTGGACTTGAATATAGTAGGAGCCAATGGGGTGGTTAATTGGTTTATCACCTTCTCTTCATCCACCCTGCAACTGCTATATATAACGGTAATGCTACGTTTATAATTAAATAAATAAATAAATAATGAGGAGATGAGAGTGACATGTGTGTTTTAGTGATAGGAAATTTATACAATAAAAAAATATATAATAATTCATATAATACAATTTTTTCTCTTTTTTTATCACATTATATATCACATCCTACATTTCTCTCTCTTTAATCTTTAATAATTCAACCATTAAATTATATTTATTCATTATTATAATTATATATGTAAAATTTCGTAAAATTTTAATAATAATAATAACTTGATAATTAAATAATTGGATTTTTCATATATTTAAATCTATATATAATAATACATAGAGTTTGTAAAATTTTAATAATTAATTTTTATCAATAACTATAATTTCACACTTTATATAATAAATATAAACGACTCACTTCTTGAAAAAGAAAATAGATAACTCACTCCATATATAGGAATAGATCCATCCTTTTACTTTAATATTTAAAAGAAAAAGGATATACTTCTACAATAGTATTATTCACTTTTTTTTCATTAATTAATTTTGTTTGTTAAGATCATTTTGATTTTTTTTACACTTTATTTTTAATACTTATCTTATATTTTTCCATATTTTTCTTTCTTTTTAATCGCATGATTCGTATCACCATCACGTTTCTCTCTTTTATTTTTTTTTTCTTTCTACCATTTTTATATTCACCTAAGAGTAAGTATATGAGAGTGTGAGGATATTATTTTCCTTAAGAAAAATGATTTTCCTTAAGAAAAATTAGATATCACAATATAGGTAATAAGAGAAATAGAAAAAAAAATATGATAATCAATATAATAAAAAAATAAATAAACTAATAATTTGATTCATATAGTATATATTTGATTTATCTTAAGCAATATTTTTTCTACGAAAGAAAAAATAAACTAAACTTATCATATCACTTATAATAGAATTAGGTATGAAAAAATCAAAATTGTTTTCCTTCTTAACATGTGTATCGATCGACCTCATGCGGGGTACACTTATCATATCACCTTTTCAATTTAAAAACACGTGAATAAAAGAAAAGCAGCAAAGTGTAGTGCCGACAAGATGACCCTCCACTTCCACAGTGCCACCGCCACTTCGTAGCTGTGGTGCCTCTCATGGATTGCATTCCACTTTAAGTGTTAGAACTGTGCTCCAGTCTCCATACCCAATACTCATTGCCGTAAACGACTATTGTATTTGCGATGATATATCAATGGATCTTTCTTTCCGCAGCTTCCTTTGTCTTTGGGATCTGTTTGTTAAATATAAAATGTATCCATGAGTTAATAGTTTAATTTCAATTTTAGTATAATTAATTAATTCTTAATATTGTGTTAGAATTTCAACTAATTAAGCGGGAAGAGTTTGAATATCTTTTATTAACATAAGTAATGTAATTAGTAAAAAGTGTGACATATAGTTAAATATTTTCACATATATATATTTAGTGCAATTATTTATAATTAATTATATTTTAGTTTGAATATTTATTTATTATTTTTAAGTTTTTATACAACTCTATGATTATAAATAAGTGTAATCTCCTATATTTTATGTGTAAAATTATAAATAATATTTACATTTTTTTACCTAAATTCTTATAATTTTAACCAAAAATATTTCTTTCACACCTTATTTTTTTAGGTGTGATACCTGCAAAGGAGAAGATAGTTCAAAAGAAAAAAAAAAGTAAAAATATGAAAAATATGATAAGAAATGTGGTATAAAAATAGGGAGAGAGAAAAATGAGGAAAAATAAAATAAGGAGGAATGTGAAAAAAATCAAGATTGCCTTAAAAATAGATATATTCTCTCTTCAATGTGTTGTTAAATTTGATACAATAATCATACTTTGTATTTTCATTTGCTCAACTTCATTCTTTCGTTGAATTGGGGTACGTTCTGCAAAACAGTTTAATTAAGTTATTTTTCAATAAATGCTTAGCTATATAATGACTAGTGGGTGCCATTATTTATGTATACTATATACATTTTTTTTTATATTTACGTATTGTCTTTTCCTCTTTTTTATATACATATTGCTGTATAATCTTAGGACTATACATGAATGCAGTATATATCTTATAGTTCATAAAATTGCAGATAAATATTCATATATTTAATTTCCTCCACCATCTTTTCATATATTGGCTTAACCATATATATATGCATTCAACTCTCCCTATATGTAGTCGATGTCACCAAAAAAAAAAAAGACAAAAGATATGTAGTCGACCATACAAGCTAGTCTGTCATTGTTTTCATATTTAATCTAGTCTACATTTCTAGCTGATCTCATCAAATGCAATTTGATCCTCATCCCCAACTTCAGATACAATTTTGCCCCCATCTCAACTACCGACTAAAACTTAATTAGCTTTGGACACTTCCCTAAAATAGGTCTCTTTTTTTTTCAATCTAGCCTATATATCATTATTCCCGTTTTCAATATGGTTTACATTTCTGATCTCAATGCAATTTGACCATACTTCCAACTTTTGATATAGTTTAGCCCTACCAAATAGATTTGACTTTGCACACATTCATGTTTTGGGTTTTCAAACTCAAATTTAATTTTTCTACACCCCCACAAGAGTTTGAGGAGATACATCATTAGGTGTTAACTTCTTAACCAGGTAATATATATAAGTCAGTAATTAAGAATTTATACATCATTATAAGTAGTATTAAAAAATAGGGTAAAATATATTTTTGACTCTTGTAAATATAACATAATTTGGTTTTGATATATTCATTTGTTATTTTTATTTTGTTTTGATTTTCCCTTTTTAAAAACCATGTGTTTAGTCATCATTGCTACTATATTATGTAAAGTCACATTTGCAGTTGTCTTGTGATTTTTACCAAGTAAAACTTTACAGGATTTTTTATTATTTTTTCTCTAAAAAATATATGTAGTATTTTTATAAAAAAATCTCCAATATTTTCTGTTTTTTACTTGTAGAGAAATATTCAAGGAAAATTTTCTGTAAATTTTAAAATAAATAAGAAATTTCCTACGACTTCTAAAATTTATAGGAAAATTCAGAAAAAAAATTACAAGAAACATTGCTAGGTTATTACTTAGTAGAACATTACTAATAATTAGAATAAAAGTATATGATTTTAAAAAAAATATCAAAACCAAAAAAAAATAAAAGATAAAAATTAAATTTAACTATTTTTAACGATAAAAACAGATTTAACCTAAAATAATATTAAGAAAACAACATTTGGGCTCTTCTAGATACACTTGACCTTCCGTCAAGAAAATAAAAAAGATACACTTGACAGTTGACTCTTCTCAAATAGAATCTAGCCCATCGATCGTCGTGCCCATATTTAATCAAGTGATCAACATTTTCGATCTCAAACTTAATTTTACTACAATTTAGCCCATATCACTCAATTGACCAAAAAAGAAAAGCCCATATCTATCTAACAACAAAATTTCTTCCAATTATTTGTATTTATTTATTATTGAATGATAATGTTTTTGTTATAATAGTCACTGCATTAAAATCTAAATACTCAAAATACATAAATATCTCATTTATATATTGAAATAATTTCAAAAGGAAATACATGAAATAAACCTTGGATTTTATATCCATATGTATTACTAAATTTATATTGAATGAGATTATATATTATGAAACAGAATAGTAAGAGTCAGAGTCATGTATTACACGAGTTGCATACTAGTTATAATACATTTTAAAAGTATGTAAATGATGCTAATATTTATATTTTGATGATATATTAAATATTTTAGATAAAAGTAAAATTTTATAGATATAATTTATATGATAATATCTTTCAATCTAATCATGTAAATGTTTATCGGTGTAAGGTGAGAAAAAATGTGGAAGTTGAGACACAAATTAATTTTTTTGATAGGATTTAATGCCAAAATTAAAAAACCTCAAAAAGAGTTTTGGTGTCACTTGAGCAATAATCTTAAGGTTATTCACGTGGTTAAATTTCAGTGAGTATATTCTTGATCTAAACACGGGTTTTGAGGTTAAGGAACACAGGGATTAAGTACCAAGTTGAACTCTAATGGGTTTGGTTTTAATAAAATTTTAGTTATACAATCCTTTAATTCTAGTATTTATTGTTGAGTGTTGTTAGGAAGTAATTTTTGGAATAAATTTGATTACTAAAAGTTTAGTTTTAATTATTTTATTTTATTTTACTTTTTATTTTCATCTTTATTTTAGGAAATTTGAGTTTTAAAAATATTTTATTTAATTTATTAATTTGTTTTTTTTTTCAAGTTGCGTTAATATAAGGTCACACTAGAGCGTGACGTAGTCTATATTCGAGCGTTAACATGAAGGCATAAACATTAACATGAAAAGGCTTTGGGGAAGGCCATTTGGGGACACACACCAAAGAGACGAAAAGACTTTGTAGAAGACAATTAATTGTTGAGGAGAAGGCCAATGCAATCAACAACTTCTTCAATCAATGGTTTCATCGTTTATACCTTATGCTTAGCCAGTTTCTTCTCTAGTTAGAGAGTTGATGTAGTTTTATAACTTTTATGTTTTGAATATATTTGGTTGATATTAGTAATTTTAATCATCCTAGTGTTTTACCTCTGTTTTTATTTGTCCATTAATGAATTGTTATTTTATGAGAAATTTTACAATTGGGAAATTGAGGGTTGTTTGTGAGTAGAGGCAGGACATATTTGGCTCTGTCACAATTGAGAAATTTGATACGCTTAATTAGTTTTTATATGAGACGATAAATGTATTTCACGGTTCTATTGAATTTCTTAATGGACTGTTTACTTTGAGAAAACATTTTCATTTCCCATTTCCCTAAGGATTTGGGGATTATGGTTCAATGAATAGGTTTACTTGCTTGAAAAATTGGGGGGAAATAGCTCTTAATTAACTCAATAATTAAATATTTAAAATACTCGCATCAACTGATAAGGATAAGAACATATAAAAAATATGTAATCAACTCTTTAACATTTTTATAATGATTGAATTCATCTTTTAATTTTTGTTATATTCAATTTTTATAAATTTTAGTATTAAGTGTTTATACTTAATTTTATCAATTTCTTAAATTTAATGTTAATTAGTAAACTAGTATTTAACAATTTCAATCCCATCAGACAATATTTATTTCAATCCCAAAAGACGATATTTTTATTATTACCTAACCATGGTTACTCTTGGCAAAAGTAACAACATTTATTGCATCAATGTAGTAACTTATTCTTTACATATTTATTGGTGTTCCCCTATTAGCAGGGGCAATCCTATTCGGGGCTTATTCACAGTTAAGGCTCCTCACTCCTTCCGAAGAGTGTGTTTAGTGGGCATCGAACCCGAGAGCTCTTTAGTCTGACACGTAAGTTAAATGATTAACTGGGTAAGTAGATAAGTAAATAGTTTGGGTGACAATTAGACACGTAGGAAGTCAAGTAGCTCAAATGACTAGCTAGCAAAAGAATTATAGGAGTAATATACTAGACTAGATTATTCTTACTAGAATGGTTTTATATAAATTTTTTATTGGAAAAAATATATTTCTTACTTAATTTTCATTGACTGTGTTAAGACATTGAATTGACAAAATCGGTGCTTAGCTATTGCGGCTCTACTAATTGATAATGATAGGATCAAATAGCGCCAAGAAAAATGTCTCGGACAGTAGTCTTTTATTACAAATTTACAAGGTTATTTGTAAAGTACTAATAGTATGAACAAATTAAGCCTGGCACAAAGTGATTATTGAGCTTTGGCCACCTTTATTGTAAATAAATTAATGATAAATTCGTCAAAAAAAAAAAGTAATGATAAAAAACTAGAATCATGCTATTCAGACACAATCCCCATCGAGCAGTTCCTGCATGCTCCAAGAACACGCACTTATTTTGAAAAAGTTGAACTTTTGCCTGGCAACGAAAACACTTACTAGTTCCAAGCGCACCCACTTGAAAAATGACAGCATTGCTTTAACTAGAGACCATCTTTGCAAAATTGGGCATGCATATTCTCGCTCTATAACTATCATATGTGTTGAATAAAATCTGTTGGGATTAACAGAACAAGTGTCTTCCATCAAAAGAACTTACAGAAACACCAACTCACCCATGTACATCTCACAAATACACCGGGACTAAACTCCATCTTCTATTTAGTTAACAAAACACAAAGGACAACAGAAAAACCCACAGGCAAAGAACGATGAAGAGATTAAAGCCAAAGTTTACTATTCCTATTACTACTCTATAAACTTGTTCAGATGTGGAGATTCCTGCGCTATTATGTCCTGGCTTTCCACAATATACAGGCATATCAAAAGAATAAAGCATGATTCTCTGATTCTGTCATCTTTGCCCATTGTCTCGCATAGACTACAAGTTTCTTTTTCTCTTTTTCTTTCTTCTGCATTCTGATCTTGCTTACATCTGAAATACTTACAAATGTCAAGGGATGAAATTAGTAAGAATGCACCAAAATGAGAATAACATAATCAAAATGAATGCTATAGATGAAGAAGTGATTAACTGAAGATTGTAAAAAAAAACTTTTAACCCCAAATGTGGATATTATGCTTAAAAGGTAAGGAACTCTAGGAGGCATCACTCATAAAACAAGCATCATCATCCAAATCCATTTATCATGATTATATGCATCCAGAAGCAAGTAGCTCAAAAAGATCAGCTAATTGTCACCGGTCTTTCTTTTTTTGTTCTCTATTTATCACTTTTTCCTTTAGGAGTTCTGGCTATGATCAGTGCTAATGTTCACAGACCTTTACACTAAATTAGTTTTTTGTCTTAGAAAGGTTAAAAATTGACTTGAAATGTGGGTCTGTTTGGTTTGCATTTTCACTTCCTGTTTTCTATTTTCTGAAATTTTACAAAGAAAAAACTGTAAATGCTGAAAACAAAAAATTTCTGTTTTCAGCATTTCCAGATTTTTCTTTGTAAAATTTTAGAAAACAGGAAACAAAATGAAAATAGAAAATGAAATTAGGAAATGAAAATGCAAACCAAATATGCCCTAAAAGATTCATCCCTTATAATTTTTTGCAAAATAATTCTGATTAAGAAAAATAAATCTTAGTAGTTCCATATGAAACAGGTGCTTTGCATCAATAACAGGCAATACCTACAACTGATACCCAATAAGAGATTATACCATAAGCATAAGTGCACTCATGGAAAACCATGCAGTAGCAAACCAACATGGATACAGAAAAGATAAGTTAGTCTACTAACATATCATTATACAAGGAGTTCAGGCTTGAAAACTTGATCCAGTTTAAGGATCTGGCAAGCCTCAACAGAATAGGTCAGACATTATAAACATGATCTTGTCATTAGACTTTAAAGCAAGACACATTTGAATCAGAGTTCAACATGTAAATTAGACTTACAAAATTTGTAAAATCTGTTCATAAACTTCGGTAATCATTGAACAACCCCCCTCCAGGCAAAAAACATGTCCACCATTCTTTATATGTCTGCTTTGAAAGGGAAAAGGTATATAATTGTCAAAGCAAGTTGAGAAGAAACTGAGCAGCTTTATATTGTGTCTATTGACATGAGTATAGACAATGTATAATGATATGCCATATGAAAAGTTTATCTGTACTTAAAGGAAAAACTGAAAACACTTCTGTGTGTATACTCACCATCTTGATTTTGTTCCAGTTTTCCGTAGCTCATGTAGTTGATGAGCTATGTCTTGAATAAATCGTTTTCCATCATTTCCACTTTGAAGAGAATTTATTATGTGATCAAGAAGATCATGATCAAATTCAAGTGCTTCCAACCTGTCATTAAGGTCTGATATTTCATTTTCTAGAGCAACCAACTCAACTTCTCTTCTAGGCATGGGAGTTTTTGGTCCAACAGATGTAGAATGATTGTTTTCTATACTAAGAGAACAATCATCCCTATCTGAAGCAGCTGAGACATCCTTATAATTATGATTTCCATTCGACACGTTATTTTTCTGTATGGACAAATCAGTCTCTTCATGACTATCGAAATGAGACCCTTCACCATTAGAAGCTCCTTGTTGATTCAATTTACTGATATCAACCTTTTCAGGTCTAACATTAGGCATATGGGAGGAAATCCCATCACAAGAAATTTGATGAAACTTCTTTTCCAAGCTTTTCAAACACTCTGAAATGTATTGCTTTTCCTCTTCAAATTCTAAAGAGGTTCTACAAGCCATAGCTTCATCACTGACTTTGGATAACTTGGTGAACTTTGAATGAGAAAACTTGTTTATAGTATCTGAGAAGTTATGCACAACAATGTTTTGTGCTGTGACATTTTCTCCTCTCAAATCCCCACTTTCCTTATGCATATTGGGGACCATAGGCTCATCATTCATGTTTGACCTATAAAATTCCAGCTCAGCTTCCAAATCCTGTACCTCTTTTTCCTTTTCTGTGAGTAGATCATTAACTTTCTCCAATTCTTCATTATCATATTCTGCTTGCTCTTCCATCATTCTCAAGTATTGAAGAGCCTCCATTTGCAGTGCTGCCTTCTCCTCCTGTAACCTTGTAATCATAGACATTGCTTCATTTGCAGCAATAGCAGAAGCATTTCTTTCTTCCTCCAATTCTGTATGTAGTGCATCCATGCATTTTTTGTCATACTCAAGCCGTCGCTTCAATCGATCAACAATAGACTCCCCTTCAATTTCAGTAATATTGCTTCCTTCCAGAGATTCAAGATCAGATTCCACTGAGGCTGACTTGTGAAGTACCTGAATTCCATTTGAACTAGAGGCCTCAGTGTGTATCTCAGGGGAGTGATCATGATTTATGGGAACAGCTGATGACACGTTAGACCCATGAAGAGAACAATTGTGTGATGGCGATAGCTCCAGTTCTTCCTTGACTTTATCAACTTCCTCAGTGGTTGGTTGTTCTACGAAAAAACTAGGTACTTCTCTTTCCTTAGAGGTGACAGGGGACTTGCTCATGTTACTTGAGTCCTCTTGACCAGGACTTAAAGGAGTAGAATCACTTACCATCGAATCAGTTTCAGTAGATGCTTTTTCCCTTCTACCAATCTTCTCTGAGACATTCCCATGATTTTCGGATACAGTTCTGGTATCATGTGCTTGTGTAATATCCACCGCTGGAAACATTTTATAAAGCAAATGTTAGACTATTTTGAAGAAAAAAATGGAAATGCAGGAATAGAGAAAGCTTACATTTTTCTGATGATGCTCCAACAAGTGTGTCAGTGCTATCCAAAGTCATAAGCTCAGATAGGGGAGAAGGAAAAGAATTCTGAGAAAGACCAGTAATCTTACTGTCTTCTGATACTGATTCTCTATTAGAAACATTCACAACAATAAGTGATGGTGAAACCTCATCCAGTGAAATGAGCTCAGGCAGGTCAGAACTTGATGGCTTTTGATTTGTTTGCTGCCAATTAATTTCTACAGGACCGTTGTCATTCACATCTTGTGGCTTGCTGACATTAAATAAAGGCATGGGTTTGGGAGAACCACCGTCTTGCTTTGCTGGATTCAAATCACTTGGAACAAATTTTGGGGGAGTTACTGGTGTAATTTGAGCTATGGGGTCATTGGAAGCTTCAATGTTTTCTTGAAATACACTAACATCATCGTCATCAGAAAATGGAAACTCAGACTCAGAATCAGAAGTAAGTCTCACCACAGTGTACCCAACATGAGATAATGGTTGAAAACTGTTTTTTCCTTCTGATCCAGAAAATTTATCCCTTGCTTTCTTCAAGCTATCCCGATGATTTAAACGGCTTTGCCTAGGTACATGTGGCAAAGGAATGTATGGCTTGAGAACAGCTCTCCCAGTCCCAGGTGATTTTTGTTGGACAGATCTTGGGGGACTGTGTTCTGACTTCCAAAGCTTACCGCAACAAGTACATGGCCTTGAGCCCTTAGAGCCAGTAAACAAATCTCTGCTTAGCGATGGGCTTTGGAAACCAGAACCAACCACCCCCAGTTTACCTACCAACAACCTGTGAGTTTTTGTGTTTCGTTTTGTGTTTGCATTGAGTGACAGAAGACAATCATCACACATCCTATGACCATCTGCAAGCTTACCATGAATATGACACAATATCAGAGAGGATATTTCTGATTTGTGATCGCTGCAAAATAGGTTCTGGTAGAACTCTGGCTTTTCACTACCAAAGACATGATCAAGCCTAGAACAGAACAAACAAGGCAGCTGCAATTGACAATAACTTGCAAACTTGGTCAGAAGATATGATAGCACAGCATCCACTAGCAGCAGGAACATCAAAAACCACTCACAAGCTGCAGATGTAAGAAGGGAAGTGAGCCCCTCCATCCTCTTTGTTTTGACAAATGAAGTTCCACTTCCACCTGCTGCCATATCCAGCACAATTGCTCTACAAATCCGCGAGATTCATGACAAGGAAAGTCATCAATCAAATCCCAGCCACCCAACTCAAAGCCCAGAATTGCATCCCCAAGATAGATGAGGTATCTATCTACCATAAATCCCAAGGAGCTAGGGCTAGGAGGCTACAAACAGGTAACAAAACAGTCACTATTATATCAAAATCAAAATCCAAGCTAAATGCATTGCATTTAATTGATACGCCATTTTAACAATGAACAATTCCAAACATCATTCATGGTCATGGACAGCCCAACCACAACAACATCAAGCAAATTCAACAACAGCATAAATCCTCAACTCCTTAGACAACGACAAAAACAAAATTAAAATTAAAAAAAAAAAAAAAATAGTTTTGAGAGAGAGTAAATGATGAAAACGAAATATACTCTTCCTCTTCCAACTACCTAATAATAATTGTCGACTAACCGTAAACATTAACGGAAAATGAATTCAAACCAACCCAACCGTGACACATAATGCCTTAGATTGTTAACTACCAACTGCAAATTTAGTAACAAGAATTAAATAAATAATAAAATAAAGGCGGAACCCCAAATAGAGTGAATTCAAGGGGCACAAATTTCAAGAGAGGAAGAGAGCAAAAAATCTGAGATTGCATTCAGATGAAAATGCAAAATTGTTAAAGATAATAATAATAATGATAAAGAGAAAGATCATGGATAATTCAGAAAATTGCATGATTTTCATTCATATTTGATATGGGAAAATGTGGGTACCTGTTCTGCAGCTTGACGAGGGAGAAAGAGAGAGAGAGAGAGGATGAAGTACAGAGGCAATTCTGATCAGAGATGGTAAAGAATTTGTCTTTTTTCCTTTTTTTTTTGTGAAAAAAGAGAAATAAAGAAAAATATTAATAAATAGTAAATATAATGAAGGTTGAAGAAAAATAAGGCGCGGAATTACAAGTAGGTCCCTCTTTGGTTGATAGAGTGACCGTTGAAACCAACGGCCTTTTATTTGTTTGCTAGCATATGCAGCTGAATTTCTATTGCCAAAATTGAAACTAAACTTTTAAAACATAAAAGATTTGGAGTGAATTATATTAAATTTTAAAAGAATGAAATTACAGTTTTTAAGATAAAAAATTATTCAATTTAGTCATTAAAAAATAGAAATTTATTATTTTAGTCTTTGAAAGTTTTTTATTATTAATTTAATCCCTAAAAGGATTAAATTGAATGATTTTTTTTTTATCTTTAAGGGACGGAAATGTAATTTCCAATTTGTAGGAACTAATGTGATCGACTCCAAATCTTTCAAAAACCAAATTAAAAGGTTTACTCACAAAATTAGACATACAATGTATTTGTTTCTATTTCAATTTAAAATGTACTATAATTTTAAATTTAATGGTTGATAGATGTATTTATTTAAAACATTATGTCATTTTCTATTTTTTTTAAAACTAATGTTTTTTTAAATAAATGAGTTTAATTTATATATATTATTTGTATAAAAAAATTTACAATTCATCACACACCACACACACATATACATCACAAAATTATTTAAAGTATTTAACAATTTGTACATATTTTTTTGTGTGAAATCGCATATAAGAAACAACTTTCTTAATATGATTGTTTTTATTCACAAAACTCAAATTTAAAATCTTATTTAAGATGGATCAATCATGTGTCACTTGAAATAATCACCCCGTTGATTTAGCAATTTTTAGCTATGTACATTAATAAATGATAATATAAAATTTTCTATATTGAGAAGAGTTTAATAATTAAATGTTATCAGTGTAAAATAAATTTTTAAACAATCATTTAAGGATGTTTTAACACATCATGCAATGAAATGAGTTTAATGCCACATTGCTGTAACATTCATTAATAGAATTACTTTTGTTTGTGAACTCTATATATATGGCTATAACTAGTGCTAACTGCCCAACACGTTGGTATTGCCAAGTAGTCATTTGCACAGCTGGAATTTCTCTGTTTTTTTTTTTTCTCCCTGTAGGAAGTAGGAACCTCCATTATTTTGCCCAACATTGTTAATTTTTGGCGGTGGAAATTATGTGTTAGATTGTTTATATGATGTCTAAAAATATATTTATACTTTATATTGTTATCAATCATTTTCTAATAACTTTATTCCATTAAGGAGTTTCCAAATATTTTAATAAGCAAAAACATTGGATCTTATCTTTCCTATCCTCCGTTCTTCCTTTCAAAGCAACCAACATAAGAATATTATGAAAAGAGAATAAATGCATACTTGGAAACTTGGAAAGCAGCTAAATACATGCATGAAAGGACAGGTGTTCAATGCTAGCTAGTGGTGATTATTGTTCGCTAGACGTGATAAACCTGACTAAGCCCATATTTCTTGAAATTTTATTATCGATTCGAGTCAATTTGGGTAGAATTATTAATTTGAGCAATTATATATTGGTGGATTAAATATATTTTTAATTTGGTTTTAGTATCTAATATTTAAAACCATTGGTTTAGAATCCTTACGCTATAAAAAAATCGTGATCGTCAAAGGCCTTCGTTATAGAAGTAAAACCGTCTCTAATTTATAATTAACGACGGTCAAGCGTTGGCTAACAAGTCATCGCTAAAACGCTCATCGTTAATGTAGTAACGACGAAGATTTACGGCCAACGCTGGATTGCGATGGCGCGCCAGGTCGTCGCAAAAAACCGACACTAGATCCACGGTCGTCACAACATAACACTGTCGTTGGTCGTCGCCAGGCGACACTATGTAGCAACGACTTTGGCCATCGTAATACTTAGCGACGGTCTAACCATCGCAAAACTTATTTCAGTATCGCGTCGGATATTTTAGCGATGGCCTAATAATTGAATTTTTATTTTTTTTTTAATTTTATTTTTTGAATTAAAATGATATAAAAAACAGGGTGAACATAAAATAAGATTATTGGGAATTTAGATTCTATATATTAAAGCTCCAAAAAGTAGTACACATTAGTATTAATATATTATACATCATTTTCATCTTCCTGATCTTCTTCATTCTCTTCATCTTTATTCTCATCCCACTCGTCTTCTTCATCCTTATTTGATTCGATGTCTTCATTCTCATATTCATCATCAACCATTGGTATTAATTCAGGAATAAGTTGAATTATTGGTTCATATCCAGGGACGGATCCAGGAATGATTTAAATGGGGGGCCAAAATTGTTTATAAGTTACTAGTTTAAGGAGTTTTATTAATTTTTTTATAATCTATATTAGTTATAGATAATTTTTTCATAGTATTTTTATAGTCTAATATAGAGGTGTCAAAATGGGTCGGGCCGACCGGGCCGGCCCGCCCGAACCCGCAATATGAGAGGGCTTGGGCACTTAAATTAGAGGCCCGAATTTTTTTCGATGAAAAAACCCGGTCTTAAGCGGGTTCGGGCCGGGCTACCCGACCGGGCTAACGGGCGGCCCGTTTTTTTTTTTTTTTAAATTGTCTTGCTTTTGAGTTATGTTTAAGTTTGCTGGCATGGCCCATTTTTTATTTTTTCTCCATCTAAAAATGTTTGAAGTTCTGAAAATTGAAATTTCTACTGTGAAGTCAATGGATATGGTGAGCAATTATGATTTTCTTTTGATAGATAACTAATTAATTAAAGCAATTATGATCGAGTATATTATTATATTAGTGCATATATATACTTCCTCAAATCCAAGTTTGTCAAATATGTATTTTATAATCCTATTTTGAAGAACAATTTTTGGAACAGGTGCAGTATAGGTTTATTTAATTTAATTTAATTACATATCAATTGAGTACTATTATAAAATGGAAAAATCTTGGAACAATTTTGAAGAACAATTTTGGAACAGGTGCAGTATAGGTTTATTTAATTTAATTTAATTACATATCAATTGAGTAATATTATAAAATGGAAAAATCTTGGAACAATTTCGATTCATCGAATGCAAATTCATTTTGCTTTTCCCCTTTTAAATGATTTTTATAACTAAATTGTAATTTTTTTTAGTTTTGTAAAAGTATAATTGTTTACAATTTTTAATGAGCAACATTTTTTAATAAGTTAATTTTTTTTTAACCAGGCCGACCCGCACAAGCCCGCTACCCGCATAGGGCCAGGCTAGGGCACTAAGTTCACATGACCGAATTTTAGCCGGGTATTTTAGCCCTGCCCGCACAAGCCCGCTACCCGATGCGGGCCGGGCCGGGTAGCCCATTTTGACACCTCTAGTCTAATATCAATAATAAAATAAAAGTTTATATTTGATATCAAATATGTATAAATTAAGAGTTAAGCATAAATTTTGCATAATAATACATAATTTTTTTATATTAACAATACATATTTATTAAATTTAAAATATTTTACATATTTATATAAAAAATTACATATATTATGATAAATAAAAGGAACATGGGAGGGGGGTCAAGGCCCCTGGCTGCCCCCCACTGGATCCGCCTCTGTTCATATCGATTCTTAGCTAAGCCTGATATTGTTCAATGTCTACGCCCACGTATAAATTTTCAAATTAGGGACGGCTAAGCCGTCGCTAGATTCAATTTTCAATTAGCGACAAACGAGTCGTCGCAAATATAAAGGAAGCCGTCACAAATCTCTTTTTTTAGCTTAGCGACGACCTGCCAGGTTGTCACTATATTTTACTGACTAATTACTAAATCAAAATAAAAACATAAAATCGTTTTGCGACGACTTTGTGACAGCTTAGCCATCGCTAAATGGTCGCGTCTAATAACCGGTTTTCTTGTAGTGTTATATTGTGAAATCGTGTAAGTTTAGTCATTTCTTTTAATATCGTTTACTTTGATACATGGCAAACAATTTTCTGTGTTAGATTGTCTAATCATCTAATGAAAATGATTTGACAATTGGTAGACATATTTAGTGTGTGTTTGGTTTAACGTTGAAACTAGTTAAACTCAAATTTGGATTTCCCAACACAACTATTTCTAGCGTTGAAAACGTGAGTTTACCACGTTTTAACGCTAAACCAATCATGCTTTTAAGCTTTTTTTTTTACAATTTCAACACAGTAAATAGTCATTATAATTTACATTTTAAGTTAATTATTTTATTATAATTAATAAAATCCTAAATTAAATCTAATTAGATGAGTTGAGGTGTTATTCAATTGTCAAATCATTTTAGAATCGTAAATGTACTATAAATGTATACATTGAACAAAATTCCACTTGGAGAGATTTCCTCATCAAAATACCCCAAAGTCGTCCCATTGGAAAATCTTTTAAAGTAAAGCTTGCTTTGTCCTTCTCATATTTAACACAGAAAAAGGGAAGAAGAATAAGAATAAGAAACTTAATGCGTAAGAGGGTTTATTTCCTTTAATATATGTCCTAATTAAAATAAAAACATAAATTGAAATAAAAAAGAGAGTGAATGAAACCAAAAGTTAAAAGGAAGACATTTATTTTGAACATACTTATCATTAGGAGAATAATTAAGTTGTCACTCTTTGAATGGAAGTGAATGTATTTTGAGAGATTTTTTAGAGTTCAGAAGAGTCGCATATTTCTATAAACATGCAATCCCTAACAGAATCTTTTTTAAGTGTCAAGGACTAAATTGCTTGATGTTAAAAAAGTTAAGGACTCCGTTACAGAATCTGCTGCCTGTGGTGGAGTCATTCACTACCATTGGGGAAGATTCATGACCGGTTTCTCTAATTACTTGGGCAACTGTTCGGTTCTAGAGGCAGAATTGTGAGGGATTTTAAGGGGTTTACAAGCTGCTTCTCAAAATGGTTTCAAGCGTTTCATGGTCGAATCGGATTCTCAATTGGCATCCAATTTGCTGAAACTGGTTGTCCTAATACCCATATAGCTCTCGAGCTAGTGAGCAGAATCAAGGAGGCTGTAAAAATGTTTGAAGATATGATGTGGATCCACACCTTTCGTGAAGGGAATGGCCTTGTGGATTGCTTCGCGAAACAGGGTTTAAAGATTGTTGGGGTTTTTAGAACTTTTGGGACTCTCCCAGCTTTTGCAATTGTCCCTTTCCTTTCAGATTGCTCTGGATATATGATTCAGAGAGGTATTTAGGTTTTTCGTTTGGTTTGTTCTTTTGCTTTTTCTTGCCTAAAAAAAAGTTAAGGACTAATTTGCAGGTTTTTTTAGTCATATGTGTCACGAATGTGACAAGTCGGCTCTCCATTAAAGAAAAATATGACGTTGGACTAAACTAGTACACAGTGAATAATGTCAAGGCCTAACAAAGCCATTTTTAAATGCTAAGGACTAAATTGTCCAACACTAAAAATAGTCATGTACCAATTTATAGGTTTACTCATATTTTATCTCTACTTATTGCTTCAAGAATTTTTTGAAGTTGTCAAATTGATTCAATAGGACAGTGAAATTATTCCTGAATCACTTTATTATATTTGGGTGATTTTTAAGTTAATTTGGTTTCATTAATTTGTACAGGTGAACTGTGTATATGTCTCATAAGTCATAAGTTAGCTAATTATCAAATCGAACTTATATATCAACGGAAAAAACTTCAAACAAGATATAAAAATATAGACAACACTTATAATGATATTATAAGATTTTTTAATGAAAAATAAAAACTTATATATATATATATATATTATAATTAAAAAAATTATATGAATATAAAAATAGGCTTAAGTACACTTTAGATCCCTCAAGTTTAGTGCTGAGGTGATTTTGGTCCCTCAATTTTTAATTGCTCGATTTTAGTCCTTCTATTTTTTAATTATGACAAATGTGATCCTACCGTTAAGTAATCATTTAATTGCTAACAAAAACTAATATCATGTAACTAACGTGTCTTACCTGGATTAATGAAATTATTATATGACCTAGATTTTTAAATTATTTAAAAAAAACTTAAACAAATATTTATATTTTTCTTTACCTTTTTTATTTCAGGTATCCCCCTTTCCCTTTTGAAGGTTAGGGTTGTTGTCGTAATTGCTTTTCAGAAAATGTCTCAAAATGTTCACATTTTATGATGAAAAAAGTAATATGCATTCAAAAACAATTTTAATCAGAAACAGAAGATATAAAAACAGCAACATAATGAAAAAATATGAATGAAAAGCAACATGAAACAAACATAGGACTAAAAAGCAATATCCTACTAAAAATCTATATTCATCATATAAGGAATATAGTCATAATAGGAGTTTGGAAATGTGAACAATTGAGGCCACAACCCTAAACTTCAAATGGGAAGAAGGATACCCTAAATAAACAGGGTAAGGGAAAATATTAATATTTGTTTAAGTTTTCTTTTAAACAATTTGAAAACCTAAGCCACATAATAATTTCATTAATCCAGGTCAAACACATTAGTCATGCCATCAATTTCTGTTAGCAATTGGATGGTCGATCACTTAAAGGCAAGACCACATTTGTCACAATTAAAAAATGGAAGGACTAATTCGAGCAACTAAAAATTGGGGGAACAAAATTGCCAAACACTAAATTTAGGGGACCAAAAGTGTAATTAAGTCTAAAAGTTATCACATGCACAAAACATGATCTATATATCTATATATAATAATCCGTGGTTGATCACACAAAGAGTAGACTGTGACAAGGGGCGAAGCCAGGAAATGAGGTCAAGGAGGGCCGGTCAAGGTTCAATTTACCTAAAATTTGATATGTCACATTATTCAACAATTAGATTTATGAAATTCCCATTCTATGAGATTTTATTAAGTGGAGTAACTTGATCCCCACTCATAATTTATAATATTAAATAAGTGAATTATTTTAATTATTATTTTGTTTATAATTTATTTTAATTATTTCTCTGCATATTTTAATTTTCAACCAAATGTTTTATCACTAAAAATTTTAAAAAATTTAAAATTCATAAAAAACTAAAATTATAATTACCTAATAATATACTTTTATCTAGAAAATAAAAAAATTATATAATAAAGTTTATGTAAATATCTTTTTATATCATTTTGTATTAATTATCCACTTAAATCAAATGCTTATAATTCAATAAATTAACTTATCACCTTTCAATCAATTTATCAGTTAATTATAATATAGCTTATGTTTCATTCTAATTAAGTTTCTATATTTAATTTTATCTAATAATATATAATATATAAATTTACATAAAAATACAAATATATACACATTATATATATATATATATAGTTTAAAAGAAAGTAAAAATTGAGGGGGGTCATCCCCCTTTATCCTAATGGGACTGGGAGACCTCAGGGCTCAGGTGCACTTTACCAAATCACCACTCCCGACCTTGAGGGGGATTAATTTTCGGTCAGTCACATATAACAAAATAATCATTATATCCATACACTACTACTCTATTTGTATTTTATTGTTAGTTGTTTTAAAAACTGAGAAATTATATTGTACCCTCCAGGGAGAGAGAATTTTGCCACCCTTAGTTGATCGACCAATAAGCACACTTGTATCTTGCTTTTCTTACACGTTCCAGGTTTTTTTTTTTTTAAATTGTAGGAGAATATTTTTATTTTTACAATTTGCATTTTTAATTTGAGTTTAATATATACACACTGTCAGTGTAAAGAAGTTTTACACAGACATATGTACTGCCACATCATTTATTGAATTTAATAACATATGAGGTGTAACATTCATTAAATGATGTGACAACACACCATTGGATGTCTGTGTAATTTTTTTTTACTTTGGCAGTGTATACTAATTAAATTCTTTTAATTTATCTGAAAACTTTCTTACCCTATCTTCTAGTTTGATTATGAAACAAAGTTTATATCTATCAAGCAGCTTAGTAGCACCCTTAACAACTCATTCTCAACCATTAGCAGAAGCACACAGAATACAAAACTTAAAAATACAAATTCTAAAAGTTAAAACATTCTCCTACAAATTTAAAATTATTAGGATTGTTTAGAAATGTAAGACATAAGTATATTTATTAATTGACCAGTTAACTAATTAAGGATACTAAAACCCTCTTTCGCTAAAGGATACTAGAATGCGACCCTTAAAAAAAAAATTTATTCACTTTTTTTTATTTTTATAAAATTAATGAATAATTAATATATATTTTTTACTTTTATATTTTGTAATTAATAAACATTTGTTAAATAATGTGTTTTATGAAATAATTAATGAAAAGAAAAAATAAGGGATATAATAAAAAAACATTTTGGGTATGCTGTTGGGAAAACATTTTTTTGAATAAAATACCAATATTGTCATTTGTCAGTTTTCTTAAAAACAAAATAATAAAATACTATTAATTTTCTTTTAGGAAAAGAAATAGAACAATAATTTTTGGGTAAAATAACTTTTTAGTCCCTATAAAATATCCGAGTTTTGATTTTCATCATTGGAATTTTTTTTTTATTTCATCCTTATAAAATATTAAAATTGTTTTTTTAGTCCGTTGATTTTACTTTTAAATGCGAATGTGTCTAATGTCCATCACAGTCAATAATTATATGTACAACACCCTAACACATTATACAACATTGCTAGCATCTCTAAACTCATTCAGAGATTATTTATGATATATAGGAAGGAGGAAATGTACAAAGAATTTCAGTTCAAGTCGGACATGAAATTTGTATCTGTGAACGAGTTTAAGGAGGATAACACTCTTATATAATGTGTCAGGTACTTCTCAAGTATTGGATAGATGTTCAACACATCTACATTTTACCGTAGAATCAATATCGAAGACAAAAAAATAACTTAAATATTTTATAAGAATAAAATAAAAAAAATTCCATGAATGAAAATCAAAACTTAGATATTTTATAGGGACTAAAAAATTATTTTATCAGTTTATTTTTAATATTACATGGAGAAAGATCCCGGGAGAACACAACACTCAGGTGGGTGGGAGTAGCAAAGAGTAACTGAAAAATAATCCAAATATGCAATTATGAGTTGTGACTGCAATGAAACGTGCGCCTTATAGTTAGGGTTCATAGGGCGGTCTTACTTCACTGAACATTGTGTTTGTGGGTAGCTTCAATTGATGAGGACTTGGGTGAGGCATCTGAATGTTGAATTGGCTTATTTCATTTGTTTATCTGAACGTTTCTGGTGATTATATTGTATTGCATTGGTCAGAGGCTGGGAAGTGTTCGGAGCTACGCGAAGCATCTTCGAATTGATGGGGTGAAGGACACCATAGCTGTCGCCTCCGGTAAAGGTGGTGTGGGCAAGTCCACAACTGCTGGTAAAACCCTTCAATCCCTTATGATTCTTTCTCTTCTAGAATCTGGTTCAATTTTTCTGCAGTCTCGTGATTGAGTTTAGTGCTGTTTGAATTGGAATTGACAGTTAATTTGGCTGTTGCACTTGCAAGTAAGTGCCGATTGAAGGTTGGTTTGCTTGATGCCGATGTGTATGGACCCAACATTCCCACCATGATGAACATCAATGCAAAGCCTGAAATCACCCTAGGTATATCTTTCTTTCTTTCTTTCTCTCCGTCTGTCTTTTCCGAGGAAACATTCATCTTCAGTGGCATTATTTTATTATGATGCATAAAAGGCAAAGCATCAAATATCAAACAAAGTTTGCTTTCCACATTGAAGTAATGGCGGTGATAACTGATAATGTTAAAACTTAAAACAATAGGAGCTTTATTTATTCTTGTAGATATTATATTATTTAACCCTAATAAAACACTCTAAATGCTACTTAGTTAATTTCCAGGCATTCAGAGTTTGATAAACTTATCTATGTATAATATTTGCTAATTATCGTTAGTGTAAATGCACAGAGAAATATGACTGTATTGCAAGTGGTACTCAGGGAGGTTGTTTGAAATCATTTATTTCATTGATTTTTTTGGTTGGATGGAATCCAATACACATAGGTTGCTTGTTAAGCTTTATTTTATGGCTAAGTTTCTTCCAGCTTCCATTGGAGTTCATGCCAATAATTTTCTGTTCACTTAATTTCAGATAAGAAAATGATTCCCATTGAAAATTATGGAATCAAGTGTATGTCAATAGGGTTCCTTGTGGAGAAGGATGCCCCAATTGTTTGGAGAGGTCCCATGGTATGCTGTAACTGCCTTTTTCCTCTGTTCTTCTCCTTTTCACTTTCTTTCACTATTTCTTGTTTTAATTGCCTTCTACAATTTAAGTTGTTGTAAAGGATTTATTATTGAATACATCTTCTTGCAAAACAGCCACTCCTACTGTTATTTATTTGAATTTCTATTACTGGATTATCATAGGTATCAAATGCTCTTGAGAAAATGACAAGGGGAGTTGATTGGGGTAACCTTGACATTCTAGTGATAGATATGCCTCCTGGCACTGGTGATGTCCAGATAGCTATGTCTCAGAATCTGCAATTGTCAGGTAGTTAAAATTTAGGGATTGGGAAGATAGTTCTAGTCATAGGCTCTTTTAGGGATCACCAGTAGGTGATGTCTAAATCAAAACCTTGACAAAGAGTTTGGACTTTCACTTCATTTGGCTTTTTACATTTTAGTGTCTATGATTCTTATCTACCTGAAATATGCAATAAAGCTTACATAAAGAAGATTGTGGCTAGATCTGTTTACTGTGCTTTGTTAATTCAGAATTGAAACATTTTCAGTGGAGTATTGATTGAATTATAAGCATTAAAACACAACGGTTTTAAGTCTAATTAAATCAATCACAAATATAACTGTGTCATGCTATTTTGATATCTCATACAATTACTAAATTACTAGTTGTCCTTCAAATTGACCTTTCTTATGTAGTTTCCATACACTTTGTTTTTCTTTGGTTATTCATTGTCATGGCTTCTTGTATGGTAGGTGCACTGATTGTTTCAACCCCTCAAGATGTTGCATTAATGGATGCCAGGAGGGGAGTAAAAATGTTCAATAAAGTTGATGTTCCGGTATGATAGTCATTTGGTATACTTTCTCTTTTTACATGTTTACGAGTTTTCGTCAGTCGGAATATACATGTGTATGCACATTGCTGATGTTCAGCACTTACAGCATGTACAGTGTGCTTATACCAAGATACATCACCAACTATGGGTTTCATTCAACTTGCCAATAATGTGACTGACAATTATCAATTATTATTCAGTTGGAGACTTGCCTCACAGGGATTCATCTCAATTTTATTTTTTTTAAGGAAATATGTTTACATTGTCAATGTAAAAGAATGCATTATGCCATTATTTACATTTTACATGGTTTTTGAGCTATCTAGTGGCACACTAACACTGACGCTCCTTCCTCATTAGTCATTAGGTTGTCTGAAATCTCAATTCTGCTGAATCAGTAGATTGCATTTGATTGGAACCAGAGTTTAGGTGTGAGTGCTGTGCAAATGACTTACTTTTGTTTATTATTCATGATGCTAAAATTAGTTTGAATAAAGACGAGAAACTTATCTGGTATCAAATGTCTGGTGGAAGCATATTCATTTGTACTTTTATGATCTGTTTTCACAGCATGTGTCCAATTAGGGTGCTGAGAATGAAATCTGTGATGCCTACATTGATATATCAACCATTCCTCCTTCTGATATGGTGTTCACATATCATCTATAAAAGCTATAAATGCATCCTACCTTTGATGTCCATTCATATGAGACTCCAACTGTTCTTACAGATTTTGGGGATTGTAGAGAACATGAGCAGCTTTAAGTGTCCACATTGTGGTGAACCTTCATACATATTTGGTAAAGGAGGGACTCATAGGACAGCCGCTGAAATGGGATTAGAATTTTTGGGCGAGGTATGTTTATTATCTGTATGTAGATTGTAATTTTTAAATTCTAATTTTGCAGATCATTTGACTTTATTGAAGTAAGCAATTGAACACAGGCTTGTCAGCAACTTATTGATAGATATTTTTATAATTTTTATATGACCACTGATCACATTACTTTTTCTTTGATGTTGCTTTGAAAGCTCTTTGGGCATGAGAGATATATGAGTGTTTAACTATATCTAATGTGTAAAGCAAATAAACCAAAAATTTTAAATGATGCAAAAAGGGGCTGACATATCTGGACCATATGTTCATTACATTTGCTCATTCATCTCTTTAAAGGATGTTCTTATGTATCTATGTTCAACTAAATTTTGATGTGAAGTTAATATTGAACTTGAAATACCCAGCACACTAAATTTTGGGAGATTGAGGTTTAAAAAGTCAAAACATTATCTTTTTCTTCTAAATGCAATATAAGCAAATCCCTATCTCCATTTTCTCCTCTTATTGGGCCGATGATGCTTATAAATGAGAAATTTAACATAATCTTTGTATAATGCAATGCTACTGATGTTTCCTGCACGAGAAACTCAGTGGACTAATCAGGTTTTTAGTTGGGTTGTATTTTATGAATTGATAAGGGGAAAATTCTCTTAAATTACTGTGTAATATTTGTGCCTGAAATTGTTGATGAACGAAGTCACCTCTTTTCCCCGTCTTCTTAAGTAAGATCTGCAAAATTTATCTTTGGGTATTTCTGACAAGTTTTCAATTTAATGATTCCAGATACCACTGGAAGTGGATATCAGAGAAGCTTGTGATCAAGGGCACCCGATAGTGTTGGCTGCACCTGATTCAGTAGTTTCCAGAGCATATGGTGATGTAGCTGAAAAAGTTGCTCAGAAACTCAAGGAACAAAAATTCCAACCAGAGATTATACTATGAAATGCTGCCCTTTACCGTGGTAATTCCCCAGTATGTGAGCAAGAACAGAGGACCGAGCTGTCTTCCTTGATGATCTGTAACCAAGAGTGCTGGGTCTGACTACTTCTAAATTTGTTAAAATTGTGGCATGGGATGCATCCCTGGCTTATGATTTAGAATTATAGATTCAAGGCATCTTCATCAATTTTGTAAAATAAGAAGTTAATGGCTCTTTGACATCACATTGGTGCTGTCAAATTAGCTGTTTGATTTAACTGCAACATTGAGGCTACATGGGATTGTTGCTCCAGGAGTCTCTTGCTATGTTGTTATGTAAGGTCTATACCTTTTTCTGTGGTTGATTTGAATGCATTGTGGGAGAGTTATCTTGCCAGAGAATGCACCAAGGCCATCAGCACCGTGGGTGCTTAAGTTTGCTTTTCTGACAATTGGCAAATGGAGTTGCATAGGGATGGAGAAGAATTGTATAAAGTGCTTGTATATGGTGAGAGGATTGTATAAGCATCTGACAAAAAGCTGATGCCCTCATGCAGTTCCACATGATTTGTATTTTTTTTTTATTTTCCATTACCTCTGGTGCTGGGGTGTAGATGCTCTAAGAACCTGCGATTCTTGACCTGGTAGTTTTCACGTGTGGTATGCTGGAAGCTTTCAAGCATCATCATATAGTGCCTGGCTATGGGGGAATCTATTCTTATATGATGAAAAGAACGAGCGGTGAATTCGACATGCATCTTATCCACCGACCCCTTAATGTGGCCGCCTTTACGTTTATAGTAATACTAACGAGCTTAGCTGAAATGATGACAATTTAGCTACTATCTGACTAGGATTTGGTTAGGCTTAGGCACTGTCTTGTCCGTAGGTGGAAAGTTTTATTTCCAAGGCTAGTCAACCAGCGTTTTGAAATCAAACTGAATAGCTAGCTGCTAGCCACAAGCCCACAACTTTGCGGTGTGAGAAACTTGGAATATAATACTATTTGCAATTTCTATGTATACATTTAACAATACGGAAAGAATAACATTTTTCTTACTTTTTAAAAAACTCAAGGATACTATATTCGCTTCTACTTTTTATAATTACATTAGGGCCCGGTTTGGATATAACTTCTGCAAAAGAACTATAGAGGAAAAAAAATAAAATGAATCAATGAAATAATATGAATTTAACTTCTCCATAAGTTGAAATTAGTTACTTGTGGAGAAGTTAAATGGGAGAGTTTATGGAGAAGGTGGACTATAAAGACTAGTTTTTACTTATGGAGAAGTTGAATTCATTTGAACTCTTTGATTTATTTTTTTTTTCTAGAAGTTATTCTCTAGAAATTGTATCCAAACTAAGCCTAAGAATCCGCTCTCTTACTAATTAAGAAATTCATATATAGAAAGCATTTATTGGAAATTATATGCTTATAGTAGCATCAATTGCATTTATAACTTTTTTTTTGTCTGAATCAAGGTATTCTCACCGATAGATAGAGACTAATCCATTTCAAGGTGTAGAAATGGTGGATTTTGCTTCTCCCAATAAAGTTTTTTCCATACACACTACCACAGATCACACCCCTATCAAAATGCTTAAAGAACATAGCTATCTACCAAGTGTGTAGAGCTTTATTAATTACATTTGTAACATTTAGTGTTGCACAATGCAATAACAATTTTTATATTTAATTCCTTAAACAATATTCTTTGGCACTTGTTAGCCTTCTCCTTACATTAATACTTTCTTATATACTAGAAACAATTTCGGAAATTGCCATTATAGAAAAAGGAAAAAGGAAAACATTATATATTTTTAATATTTACAGTTTTTTGGTACAATAAATTTACATTTTTATTATACAACTACTTTTATGGCATTTGATGAGGTCTTGTGCGAACTATTTTTCTTTTTTACTAGCACAGTACCCGTGTATTCGCACGAGTGACGTTGAGTTGTGGGTGATGTTTGTTTTTACATATATTACTAAATAAATATTTATAATAAATTTAATTTAGGATATAATCAGATAAATCAATTAGTAGAATGTAAAAAATATATTATTATCATTTTATAGAAAATAGTAATCAATACATCATTAATATAATTGTAAATTTAATATATATATATATATAATCTCACAACCCAATCACTTTAAACCAACATAAATTGTATGGAAAAAAAACCCTTATTCCAAGAGTTAGGCTCACCATTACGTGAACGTTCACGGAAGGAGCATGATTGTCTCCCGTGGAGAATACTTAGTGTTCTTAATAAAATCACTTTATTTATGTGAGAATAAAAAATATAAAAAAACTAAATAAAACGGAATGGAGAAAATGTAACACATGTACTTTTTTATGACTATTAAATTTAGGGTGGGGAGATGGTGCTCCAGTCCAAGGCAAGGAAAGTCTCCGAGCTCAAAGAGCACTTACAGAGGTACATACATTTTTATACTTGATACTCAATTTTAATATAGAGTAATTAGATAGATAAGAGAAATAATAAGTGAAAATATTAATGAATAAAATAGAGATAAATTATATATTGCAGAAAAATATATTAAATTTTATGTAAATCAACACATTGATTGTATTTTTAAATATGTGTTTTTGTGTAATGAAACATATTAATAAGAACATATAATGAGAAAAAATATTTTAATATGATAAAAAAAAGAAAATAAAATTGTGATAAAAGAAGATACTGACATGCGGTAGAAATAGAACTACCTCTTGCGAGGAAAATGATATATTGGAAAACATTTTATGTTTAATATAAATCAATACATTTATTATATTTTTAAATATGTGTTTTTACGTAATGAAAAAAAAAGATCAATAAATAATATGATAAATTGTTTTAATATAATAATGAAAAAAAGAAAATTAAAATGTAATGAAAAGGGAGGGACCGGGGGGAAGAAAACGGTCGGTAAGAGCACAACTGCCCCGTGGAGATACTCGTGGTTTATAAAAAACATCACTTTTGTAATAAAACATATTAATAGGAACAAATAATGAGAAAAAATATTTTAATATAAGAATACATAAAAAGAAAATAAATATGTGATAAAAAAACAAAAAAAAGAAATAAGGAGGGCTGTCTCTGTGGAGGATACCCGTGATTCATAAAAAGTTAACTTTATTGAAGTGAAAATAAAAAAACTAAAAAAATAAGTGAAAAAACATGACACATGTATTAGAGAAACAATTTAAATATAGTTTAAATAGATAAGAGAGATAATAAGTGTAATCATTAATGAATAAAATAATGAGATAAATGATATATTAGAAAATTGAAAAAAAAAATCTTATATGAAAAAAAAAGCAAGAGAAAGAGAAAGAGAAAGAGAAAGAGAAAGAATGACAATGTGTTAGAGAGAAAAATTTGAAAAAGAAGGCGATAAAGGGAAGCAACATTATCTCCCGTGGAGAATACCCGTAGACTGTGGTTCATTAAAAAAATTACTTAACTAAAATGAGAATAAAAAATTTAAAAATACTTAGTGAGAAAACATAACATGTGTACTACGCAAAGAATTTGAAGATAAATAGTACATAGATAAAGTAAATAGATAAGAGAGATAATAAGTGAAAATATGAACGAATAAAATAGAGAAATAAATTATATACCAGAAAAGTCACTTTTATTTTAATATAAATTAAAATATTTAATGTAATCAAGAATGGACGATGAAGGAAACTGTTTTTAAATATACAATAATAAAAAGAAAATTAAAGTGTGAAAAAAAGGAAAAAAAAAAGTAACCAGTAGGAACAAAATTGTCTCCCGTGGAAGATACATGTGGTTCATTAAAAAAACCACTTTTATAATGAAATAAATTAATAAGAACACATAATGAGAAAAACATTAAAATATAACAATAATAATAAGAAGAAATTGAAAGTGTGATAAAAAATAATAAAAGAAAGAAAAATAAAAATGATAGGAGCGAGTATGCCTCCCGTGAAGAATACTTGTGATTTATAAAAAAAAAATCACTTTACTAAAATGAGAATGAATAAACTAAAACAATGCATGCGAGAAAACATGACATATGTTTTTATGTAATAAAACAAATGAAAAACAATGGATAAAGAGAAAACTCAATTTAATATAATAATAATAATAATAATAATAATAATAATAAAATAAAATTAAAGTGTGATTAAAAAAGAAACGACATGAGGAGAGCTGTATCCCGTGGACAGAACTGTGTCTCATATTAAAAATCTACTTTATTAAAATGAGGAAAAAATTTAAAAAAAACTCAAGTAAAAAAACGTAACACGTGCATTACGGGAACATTTTTAAGATAGAAAGTAAATAGGTAGATAGAATAGATAAAAGAGATAATAAGTGAAAACATTAATGAATAAAAAAGTGAGTTAAATTATACATTGAAAAAAACTTTAAACTTAATGTAAATTAATATATTTATTGTATTTTTAAATCTGCGTTTCTGTATAATGAAAATGATAAATAGGAATGGATAATGAGAAAACTCAATTTAATATAATAATAATAATAATAAAAAGAAAATTGAATTATGATTAAAAAAGAAAAAAAGAAACGACATGAGGAGAGCTGCATCCCGTGGACAAAACTGTGTTTCATAAAAAAATCCACTTTATTAAAATGAGAAAAAAATTTAAAAAAACTCAAGTAAGAAAATGTAACATGTGCATTACGGGAGGATTTTTAAGATAGAAAGTAAATAGGTAGATAAAATATATAAAAGAGATAATGAGTGAAAACATTAATGAATAAAAACGTGAGTTAAATTATATATTGAAAAAATCTTTAACTTTAATGTAAATTAATATATTTATTGTATTTTTAAATCCGTGTTTCTGTATATTGAAAATGATAAATAGGAATGAATAATGAGAAGAAAAAAATTTAAATAATAATATAAAAATAAAAATGTGATATAAAAAAAGAAAAAAAAACAGTTGGAAACGTTAAAAGATGAAAAAGAAAAATAATGAGAGAGAGAAAGGTTATGAAAATGAAAAAAAAAAGGAAAAGAAGAGAGAGAGAAAAATGTGCCCTTCAGTAAAACAAAAAAAAAATTAAAAAAAAAAGATTAGAAGCAAACACGTGTCTTTGGCGAAGAGTTTTCTTGTAGATATAATAGAATTAGAAAAAAAAGAAAAGATTAGAAGCAAACAGGTGTCTTTGGCGAAGAGTTTTCTTGTAGATAGAATAGAATAGAAGAATAAAATAGATAGATAGATTTCTATAGTATTTCATTGACATTACCAAGCCTTATTTTTTATTGTTATTATCCTAATTTTTTTCTTGTTGTTAATTTTTATATTATATTTTTTTAGCTTGTTATATAACCAACCAGTGGGATCTTGAGCAATAAAAAAACAAAAATCAATTGTTCACTGCGCATAAAATTTTGAAAAAGAAAACAATATATATATATATATATATAAAATTGAGCTATACATTTCTTGCTCACGACTTATGGAAAGTGTAATTTGTTTTATTGAATATTCATGTTTTGTCTTTCTAATTGAGTATATAAAATAAAATAATTATTTATAGAGTCAAAATTAGTCCTTAACCTTACTATGACAATATGTTTACTTTGGGAAAGAAAGTGTAACGCAGGGACAACAAAAAGGTAAAAATGGGTAGAAAGAAAATGATGAGAAAGTGAATGAATTTTGTGGTTTGTTTGGAATGATTGAAAATGTAGAAGAAATAATGACAATAAAAAGTAAATTTTCTCTTGAATTGTTTTGTTGAATGAAAAATATGGGAAAAAGAGTTTGCAGTCAATTTTACATTTTTATTGGGAAAATGCATGAAAATATTTCAACAAGATTAAAGTTGAAATTGATAGCTTAAATCACTTTATTAATTTTTGGTATTATAGTTTTTTTAGGTAGTTATGGATTTTTTTTAGAAGCTACATTATGTAGTTTTTTTTAAATGCTTATTTTTTCGGTTATTATGTGATTTTTTTGTAATTTTATCCCTCAATAACCCTCACTCACCATTAATTTTCATTTTGATGATGTTCTTATATATTATTTTATAATTTTTAGCTAATTTTATTAAACATTTTTAAAAAAATTAACTAATTTTTTAATTTTTATCTAACTTTTCAACTTGTGTTGAGAAACCCAATATCAATAATCAATCACATTTGAATAATTCTTGTTATAAGAGTTAAAAAACTAGTGACCCCACCAACAGGGGTTGGTTCAAGTGGTACATGCTTGATTCCCCTTAAGCAAGGTCTCGAGTTCGAGTGTTGTGGATGAAAAAAATCCCCTCTGGAAGAGCTGGCTCCACTATGATGTGGATGTTCCCGGCTCGAACCTTGTGGATGGAAAAAATCCCTGCTGGGAGAGTTAGCCCCACTATGATGTGGATGTTTCCGACTCAAACAAGATTGCTTTTCATGGAGGATACATGTGGTTAAAAAAAAACAGTGACCCCATGGGCCATGTTACATAAAAAAACCTATAAACTTTTGTCTAGGTTGTCCGAACTCTTATGATTTGTGAAATGATAACATCTCGTTAGAGGAATTATGTCTATTTGAATTACAATTGTATAATGTATATTAAACCAATTGTCTAATGTATATTTGATTTACAATTGGCTATAATTAATTTTAAAATTAATTGCTAAAGATGAATTATGTATTAGTTATAAGACATATTAAATGGAATTGATTTTATTTCCATTCCTTTAGATTTTGCACTATTCTCACATCAAACCAAAATGAAGCACTGATGAATGAGTGTTAGAGTGTGTTTGGTAACTAGCTTAGCTAGTTGAAAGATGAAAAACTAGTTGAAAATGATAAAATAATATATAAGAACATCATTAATTATTAAATAATAATGAATAAAGGTTGTTAAAGGATAAACTTGTAATAAATTTTCAGCTAGTAACCGAAAAATGAAGATTTTTAAAAAAACTACCTCTAAGCTACCTTACCAAATATTGATGAAATGATTTTAGTTATTAATTTCAGCTTTCATATAACTGAAATGACTTACCAAACACACTTAATTAGGGTGTGTTTGGCAAAACTAGCTGATAAGCTAGCTAGTAGATGATAAGCTAGCTGCTAGCTGATAAGCTCCTAGTTTATAACCTCCGAGCTGATAAGCTAGCTTATTAAATTAGAAGTGTTTGGTAGAACCAGTTGATAAGCTGGTTGGTAAATGTAAAATGACATAAAATGACATAACTAAATAAGTTTTATTATATAAATTCTATTTGTGTTTTTTAGATAAAAATATATTATTATGCAATTATAATTTTAGATTTTTAAAAAAATAATTAAATTTTTATTAAATTATTTAATGATAAAATATTTAATTAAAAAATTAAAATAAATAGTGAAATTGATAAAATAATAGTATAATATAAAAATAATTTCATAAAATAGTGAAAAGAAAATAACAATTTAATTAATTCATAATTTTTTAAATTACTTATTATATAGGTAATAATAGGTAAAAAGAAATTAAAAGGTTTTTGTCATTAAAATTAAAAATAGATAATAATAGGTAAAAATAAATTAAAAATAATAAGAAAAAGTATTAAAATATAAGGGATAATGATAGAAGAAAATTAAATAAGCTACAAGCTATAAGCTAGGTGAAGTAGCTTATGAGTGTGTTTGGCAAAACTAGCTAATAAGCTAGCTGCTAGCTGATAAGCTCCTAACCTATAAGTTCTGAGCTGATAAACTAGCTTATTGAATTAAAAGCGTTTGGTAGAACTAGCTAATAAGCTAGTTGGTAAATGTAAAATGACATAAAGGGACATAAGTTTTATTATATAAATTCTATTTTTATTTTTTAGACAAAAATATATTATTATTTAATTATAATTTTAGATATTTTTAAAAAATAATTAAATTCCTATTAAACCTTTTAGTGATAAAATATTTAATTAAAAATTAAAATAAATAGTAAAATTGATAAAATAAATAGTATAATATAAAAATAATTTCATAAAATAGTGAAAAGAAAATAATAATTTAATTAATTCATAATTTTTTAAATTAATTATCATATATGTAATAATAGTTAAAAAGAAATTGAAAGGTTTTTATCACTAAAATTGAAAATAGGTAATAATAGGTAAGAATAAAATAAGGATAATAAGTGAAATGTATTGAAATATAAGGGATAATGATGGAAGAAAATTAAATAAGCTACAAGTTACAAGCTAGAAGCTAGGCGAAGTAGCTTGTAGCTTATAAGCTAGAAGCTCCTAAAATAAGCTACTTTGAGGTGTGTTACCAAACACTTTTATGTTGGTCAAACTAGCTTATAAGCTAGTCAAATAAGCTAATAGCTAGCTTATTTGCTCTGCCAAACACACTCTATAGCTTATAAGTTAGAAGCTACTTTGAGGTACGTTACCAAATACTTTTGTGTTGGTCAAACTAGTTTATAAGCTAGTCAAATAAGCTAGTAGTTAGCTTATTGGCCTTACCAAACACAGGTGTGTTTGGCAAAACTAATTGATAAGCTAGCTGGTAGCTGATAAGTTAGCTACTAGCTGATAAACTCCTAGCTTATAAGCTCCGAGCTGATAAGCTAGCTTATTGAATTAGAAGTGTTTGGTAAAACTAGCTGATAAACTAGTTGGTAAATGTAAAATGACATAAAAGGGCATAACTACATAAATTTTATTATATAAATTTTATTTATATTTTCTAGAAAAAAATATTATTATGTAATTATAATTTTATATTTTTTAAAAAATAATTAAATTCTTATTAAACCTTTTATTGATAAAATATTTAATTATAAATTAAAATAAATAATGAAATTGATAAAATAAATGGTATAATATAAAAATAGATTCATAAAATAGTGAAAATAAAAAAAAATTAATTAATTCGTATTATTATATAGATAATAATAAATAAAAAGAAATTGAATTTTTTTTGTCATTAAAATTAAAAATAGATAATAATAGATAAAAAGAAATTAAGAATAATAAGGAAAATGTATTAAAATATAAGAGATAGTGATGGAAGAAAATTAAATAAGCTACAAGCTACCCTAGCTTGTAGCTTCTAAAATAAGTTACTTTGAGGTATGTTATCAAACACTTTTGTGTTGGTCAAACTAGCTTATAAAATAGTCAAATAAGCTAGTAGCTAGCTTATTGGCTTTGCCAAACACACTCTTAGTCTATTTTACCAACTTTGTTTCTTCTATTCTATCTACACTACCAAACAAGCCATTAATATAAAATGTCAAGGATTTGAATTTGATGGTTAAGGGGTGACTAGTATGATATGAATGTGGAAAGTGTGGTATTTATCCCTTTACCGATAGATTTACTAAACTACCCGTGTGCCAATGCTAAAATTATGTCTCACTAAAATCAAAAGGGTTATCAGCACAATTTTTTCCCCTCACAGAGATTATTCCATTATCGGTATACATTACTTTTTAGCTCACATTTTCCTTCTTCTTCTTCATCGTTGTGTTGTGTACTCACTGCATCTCTACTTCTCTACTGAGCTTGAATGCCTCTCCCACCCAAAGCCCTCAAATCTCCAACCACTTTCTGCGCCCATGGACCTTCCTCCATATCCAAACCCAAATCCTATCCAAAACCTGGGTTGATTGTTTTCTCTTCTCTCAATCGACCCCACACTTCCAACGTTTTCGCGTGCAAAGGCATCGGAATCGCCGTCCCCAGACCCGTTTCTTCCACGCCCGATTCCAATTTGAGAAGCGTCGGAGCCAAACACGTTGATGTTGCCACTTTGGGCAATCTCTGCGTCGACATCGTCCTCAATGTCCCACACTTGCCCCCTCCCTCCTTCCATGAACGCAAGGCTTACATGGAACACTTGGCCTCTTCTCCACCTCCCAAGGTTCTCTCTCTCATATCTTTCTTTTTTTGCCCTTTGTTATGTACTGTCATGATTTTCGGTTTCATCCATTTGTTTTCAATCAATTATAAAGTGTGAAATGACATGATAATTTGGGTGTTTTTCAAGGTTAAAACAAAACCTAAGCCGGGTGGTGTGGTGTGGTGTGACATAAATTGTAATTCTACCTTTTTATACTGTTCTTATATCACATTTATTTGCTAAAAATAGTTTTATTGTGTTGAATTCTGTGGTTTTTGGTGTAGAAATATTGGGAAGCTGGTGGGAACTGCAATATGTCTATAGCAGCTGCAAGGCTAGGACTTGACTGCATATCAATTGGTCATGTGGGTAATGAAATCTATGGGAAGTTTCTGTCAGATGTGCTTCGTTATGAGGGCATTGGTATGGTTGGCATGAGTACTGATGATGATATCGTCAACAGCTCTGGTGCCTCTTATGAAACGCTTCTATGCTGGGTTCTTGTTGATCCTTTACAAAGACATAGTTTTTGTAGGTAAAAATCATTTGTCTTCTAATTTGTATTGTCACTATCATTGTGGCAATCATTTGTTCTCATATTTTTGTTTAGAAAGGCCTGACTGAGTTTATTTTTTGTGCTGCTAGTCGAGCTGATTTTAGCAAGGACCCTGCATTTCATTGGCTGAGCAAACTGTCCCGAGAAGTAAAAATAGCTATTAAAAATTCAAAGGTTTTGTTCTGTAATGGATATGGCTTTGATGAGCTCTCTCCAGGTTTACTACTCTCTGCAGTGGAATATGCTGGTGAAGTTGGCACATCAATTTTCTTTGATCCTGGACCACGCGGAAAGAGTCTCTCCACTGGGACCCCTGAAGAACAAAGAGCTCTTAACCAATTTATGAGGATGAGTGATGTTCTTCTTCTAACGTCTGATGAGGTTTCACTTGTAGCTCTCCTCATATCACTCCTATCGTTTATAGTATTTTGATTGCTTATAATGGTCTGCTTTAAGCTTGTGCTCTATTATGTGTGATATGCTGCTGCTGTATGAAATTTCTCTTTCCTCATTTGAGCTATATATTGCCATTCACGGTTTGCATTTAGATGCATGACAAGTACTCGGTGTTTATCTGTCTCCAATTCTCAGTTTCTTGTTATGATGTTATGGACTTCATATTTATATTCCCTGTTTATGAGGATCGCCTTAACCTTATGCAGTTGTTCCACCATTCCTCTCACATATGGACAATCGGACATGTTTTGTTTGTCTGTGCAAGTTATTATGTCTGTTGTGTATACTTTTTGTACTTGCATATTTATGAACTTTTTCACGAAGTCAAAGTTAGTATGTTTGTCCAATTAAGCTGTATCTTCTTAGGATCTTTAAAAGTGTTATGTAGTTTTTGCAAATTTCAACTCACTTCACTTGAGGCTTTTGACGTAGTTAGCAAAAATCATGTGAAACAATTGGAAGAATGGAAACAAGGCTAATCTTTGAACTGAAAGTTTTTCTTAAAATTCATGTTTGTTTCATTCAACAGTTCAGAGTGTAATGGACCTTGTTTATTATCTCCCTCTCCCTTTTTATTCTAAATATAGTAGGATGTCTGCATGTGGGATCAAATTATGCCTAGTTCATAAGTAGGTTTTTACAATGCAAACCGTACTTGTTGATCACGTGCCTTTTCCACATGCCCACACAAACGCCCAATCCTCCTCAGCTACTCCCTTTTCCCTTATTGTACCCCTTGGTTATGAAAAGGTGCTTATCCGTATCTTTTAGTAGTTCTGTTTCACTTGTACAAGTTCAAACTGTATTTTATTTTGTTTTTGATGATAGATGAGTTAATAGGCTAGCAGCTTTTGGACCAAACTAGTTGACCACCACGGACCTCAAAGGATGGCCCATTCAACAAATGAGGTGGTCTTGGATGGCAGAGAAACATGCCTATCTATTGGTTAAGGTTGAGGAAAGTAAAAACATGCAGCCCTAACTACCCATTATCTACTTTGCATCCCTGTCACAACTCTCACCATCAAAGCTCTCTCCAGTCCATATTGTTGCCTTGTTCTCCACAATTTTGGTGGAATTTGTTTTTGCACCACATCTGTTTTGTAAAATGTTGAATCTAATCCTTGCCACACAACTGAATTCTCATCCACCGATTCTCTGTTTTCTTTGAAATCTGCTCTACCTCCAGAATTTTCCTCTACCATAGAATTGCAAGGCAGATGACTAATAACTAGATTTTGTGATTTAGGTGGTAACGGCAGATTCACAGATTGGTCCAAGTCTTATGTTTCCAAATTGCCCCTGGTCTTCCATTTCATGGTCTCATTGTATTTTAGTAAACTTTGAACTTGTAGCAGCCTGGCCCAGAATGACTTGTCCCTATCTTTATTAGTAAGACATGCCTAGTATTGTTAAATTCACAGGCTTGAGTTGATCATCAAATTATATATATCCTGCAACAGTTTATAGTCTGGTTGTAAGTCCATTTGTCACTGAGTTTCCTGCTTAAGCAAGACCATTGGAGTTTGCATTTTGGGTGAAATTTGGACCTGGCAATCTCATAATTCCTGAATTTCCTGTAAAGAAGATAGTGGTCTTCTATTCTTCCTATAAAACAATTATGTAATGCAAATTAAAATGCTTCTGTTTTTGTTATTTGTAGGTAGTTTTACAAAATACTTATAAACTTAACATCTTTGATGTTATTGTTTTGCATGACAGGCTGAGTCATTAACTGGCATTGGAGATCCAATATTAGCAGGGCAGGAGTTGCTCAAAAGAGGGATCCGCACAAAATGGGTGATTGTAAAAATGGGTTGTAGGGGTTCAATCCTAATAACTACATCAAATATAGCGTGTGCACCTGCATTCAAGGTATTAACTTCTCATTCTTATTTTTCTCTTTACTGCTTCCATCAAATTCTTGCAATTTTGGAACATAATGATTTTATTCAATTTATATACTGCCATTCTGCTTAACATACTTTGGTATTCAGAGTTTCATATGTACTTTGTTTAAAGGTGAAAATTTCACTTAGGGAAGGAAAATTAAAAGAGTGAGCAATTAAGGCTATAACCACATTTTATAAAGGACCATATTTCAAAACAAAATGGCCTCATGAGCATTTCATATGGTTTCTTCAGCTGGAAGATCTTGTTTTTTTTTTTAATAAGTCAAACGTGCATTTCTAGCATCCCAATATTAAATGAATAATCAAGTTCAAGAGTCTAATATGCTCTAAGTATAACGTGTCAATTCTTCTGTGAGTGTTCAAATGATTATGATTGTCTCTCTTGCAATAATATTAATTAAATTTATGTTTTGATGATATTTTTTATTCTTTGACACCCCTTAAATTTTTGTGATAATCGGTGCAAACTAACTGGATTTATAAAATGTTATCAGGTGAATGTTATTGACACTGTTGGGTGTGGAGACAGTTTTGTAGCTGCTATTGCATATGGTTTTATACATAATATGCCAAAGGTTAATACATTAGCAATTGCAAATGCAGTGGGTGCCGCTACAGCCATGGGCTGTGGTGCTGGTAGGAATGTAGCATCACTGGAAAAAGTAGTCGATATATTGAGATCATCAAACCTCAACGAAGATCATGAATTTTGGACTGACATACTTGAGAAGTATGTGGGAGCTCAGGAAATAACATGTTTGTCAAATATTGCAATGAATGGAAACAGAAATCATCTCAACCTTGTCCCATTTGACAAGGTTGTCTCTGAGCTCTTGCCCAAGCTTGAGTTTCCACAGACAGTGGAGAATGTGCCAACTTGATTTTTTTAACAGTAGATTGCAGCCACTGTTTATCCATTCATGTGAACTAACACTTCTCCTGATTCTCGAGTTCTTTGCGCCGTCATCCTGTAAGTCTACAAGTGTAAGCATTAAGAAAGCAGAGTTTTATCACCCGACAGGATTACATTGCGATAGCTAATTAATAGGCATTGCTTTGAGCAAGTACATGAGAGGTAGCTGCTCATCAAGCATTTTAACTGATTTCTTTGATGTCAAAGGTATTTTTACTCCCAGAATGGTTGAGGCAGAGCTTTTATCCTCTGACAGATTCCAATTTTTTTGCTTCATTTTTGCATGAATGCTTCTCAAGCAGTGACATGCAATAGTCTTCATAATACATATTGTGATAGTTAATTGATGGCAGAGGCAAAGGTTGCTTGTATGAATTTCAATATTTTGAATTGGGATTACAAATACTAGTTTAAAATACTTTGAAATAGCCTATGCTTCTTTTTTTTTTTTGTGTGGGTGTTTAGTATTAGATTCCATGTGATCTGGTAAATGTTCTTTGTTTATTACCAGGAAAATTGAGGGGTCTCACTAAAACAAATATGCCTATGTCCTAACATATATAACTAACATTTAGAAATATGTAAATAAAAGGTGAGGCACCATGTACCCTATAATGGCTTTTGTTGGGAACGGTAAGACGGGTCTTGTATTCGCTTTCCTGTGCTATTGTTTTCAATCAAAAGACTTTTACCCTTCTTGATGGATAAAAAATTAAAAACTTTGTCAAGTTTTCTAATCAAATGATGACATGTGAGTTTTTCTTTTTAGAAAAATTAGTACTATATTCTTAAGCGAGGTTATTTAATGTCAGGGAAAAAAATATTCATTTTTCATTTGAGCTACGTGTCCTAATTTCCACCATTCTTGCTAACTTAGTTCAATCTTCAAACTATCATAGTCCCTTGGTCATATTGTCACAATTCCGTAGTAAACCCTCTAAACTAGCAGTCATAACAAAAACATATAACAACAATTTCTTCTCTAGAAAAATGTTAACATTTGAAAACAGGTATGCTGCATAGGGGCATATCCGTCCGTGCAAATATACCAAATAAAAAAGTTGATTGGTCCGACGAAGAAAAAACGCTGATTGGTCTTTTGCTTGAAAATTAAACAATATCTTCTAAATTAAATGTTCTTCATAGATTTTTTGAGTTTGCATGTATATAAAAATATTCATGGAATGTTATATTGTAAGTGTTTATTTGAGTGAGCACGTCTCATTGTTGCTAAATGTGAAAACTTATCTCTAGTTTGTCCGTTTTTGTTTTAATAACTAAAAATGAATGAATTGTGTACAGTTACTATATATATCTAGAGCATGTTTGGTTTGACGTGGAGAAGTGGCCAAACTTAAGTTTCACGTTTTAACTCTAAACAATAATGGGAGTAATTTTTTCATTCCTTAACAAATTGATTACACACTATTGAAATGGGAATCCAAACAAGCTGACTATCATTTAGATGAATGTTTTTTTAGAAGTCCCGCATCATATTAAAAGATAATAAAATTGTGAATATAATTAGTTTTTTACTCCCGTCAATTTATTTTTCGTGTGTAACTGGTCTCGCAACTTATTCAATACGAAGAGGAAAGGTAAAATCAAAACAAAAATTAAAATTTATTTTATATTTTTCCATTGCTTGACCCAGATATAATTATAATAACATCATTACTGGGTCGTTTTTGAACATTTATCATTATTTTTTCTTTTTTTTTCTTACATACAGGCATGGGAGTTTGAAGTTCAAGTAACTTGTATTTGATTGATTATAACTAATGTTCAATTCAAACCTTTTGACAATGGTCAATCTAATAGCGTGTTTGTTTCAGTTCATATGAATTCCAAAGCTGTGTCGAGTAGAAATAACAAAGGGATGCTGTTGATATGTTCAATTTCATGTTTGTTTTAATGTAGAGAAATACTTCAATATATGTTTCACCAACAAGAAAAAGTTATTGCTAATCATTTTGGAAACATCAAAATTTATGGTAAAAAAAAAAATTTAATTGCACTTTTGGTCCATCTAGTTTAGATTTTGTGCAAATTTGATCCCGGAAGTTTTTTTGACCAAATTAAGTCCTCCCACTTTCAAAATTAAGCAAATTTGATCCATTTCTCAATTGTCGTCTACCTAAAATTCTCAATTCTCATTTTCAATCCAAATATATAGGAGTTTAGGATAGATTTGAGATAGCGCCGCGAAGGAAAAAGAAACCAGAGAGAGCCGCGGAGAGTTCGTCCCTCTTGGGGGCTCTTCCCCTCCATGGGAGGAGCTCCTCCCTCTATAGAAGGGTTTTCTATTTACAATAGGTGAGTTCTTCTCTCTCTTTAGTGAAAGTTTTTTTTTTATGTTCTGGTTTTCTGTTCCGTTTTTCTTTTCTTATTTTATTTTCCTTTCTCCATCCTCTACCATCACCACCACCACCACCTCTCCCTTCTCCCTTCTGGCCACCACTCCTCCTTTGCAAGATTTTGTTAAAGTCATCATTTTGTAACACTGTTTTTACTCAGCATTGCTGCCTTCTTTGCATTTCCACCACTAGAACTCAATTTTACAGCACTGCTTTACTCAGATTGACCGCGGTTGATGTTGTGGATTTTTGCTTGGAGTTGATGAACATGTGCTGATCCGGAAGGAATTAAAAAAAAAGAGAAGAAAAGTTCAGGCCGTTTCAGAATTTTTGTAATAGGAGATTTTTTAGGACTGCTAAATTGTTTAGATTGACCGAGTATGCGTGCTTGATTTATTGTTTAGATCTACAGTGCACTGCAGTAATATTCTCTATTTAGCATCCTTAAGCTTTGTAAGTGTCGTTGAGCATTTTTTAATGAATATTCTCTTGACAAAAAAAAAAGGATAGATTTGAGATATAAAATAATTTTAAAGGTGTAAAAGTAACAAAATTAATAAAAATTAGATAAAAATTAAAAGATTTTGTAGGATCTAAAATTAGGATTTAAAGAGGGCAAAAAATTGAATTTTTGACCTCGGGTGAAATTTAATATTTTGATTGGAGTATTTTCAAATTAAGAAGATTTAAAAAGATTTAATCAATTAATTCGTGAAGAAAGTAAATAGAATGTGATGATTTGAGGATTTTAAACAAAAAACAATTGAATGAGGGATCAAATTTGCTTAATTTTAAAAGCTCGGACTTAATTTGATCGAAAAAAAACTTGAGAGACCAAAATTACACCAAATTCAAATTAGAAGGACCAAAAGTGCAATTAAGCCAAAAAAACAAATATAGCCTAAATCACTTGGATGCGTTTGCTTGGGACATAACCTACCTACGATTTTGGAAACACCAAATCGAAGTCCTATATGTATTGTGTAATAATTAATGACTTTATATGTGTTTCACTATCTATATCTCAAAAATGCTTATTTTCTACCAAACTAGATAGATATCCATATCAAGTCAAGGTCATAACAAGGGAAATTAAGCAGGCAGACAAATGACTTGAAAAAGGACTTTACTATTTTTCTAATTAACAGTGACAACGATACTTTATCACATAACCAAATCATAGTTAGGTCACTTTACATGTTCTTTAATATCCAACTATTCATCTCTCTCTAAACTATGTACATAACTTATTTATAACACGAGAAAAAAAAGAGAAAAAGTAATTTTGGACTAAAACCTTAAATTGGTCCCTAAATGATTGGGGTCAATCAAATTAGTATTTGGAATAAAGAAATTAATAAAATCGTTCCTAAAAAATATTCATGACAATCAAGTTAGTCCTTTCGTTACTTGCAATACGCTAGTTAAACTTAATAGAAATGCCTATATGGAACGTTATTTTTCGCGGTAGATCCGATTAAGTATGTCTGATGTGGCTATCTTTCAAGGACTAGAGTGAATATTTCTATTAAAAAAAATTAAAGTCCCATTCCCCTCCCCCCCAATGTTTGGTCTGTGAAACCCTAACTCCAATTTGAAGAATTTCATTTTCTGCAGGGATGATGGGTAGGGGATGTGAACAACTCCTATGGATTCTGCATCCGCTAGAAAGAGGAATGAGTTTCGTTTGTGTTATTACGGAAGCAAGGTGATTGTACAGACGTCAAAAGTCCATGCATTGAATTAGGGAGTTGTTGTAGACTTTGCCCATTCCCAAATTGCCCCTCTCATATCCAAGTCCCTTCATTGATTCATGAGGTTCTTCCATAGATGCATTGTTCAAAACCTGTGAGGCACCCCATGCATAACTTCCTGCATTGCTGGAATTAGACCCTGTCAACATAAAAGATTTAATGGTCAAATTGGTCCCTGGAAGATCTTAGTAATTATCAAACTAGTCCTTACAAGATTGCTATAATGGTTAGATAGGTCCCTGAAAAATTGCTAATGATTTCAAATAAGTCCTCAGCCAAAAACAATACCTTCTACATGTTAGACATGAAGTTCCAACCATGTTGTTTGCAGCAACATATTTTCCCTTCATGCTTAGTATCTCCTCAATGCTTACATTGTCACTTTCAGAACTTTCAGTGTCACATGGTGGTGGTCTGTAAGGACTGTCTTATGCACTTTTGTAGCCATCAGTCATCATCAATTTCTGGAAAAAAAAAGTGAAGCATTAGTTCCTGTTTCTGATACATCTTCCTCTTTAGCTACTTCCTCAGCATGTGCTTCAATTTCTAGCAGTAACATTTTTTTCCTTCATGTGCTCACTGTCTCCTCAATGCATTTATTGACACTTTTATCACTTTCAGTATCACATAGTGGTGGTCTGTATTAAAGATTGTCCTCTGCACTTTCGTAGTCATCATTGTCATCATCAAATTCTGAAAAAGTGAAGCCTTAGTTCCTCTATTTCCAATTCATCTTCCTCTCCAGTTTCTTCCTCACATGTTGATGAGGACATCAATCAAGCAATCAAGAGTCTAGGGAAATTCATGACAGGGGCGCAAGCAAGGAAGGAAAAAGAGGTTCTACAACTTGCAATCAATGTTGCACAACTTCAAGTCGCCAAGAGCATTAATGGAACTAACCAGTTCATTTATTGCACTCAAGTTGAAGAGGATGAAGCCAATGATGGAGGTTCAGTTGCCATTAAGGCAACAGCAAGTTAAGGACCAATCATGTGCCATGGAGGTTGCCATGTGGGCGGCCAACTCATGCAAGTTTTGCTGAGTTATTATGTTTAATTGCTTTCAATAAAGTTAGGGAAGTTACAAAGACAAGGGAATAAATTTTTGGTGGTTACAAGACAAGGTTATAATGTTGTTTAAATTGCATTAAAACCTTTGTCTAATAGCCGTTAGGGAGGCTTACCTATTGTGCATGAATCTGGTCTGATTTGAGGCTACATGGAGACTCTTAAACAAGCCAAAGGGGGCGGCCAACATGTGATTGAATGGCTGAGTTATATGTCATCATTGTAGCGTCCAACATGTGCTTGAAATGGCTGAGTTATATGTCATCAAGAGGAGCCAACAAGGTTGTAATTGGCTGAATGAATTGTCATCATAGTTGCGGCCAACATTCATGAGATGGAGGTTACAAATTGAAGGCAAACTTAATCACAAGGGGCTGTTATGGGAGGCCACTTCATGGCTGATTCAATAGCCCAATTATTCCATGTTTGGTGGTTACAATTCAAGGGTCAATGCAGCCACATGTGCCAAGAAAGCTGGATGGATTTTGCGGCCAAATAAGCTAGGAATAGGCCTAGTTTTAGCTAGTTATTTTACCACTTTCCTTATTTACTTTTTAGTAATTTAATTAGGGATGCATGGGAATTGTATGAGGGACATTTTAGGGATTTTTGGGCGTGTAAACCCTAGCTGGTTGCATGACCATTGAACCACCTTGTAACTCTTATAAATACACGCTTCATGCATGCAAGAAAGTTTGTAAGTTTAATACAAAGAAGTATTTTATACTTTGAGAGTGTTTCTCTTAGTTTCTTGCTAGTCAAGAGTTGAGGATTATCAAAGGATCCTTCCTTTGTGTGTGTGTCCTCAAGGGCTTATCTTTCAAGTATTTGAAAGTATGACGTCCTTTCCTATCTTCTAATCTTCTTCATCCTTTTTCTTCTACTACATTTGTCTTGAACAAAAACTTATTTTTCTTCATGTGATTGCTTGAAATATATGTGATTTATTTTTCAAGAATTCAAGGTTGATTATATGTTTTTGACAAGGAATTTTTGGTTATCATTATTTCTTGATTTTAGTATCAAAAGAAAAGAATAGAAAAAGAAAAAAAAAATAGAAAAAGAAAAATATTGAAAAGAAAAGAAACAAAATTGTTATCAAGAAAAGTGTTGATTATTCAGAAATTTCTAAGGTCCATGCAAAATAGAACCTCAAGGTTCACATCATTTGGTCATCAGAGCTCCGGTTATTAGAAATTTTTCTGAATTCTTCTTTCTATCAAATACTATTTCTTCTTAGCTTTTCTTGTTTTATTATTTTTTTCCTTGACTGCACGTAGGTTGGTGAATTATTTGATTTTTTTCTCCTCATTGGTGTGGTAAGAAATTCAAGAGAAATAGAGTGGAAAAAGGCAAGAGAGTTACGTCATAGAAAAAGCCAAGTATTGTGTGCAAACACGAGAATGGTGAGGTTTCTAAACAGTTAACCTTAGTTTTCTCTGTTACGTTTGTTTCTTGTTCTTTATCATGGCAGAAAGAGTGGTAGAAAATTGTGACCTTCAAGCACAAATTGATGCTCTCTATTCAGAATTAGAGAGACTGATGAAGCAACAGTATGATGAGTTGCATGCTAGGTTGGACCAACTGGAGGTCAAACCAACACCTGACGCAGAGGAAGAAAGACCACCAAGAAATGAAGAAAAAATACAAGGAGTCAAGCCGACTATTCCTTCTTTCAAAGGTCGAAGTGACCCAGAAGCCTACTTGGAGTTGGAACTCAAAATTGAGCATCATTTTGCGTGTAACACTTATACAGAGGCGCAAAAGGTAAAGCTTGCTGCAATTGAATTTTCTGACTATGCACTTGTTTGGTGGAATAAGTTACAGAAAGAAAGAGTCAGAAATGAAGAACCTAAGGTGGAGACTTGGGTTGAGATGAAGAGGATTATGAGGAAACGATATGTTCCCTCTAGTTTCCAACGTGACCTGAAGCTGAAATTACAGAAACTGACTCAAGGAAGTAAAGGGGTGGAGGAGTACTATAAGGAGATGGAGATGTTGCAAATTCAAGCTAACATAGAAGAAGATCCTGAAATCATTATGGTACGTTTTCTAAATGGCTTGAGAAGTGACATTAGAGACATTGTTGAGTTACAGGAATATGTGGAAATGGAGAACTTGTTACATAAGGCTCTTCAAGTGGAGCAATAGTTAAAAAGAAAAGGAGCTGCCAGAAGAAGTTATACTAATTTGCCTGCAAATTGGAAGGACAGAATTAAGAAGGAGGTTGAATCCTCAAGCCATGCAACGCCTAGTCCTCAAGGTAAAACCACTAACAAAAATGTTGAACAGGTTGTAAAGAAAGGGAGAGAGGTAACTTGTTTCAAGTGCCAAGGATTGGGGCACTATGCCTATGATTGTCCTACAAAAAAGACAATTCTTCTTAAGGAAAATGGAGAATATGCTAGTGAGTCAGAAGATGAACAAGAGGCAAGTGAAGATGACATAGGTGCCGAAATGGGAGAAGTCTACATGATTAAGATACTTCTTGGTAATCAATCCACTTCCTTGGAAGAAAACCAAAGGGAGAACGTTTTTCACACTAGATGTTCTGTCAATGGTAAGATTTGCTTAGTAATAATTGATGGTGGCAATTGTACTAATGTGGTTAGTGCTAGATTGGTGTCAAATATGAACATGGATACAAAGCAACACCCTAAGCCATACAAGCTTCAATGGCTTCGTGAAGGAGATGAAGTTCATGTGGAGAGGCAAGCTGAAATTCCATTTTCCATTGGAAAATATCAAGATAAAGTGTTATGTGACGTAGTACCAATGGAAGCCAGCCATATCCTCTTGGGAAGACCGTGGCAATTTGAGACAAAAGCCATCCATGATGGTTTTACTAACAAAATTTCTTTTAATTTTCAGGATAAAAATGTGGTCCTTAAGCCTTTGTCACCAAAGGAAGTGAGAGAAGATCAAAAGAAATTGAGAGAAAAGATAAAAAAGAGAAAGAGATTGACAAATTTGAGAGTGAGGAAAATAAAAAGAAAAGGAGAGAAATATTTGAAGGCAAACAAATATGTTTAGCAAGAGAGAAGGAAGTGAAGAGGGTGCTTTGCACAAGACAAACTTTCTATCTATTGAATTGCAAAAATCGATTGATTCATGCTAACCAATTTGATAACCATGAATTGTCTTTGTCTATTAATTCTCTTTTGCATGATTTGAAGAAATGTATCCAGTTATTGATCCTGATGGAATACCACTTTTGAAAGGGATTAAAGACCTTGTTCCAAGAATCATGGTGAATGAAAGAGATGTGAAATTTCTTGGCCATTTTTGGAAGACTTGGTGGGACAAGTTTGGAACTAAGTTGTTGTGTTCTATTTCTTGTCATCCCCAAAAGGAAGTGCAAACCAAAGTGGTGGATAGGATCTTGGGAACCTTGTTTGGAACTATTTTCAATAAAAATAATAAATTTTGGGAGGAATGTTTTCCTCATGATTACAATAGGGTGATCCATAGTGCTACAAGAGTCTAGGGAAATTCATGACAGGGGCGCAAGCAAGGAAGGAAAATGAGGTTCTACAGCTTGCAATCAATGTTGCACAACTTCAAGTCACCAAGAGCATTAATGGAACCGACTAGTTCATTTATTGCACTCAAGTTGAAGAGTATGAAGCCAATGATGGAGGTTCAGTTTCCATTAAGGCAACAACAAGTTGAGGACCAATCATGTGCCATGCAGGTTGCCATGTGGGCGGCCAACTCATACAAGTTTTGCTGAGTTATTGTGTTTAATTGCTTTCAATAAAGTTAGAGAAGTTACAAAGACAAGGGAATAAATTTCTGGTGGTCACAAGACAAGGTTATAATGTTGTTTAAATTGCATTAAAACCTTTGTCTAATAGCCATTAGGGAGGCTTACCTATTGTGCATGAATCTGGTCTGATTTGAGGCTACATGGAGACTCTTAAACAAGCCAAAGGGGGCGACCAACATGTGATTGAATGGCTGAGTTATATGTCATCATTGTAGCGGCCAACATGTGCTTGAAATGGCTGAGTTATATGTCATCAAGAGGAGCCAACAAGGTTGTAATTGGATGAATGAATTGTCATCAAAGTTGCGGCCAACATTCATGAGATGGGGGTTACAAATTGAAGGCAAACTTAACCACAAGGGGCTGTTATGGGAGGCCACTTCATGGCTGATTCAATAGCCCAATTATTCCATGTTTGGTGGTTACAATTCAAGGGTCAATGCAGTCACATGTGCCAAGAAAGTTGGATGGATTTTGCGGCCAAATAAGCTAGGAATAGGCCTAGCTTTAGCTAGTTATTTTACCACTTTAATTTAATTAGGGACGCATGGGAATTGTATGAGGGACATTTTAGGGATTTTTGGGCGTGTAAACCCTAGCCGGTTGCATGACCGTTGAACCACCTTGTAACTCTTATAAATACATGCTTCATGCATGCAAGAAAGTTTAGAAGTTTAATACAAATAAGTATTTTATACTTTGAGAGTGTTTCTCTTAGTTTCTTGCTAGTCAAGAGTTGAGGATTATCAAAGGATCCTTCCTTTGTGTATGTGTCCTCAAGGGATTATCTTTCAAGTCTTTGAAAGTGTGACGTTCTTTCCTATCTTCTAATCTTCTTCATCCTTTTTCTTCTACTACATTTGTCTTGAACAAAAACCTATTTTTCTTCATGTGATTGCTTGAAATATATGTGATTTATTTTTCAAGAATTCAAGGTTGATTATATGTTTTTGACAAGGAATTTTTGGTTATCATTATTTCTTGATTTTAGAATCAAAAGAAAAGAAAAATAGAGAAAGAAAAAAAAATAGCAAAAGAAAAATATTGAAAAGAAAATAAACAAAATTGTTATCAAGAAAAGTGTTGATTATTCAAAAATTTCTAAGGTCCATGCAAAATAGAACCTCAAGGTTCACATCACATGTGCTTCAATTTCTAGTGATAAGGGTGGGTTAGTTTTTACAGAAGGGGGTGCATTTAGTTGTCCCTCCATAATTAATGGGGTCAGATTCTATGATTATAGGTGGGCCTTGCTCTTAAAAGATTAGGTCAAGTACAATAGGTTGAGTGAAAAATACATTATGGCTGGGTCCTTCTCTTCACGACCCCAATTGTTCACAGTCTCACGTTTGGAGTTGGTTTCAGAATCGTAAAGAGGTAGGTTTTGGAGGTCCAACTTGTGGTTGTTTTTGTAACAAGCGAGGATCCTATTAAGCATACTCACTCAAGATACATAAAATAAGATAAAGAAAATTATAAAAATAACAAAAAAGTCCAACGAAACCAAACTACTCACTAAATGAGGTTAAGAACATCTTAGCGGGCATTATGCAATGGGCCCAACCCATCATAGTCCAGTTACTTAAAAATTCCAACGACATATCCATCACATATTACTTGTAAATAATTTAATTATTTTTTATAATTGATATATAATAATTTTAATCAATTAAATTTAATAGTATTAATCTTTTTAAATCCTTTTATTTGTGTTTTTTAATCATGAAATCTTTTTTCCTATCATTTTTCTATAATGAAAGTTCTCTGCAAGAAATTTACCTATTAGCGAACAAAATTTTGATTTCTAACATATGGTAAAATCGGTTGCTAATTTATTTAGTGATGAATTTAGAGACCGGTTTGTATGAGTTGCTAAAGTCTAAGTCACTAAATATTAACGACTAATTAAGTTACCAATGTTTTAGATATCGATTTAGTAACCGATTTTAGAGACTGTTTAGTGATCGATTTTAGATATTGATTTAGTAATAAATTTATTGACCAATTTTAGTGATTTAATGACATTTTTAGGGACAGTGATCGATTTATGATACGTTTAGAGGCGGAATTTTTTTATCTCAATTTCGATCACTAAATCACACTTTAATTATAAGCTAGAATTCTAGGTGATGATTGATGAATAATACAAAGAATAATAATTAGCAACCAAAAAATGGGTCGCTACATGTCTATTTTATTTTATTTTAAATGTCATTGTCTTATTTAGCAATTAATATTTCAATGCTAAGCAATTATTCGCCATTTTGATCACTAAAGTAATAAATTTTAAGTTGGTTGTTAAAACGTTCAATTTGATCTTCAAATCAGTTTCTATAGTGATCAATTATTTTCAATCTATAAATCGGGTTCTAATAGGCAAAATTCTAGTAGTGGTTGTCAAAATCTGATTTTTCAACAAAATGAAAAACGTCTTACTTAGAAGTTATTTAATTATATATTTAAGAGAGAAATTGCTTAAAAAATTAGTGTTACATTAATAGATAATTTCAGTACTAAAAAATGAACATTTCTATTAATTTTTTTATTTGAAATATATTACACTCATTCCTATTTATTTGTCCACTTAATACTTAATAAGAGTAAAAATTATTTCTATTAATTTGTCCACTTAGAATTGCAAGTACATTCTTCTTAATTATACTCACATGCTAATTTTTAAGTAGTAATAAATGTTTTATTAATTAAGAAAAGATAAATTAAATTCTGCCTTAATAGATAGATAGATAAATATAAGTGAAAATAATATCTAATACCTTTTAGGGAAATTCTACTATACCCTCTGATGAGAGAGGGTTTTGGTACCTTCTTTGATCATTTAATCAATTTCTCTCAACTTTCTTAAATAGTCTTAGTACTTTTACAGTTATGAGACAATATTTAACTGTTAGAATTTGTATTTTTAATTTTTGAAAAGACGTTTTGACCTCCTGTAACCATTATCCTGTATTTTTTATTGTATTCCTCCATTTTTTCACATTTTTCATTTGAAATACATACGTGTCTCATTTAAAATCTACTTTATGTCTTCGAAATAATTTACGATGGAGTACACGACTTGTTCCTATGTAGTTTTGGTCTTTATGCCTCTATTCAATAAAAAATAATAATAAGAAGGTATCAAAACCCTCTCTGGCAGGAGGGTACCAAATTGTGACCCTACTTTTTATTGTATGTTTTTATTATTTATGCACTTAATATATGATGTTAGTTATATTTTATTATAGAAAAGAACAATTATAACCCTATGTTTTTATATCAATGGCCCTAGTTAAGAGTACGACGATGTTATTTATATTTTAGATAAGAATAATTTACAATGAGTTAATATATAATTTGGTTTATGAAAGTGACATTTGTGATTATTTTTGGTAGCTCATAGTATTTGGTGTATATAATTTGGTGCGTGAATATATTAATTTACATACAATTTATTCCTTTTGAAGACAATTAACCCTTAAAAGTATCAACATATAAATGTGTGTGTACGCACATAATTTGATCTCTAAATATTCATATTTTTATGGTGAAAGGATCAAAATATAATTAAATTATACACATTTAAAAAATAAATTAAATAAAATAACACTTTAATTTAATGGCTGAAAATAATCATATATAAATAGAGCGTCACTTTGAAGATCAAATTGTATATTTATTTTACACATGGAGAGTTATGACTCTCATGTTACGCCAAAAAATTGATTAAATTAAATTACATATTAAAAATAGGAAACCGATTTCGATGGAGTAGTTTCCAGGCAGGTGGGGTGTGTGGTGTCCAAAATATTTTATTTTGATTAATTTGTTTGTTCAAATATCTCGTTTTAGCTTTAGCTTTCAATCTTCAAAATCAAAATGCATGCGCAGTCAATTAAGCCAAAGGTTTTCTTTTAAATTAAATTTAAACTAATCGAGGCACCAACCAACCACACAGGTCATATTGCCCTATATATATGTGTGCGTGTGTGCGCGCAGCCTCTTCCTTCACCATATTCATATCACAAATTAAACTCTTTTTTTTTTTTTTTCTGAATCAATGTGTTTCCCAAATTCAACACATCGAAATCAGAAAATTAGAACGACTTGTTAAAGCACATTCAAAGATTGGTGTGACAGAGAATGTCTTTGTGTTATTACAATTACGTCAGGAGGATCCTCTTAGTAGTTGCGGTTATCATCTTTGCCATTTTGGTGTCCTCTCCTCAATTTGGAGCAGCCTGCAGGCCATTTGATGATGGGCTTCTATTGCAGAAGCTACCACGAAGCCCTTCAAAGCCATCAAGTCCTTCTCCAATTCATCCTGCACAAACAACGCACAGGTAATTAAATTCAGCTAGCTAGCTCCACTTTAAATTGATATCTCCGCCCTCCGAGATATGAGACAGTCAAATTGATATGAAAATTTGTAACATTATTAAGACTTTGTGAGTACTTTGAATAATCTAAGGTTATTCACGTACGCATCCCTTTTATTACACTAATATTACATTATTTTATAGATAACTAAAACATGTATATATGCATTCTTTCTCCTTTTTTCTTCGGGTAATGGGAGTAACAAGATCTGAATCCAATATAAAGAGTGTATTTCACATGTTATTAACTAGTTAAAAGCTTAAATTAGTAATTAAAAAATTTGTTAAAAGATTTCAACTCTATTTGGTAAAGTAGTATTTTTAGTAGATATATACTAGTGTTTTTTGAAACACTACTTCAAGCGGTGTTTCCAAATTTTAGCTCTAGCTGAAATGACTTTTATATTTTATCTTTAAAAAGTTTTGTGATTATCAAATTTCGAGGTATTATCTGGTAATTAATGATTACTTTATCTATCATTTTACAATTACCAACTAATTATATCAAATGTTTTAATTTTAATTCAATCAACTAGCTAGTTTATCAGCTTTCAATTTTTATTTTTTATTTAATTTTTCAGTTCTCAATAAATTTCTTTGACTATTTAAGAGAGAGTGAGAGGCTTTGATCCACCATCTAGGATTAGAACAACTCCACACAATAGGTATCACCCAAGTGCCCTCGAGGATTTTCTAGCGTTCATGGTAAGATATAACGGTTGAAATTCATCCCCCTCATCCTCATTCTCATGTAGAAAAAGTTTTATCACTTCATATAAGTCTTCTATATGACAAATAATAATAATGTGGGAAAGTTTTTTATATAGGAGAGTGGGGGTAAATCTTAATTGCTAACATTAAATAACTTTTAATCATAGTCAATCATGCATGGCGATATTACCATGTAACCATTAATTTCACTCTCATCACATAAAAAAGATCCTTTCACTATACATACATACATAGGATCTAGGAACAATATATTGACAAAAGGTGTCAAATTTTTACCGTTGCACCATCCAATCATTCAATCTTATCATATTATCATAATGGTCATAAATACCAAATTTCATGTAATTTGGACATTCATGGCTATTTAATCTAATAATGTGAATTTATTTTTAATTTAAATAATATATTACATGTTAAATTAATAAAGTTGTGTGAGATTGTGTCTGAGTGTGTTGGTACCGCAGGCTAGAATTATAGGAAGGGATCTTGAGTTTGATCTTCACTAAACACACTATTAATTAGAATAGGGTGATGAACATTAACTAGGACTAAGCGCCAACTATGATTACCCTCGTTGTACAGGGATATTAACACACAAAAAACCTAGTATATATGAAGAAATACTAATTAGCTTTTGATTTGTGTAAAATTTGTAGACTTGATCTACTCTATAAATAAAAACTCTTAATCCAACTGTTGGATTGATTAATTTCACACTCTACGACCCAAAGGACTTAAAGGAGACAATCAATTTAGCAATATTTGACTATTTGACAAGTGTAATTTAAATTCACTCCGACCCTCATTTGAGGTAAAATTTTCCAGCTTGTCAGTCTCTACTGTATGATTCAACACAAATAGCTGATGATAATTAAAAAATTAAAATTATATAAAAATGGATATAATTTTAAATTAAGCATAAATAATTTTATCTTTTTATGCTGAAAAATGCACATTAATTATTATTATATAGCTTGATGATAATTAAAAATTAGAAAATAAGTTAAACATTTATAAAGCCAAGAAATATTTATTAGATGAGACAATAGAAAAATGGCACAGAATATTTTTTTATTAATTTTTTCCTTTTTATATTACTAAAATTGGTCCTTTTATTCTAATATTCCTCCTCCTAAAGAAGTCAGCAAGTTGTTCCTTAATAAAGCTTAAACCATGTGAACTACAGCTCTAGTCGGCTACTCCCTCAAAAGCAATATACATAAACTTTTGGGAACGGATTCTCTCCGGTTTAAGATAAACTAGACACAATCCCGCCATTAAAAGTATTTATTTTATACATAAATTAAAACTTAAAAAATCAATCAGCACTCCATGGCCCTTGATTTGGAAAACTAGACACTCTGCAGTTAATTTTAACTGCAGAGGATCCGTGCCCCTAAACTTTTGTGTTCTTGCTGTAAGTACTAATTATGAAGAGTTATCAACAAATATCATGGAGAAGATTTTTTCCCCAATACTCCAAGCACCGCGCGTGTTAACGTCATAAAATTTAATTAGTTAATAAAATAATTTAATATTTAGTTCTTCAGTTTTGATAACATTAATTAAACTGAGAATAAAAATGTAAAAAATATAAGTTTTTATTAAAAAAATGTTAATTATAATTTTATTTTTTTGGTGAAATAAGTAAATTCATTGAATGTTTTTATATCATTAATATTTAATTTATTAAAATTAAAAACTAATTAATGCTCATTCTCACTAGGATTGAGGATATCAAAACTGATAATTATAGTATCCGAAATTAGATATAAATCCAATTCTCAACGGAGCAATACTAATTAATTAATCGATCATTATGTTTAGTTTGAAAAAAAAAATACACTTCATTTGTAATTTTTCATGGCATTACTTTATGAAAGAATCGAGTTTCCTTAAAGTTATCGCTCCGTTTAGTCTATATTGGGATTTCAAAATTCGAAGGGCATTTAGTTAATCACTATTAGTATATTAATAGTTAGTGTAATTTGTGGATAAAGATATGTTTTAAATTAATTAAAATTAAATTTATAATAAAATATTTTTTAAATTTAAATAAAAAAATTAATATAATTTTGGATAGTTATTTAATTTTAAATCATAATAGTAGATTGTATAATTTACTATTAAAATTCAATTTATAATATTATTTGATTAGTAAGATAAAATCATAATAATAAAGTAAACCCTCAGAATGGTCCCTGAAAGATATGAAGTCGATCAATTTAGTCCCTCAAAGAAATAAAATTGTAAAACAGTCCATGATAAATACTAACATTAGTCAAAATGGTCATTCTGTTAACCTCATTGTTAGTTAGAGTTAAAAGAGGTGCTGACGTGATACGTTAAGTGCCACATCAAGTCTGAAAAATTGAAATATTTCAAAATGGTCCATGATTTCTAATGTATGATGTGGAATAGGGTTGCGCACCGGTCAGTTTCAGTCGGATTCAGGCCCAAAAAGCTCAATCCAATGGGCAACCGACCATCAAATATTTGGCCCAATAACGTCCGACTTGGGCCTCGGTTAATCGGTTTACGGGTAGTTCGGTTTACATGTGGATCGGGTGGATAGTGACGGGTTAGGAACATTATTGGGCCTGTCAACTTTTTAAGGCCTGAAAAAAATTTTAAGGGCTTTTTTCGCCAATTTTTTTTAAACTGAATATACATGGGCCTTGAATATTAGATCTAGTTAAAATTCTAATACAGTAAACCAAACACAATTTTAATTAAAAAAACATATCCATACATGCAAAAAAATTACCAAATCCAACCCGTTTAAGAAGAAAAATAACCAGAAAAAAAAAACACTTATAATTTACACTTTTACAGTAGAATGTTCCAGAAGTCAATAAAAAATTGAATGATGGAATAAAAACATAATGAAAATAATATTAAAATATTGCAAGAAAACAAAATGAAAGTGAAGATGTCGGCGATTCAAACTCAATCTGTTGATGTTTCAGTCCAACACTTACTTGAAAAAAAAAAGCATAAATCACCATGAGAGATAAAAACAGAGATTCAAAGAAGGAGACTTCAACCTAGAATGAAAAATAACCAGGAAATAAAATAAGAAAACAAAAGAAAGACAAACGGTGAGGGATAAGGAAGAAAGAGAGGAGAATGGAGAGGGGAGCAGTCACGGACAAGGAAGGGGAGCGGCCATGGAGGCCATGAGCAGCAGCGGCGTTGCCACCTGCAGGGAAGAGGACATGTGAAGAAAGATAACTAGAAGTGGTTTTTGACTCTGTTGCATCAAGATATAAGTGACAATTAACAACTATATTGGTGTTATTTTTAATCTTTCATGGACTATTTTGATGTTTAATGAAATCTTTTAGGGACTAATTGATGTTCCAATCCTTTCGTGGCTAACTTAAATTGTCTATCTGCTATAGGGGCTTATCACAACAATGCAAGAAGTGATGCCTGCAATGGCACACGAGTTCTATACAATGCACCTCTGGAAGAATTTTATTAAATAATGAAAGGATTTGGACAATGAGAGGAGTAGTGTAGCAAAGTGCCAAGTCTACAGGTATTCCTTAGTTCAATGCAACTATGGAGACTATGTCTATTGCCTTGGTTGTCGTTGACAATGTTAAGATGTGGAGAAAGTGAAGACCATGGAGATTGAGGAATTTTATATTCACCTCCCATCACCATTTATCACGCTAGGCGTGCTTGATTTTTAGGGTTTCCGACGTTAAAGTTGGAGAAGATTATAATGGTGCAAAGAGTCGTCGGGGAAGAATAAGACATTGGCAATTCTTTTTTCCATTCAATTTTGTCCCTTATGTTACATTTCAGTGAAGCAATGACTATTATGAAGAATAAAAGTCTTTCATTTGTGCCATATGCCCGCATTAGACATTGGAAAGCAGAAACCATTTTGAATTATTTCAATCTTTTAGGCTTTACATGGCCATGCCAGTAGCTCTGTTAACCCTAATTTACTAATTTACTGAGGTTAACAAAATGACCATTTTGAACGATGTTAGTATTATTCAGGGACCGTTTTACAATTTTGTTTCTTTTATGGACAAAACTGACTGCCCCCATATCTTTCAAGAATCATTTTGAGGGGTTTACTCCATAATGATAAGAATAAAAGTTTATATTAAAAATAAGAATTGGAATAGAGAATGATATGATGAGATTTTGAATCTTAATAAAATTTAAAATTTAGGATTAGTATTTAAAAATTTAATTAGGAAAGAGAGAATATTAGTATTAAAGATTAAGAGAATGAATCTCAATCTTACAAGTAATGCGTGGAATTTACCATAAAATGAGATATAAGAGAATGCTAAAAATTATTGAGATGGGGTAAAGAGAGTGAATGTCTAATCTCCAAGGTGAGTTTTCAAAATATAAAGAGTTAATACTTGTAATGATTCCTAATGATTTGGTTGATATTTTTTAAATTTAAGGTATCATATTCAAATATTATATATTGAAAAAAGTCAAGAATCCTATTACAGTGCTATCCGTATCATAAATCTTTTTTTATATATATAGTAAAGATATCTCTTTTTGTACACTCCTCCTATTTAATACACATAATATTATTATTATTATTATTATTATTATTATTATTATTATTATTATTTAATACCTATTTTATGTTTTTAAAACTCTCAAAGTCAAACCATTAATTGCTTCGAAATTTTTTTATTGTAAGTTAGAATTTTCTCTTTTATTAACTCTAAAATTAATTTATTTTGAATGTCTCCTAATCTTCTTATTTTTTATAGTAAAGATATCTCTTTTGTACACTCCTCATATTTAATACACATGATATTATTATTATTTAATACCTATTTTATATTTTTTAAACTCTCAAAGTCAAACCATTAATTGCTTTGAATTTTTTTTATTGTAACTTAGAATTTCCTCTTTTATTAAGTGTTAATTATTTATACTCTCAAATTAATTTATTTTGAATGTTTCCTTTTATATTGAGATTTTTTCTAAATTTCAATAATTGATTTAAATTCTTTCAAGTAAATTATTTATATTTTTATAATTTTAAATATATTTTATTTGAAAGTGTGTTTATATTTTATATAAATGATTATATATGTTTGACTTATAATTTTAAATTTGTTTTTTCTTAAATATTTTAATTTATTTTTTATTTTATTTTAATGGAAAATTATTTACAAGTAAAATATAATTTAAGAGGGTGATTGCGTTGCCAACAACATATGCATTTTTTTTTGTTTAACCACAGGTATCCTCCATTAGAGACAATCCTGTTCGAGCCGGGAACATTCATATCATGATGACAACATATGCATTTGTCATTGTTTGCATTCAAACTCCCTGGATTTAATAAATTAAACTTGAATTATAATTTCACAAAATCTTTTTGTATCCTTCAAAAAAAAATAAAATCTTTTTATATATATATATATAGTAAAAAAGTAATTTTTTTTAGTCAATGAAAAATAAAATTAAATATACCAATGTATCAGAATTTTTGAACCGTGAGAACATTGACAAGTTGAGTGGCCTCATTAGCAATAGGGTGCGCGGGAGAAGGGTAAGAAGGGAACATCGAAAAGATGAATGGGCTCGGGATTACATAAATACCCCCAAATTGTGAAACCTAACCCTAACAGGTGATTTCTGTTGCTCCATGCTCCATAGTGAAGCGACCCTTTTGCCCTTCTCAGTTCCTATTGTTCTCTTCCATTGCCCTTCTGATTTCAGGTTTTCCCCTCTCACACCTCACCCGCCCAAACCTATATACTTCAAAAATTTCTCTCTGTATTTGTTCTTTGAACTGTGACTAACGGATTCTCTCTGTCTTTTATTGCAGGTTTTTACTGGCAACTCCCCCTGTTTCCCAACGCAACACCTTTTATTTTGTGAGTATTCCTCTGCTTTCTCTTTCTTTGTCTCATTAGGGAATTTCTTTCTTTTTTTTCTTTATTTTTCTTCTGATGAAACTGAATTAAAGAAGCAAAGTTGAGTGTCTTTTGATTGATGTGTTCGGTTTCCCTGGAAGGAATTGTTGTAATTAGAGAACAAGAACCAGAAAGGAATCAACTTTAGGAAAATTTAACCCGGTTTCGTGTCAGTAAACAAAAAGTATTATATGTTTTCTGACTCAATTTGGGAATTCACTGTTATTGCAGCATCTTCTGTAATTTTATCCGGCACCGGAGTTTCAGAATTTGTTTGATTGTTGTTGCTGTCATTGCAAATTGTTCTGTTCCGGGGACCGTGGACTTCTACGGAAAGTGGGGGCAGTTACCATATTTTGCAGAATTCTGTTGTGCACTGATCCTTTGACTGAGACAGAAGCATCTTTTTTTTATGTCAAAGTGGTGAATTTGTTATGGCAAACCATGATTTAATTGTTGGTCAAAGTCAGGATATGTCATCCATACCGGTCTGTCATTTGGGATTTGACCATATCCATGACCATGATTCAGTTCATAAACTGGGTTCTGAACGGATTCAGGATTTGGATTTTGGGTCTACACAAGATTATCAAGAACTGACTCAGAGTCAGAGAGATGAGCATGGCATAACTTCTCAACTTCAACAACTAGAGCCTGCTCAGAATCTTGAGCAAAATGGTGACAAGTTAGATGCAGATGGTCAGGCTCAGGACCATATTAACTCTGAAAACTATGATAATAGATTGGCTTTGACCACTCAGCCATTTGAGTTGAACTTGTTAGAGTCAGATGATCCTGAACTAGCTATTGTTGATGATCATGATGATGATCTTCAAGAGAAGTTAGAGTTTTCCTTGGATCAAAATGAGGAAATGGGAAATCTGCCTGTCTCAGGTATGATTGCTGAGCAACCAATGGATTTTGTTTACACTCCTCCTGTGCTTCAGTCTCGATCCCTTGATCCTCCTCCTAACCATCAACTGACCGTAGGACAACAGTTTCCTGATGTTCATAGCTGCCGTAGAGCACTTAGGGAGGCAGCCATTGCTCTTCATTTTGAGATGCAGACAATCAAGTCAGACAAGGTTCGCTTCACTGCCCAATGTGCAAATGAAGGGTGCTCTTGGAGAATTCATGCTGCAAAGCTTCCTGGTGTTCCTACCTTCACAATTAGGACCATCCGGGAGCCACATACTTGTGGTGGAATTACTCATCTAGGTCATCAGCAAGCCTCAGTTCAATGGGTTGCTGATTCTGTGGAAAAACACCTGAGGGAAAATCCTAATTGCAAGCCAAAAGAGATACTTGAAGAAATCCACCGAGTTCATGGGATCACCTTATCCTATAAACAGGCATGGAGGGGTAAGGAACGTATTATGGCTGCTGTTAGGGGTTCATTTGAAGAAGATTATCGCCTACTTCCTCAGTACTGTGACCAACTCAAAAGGTCAAATCCTGGAAGTATTGCTACAGTTTATGGAAATCCTATTGATGGTTGTTTCCAACGTCTATTCATATCATTTCAAGCATCAATTTATGGCTTTTTGAATGCTTGCCGTCCACTTATTGGACTTGACTGTGTCCCCCTTAGTAGCAAGTATATTGGAACATTGCTTTTAGCTGTAGGCTTTGATGGAGATGGTGGACTATATCCTCTGGCATTTGGGGTGGTAGATGAAGGGATCGATGATAACTGGATGTGGTTCCTATCTGAGTTACATAACCTGCTTGAAACTAATGCTGAGAACATGCCAAGGCTTTCAATTTTGTCTAATAGACAGAAAAGTATCGTGGATGCAGTAGAAATGAACTTCCCTACTGCTTTTCATGGGTTCTGCATTCATTACTTGTGTGCAAGTTTCCAGAGAGAATTCAACAATCCTGTTCTCACTAACATTCTCTGGGAGGCTGCTTATTCCCTCACTGCCATTGAGTGTGAAACCAAAATCCTCGAGATAGAAGACATGTCACAAGAAGCAGCAACATGGATTCGAAGAATACCTCCTCATTTATGGGCTACAGGATATTTTGAAGGAACTAGGCTTGGTCAACTAACAGCCAATGTGGTTGAATCTTTGAATACTCTGATAGTTGAAGCCTCAGGACTTCCAATTATTCAAATGATGGAGTGTATCCGCCGGCAACTGATGGTACTCTTCAATGAACGTCGTGAAGCCAGCATGCAGTGGTCAAGCATCTTGGTTCCTTCTGCTGAGAAGCAATTGTCAGAGGCAATAGAACAAGCACACAGGTACCAGGTGTTACGAGGAAATGAAGCTGAGTTTGAAGTTTTTCACCATTCAGAATCAGGAAGATATGTAGTGGACATTCGCACACGATGTTGTTCATGTTATGGGTGGCAAAGGTGTGGTCTGCCATGTTCTCATGCAGTGGCAGTTCTCCTCTCATGCAGACAGAATGTGCATAGGTTTACTGAAAGTTACTTCACTGTGGCAAGCTATCGTAAAGCATATTCAAAAACAATACACCCCATTCCAGATAGAACCATGTGGAACATGTCAAATGGGTTTGAATATGAAGGTGGTAATAATACTTGCACAGCCATGGAGGTTGTCATAAATCCACCAAAGTGTATGACATCTCCTGCACCACCTAGGAAAAGGCAATCCCCTGCTGCACAAGATAAGGATAATAATGGTGGTCGAATGAAGCGTGTTGTGCATTGCAGCCGCTGCAACCAAACAGGCCATTTTCGAACTACATGTTCTGTCCCTATTTAAAGTACAAAGCAATTAACATAGGATGATAGGATACAGTCTTATACTCATTCTCCTGCAAAGGTAGAGATTTTACTGGTTTTTATTTTAAAAAAAATATATATATTAGTTAAGGTTAGACAGGAACACATTTTTTTACTAGCTCTGGTACAACCTTGTGCTCCTATTTTTTTTGGGAACCAGTGATTATTATGATATAACACAGGTAAATTTTTATCTTCAAAAGTTTGGGCATTTTTATTTACATGCTTTGTACCCGGAGCCGAAATTGTTCATGGCGACATGGGCTTCCCTTTTTATTTTTTAAATAATATAGCGAGTATATCCAGTTGTTGTAAAGGCTACATGTTCATTAGGTTGCACTTGGTTTCTGCTATGGAAAAACCCTTGTTTTAATCTGAAGTGCATGCATATCAAACCTTGAAGTTTGTTTTAAATCTGATAAAAAGAATAGAAAATCTAGCAATTATGGATGGTGAGATGTGGCTATAAATTACCTCCGCTATATGATAAATGATAATAGTCAGGATTGGATTGGATCTCATATCTGATGGCTCGACCTCCCTTGGTTCGCCTAGAGCAGATGATTCAAGATGGTGTGCTCCTCCTTCATCTGAACCGGCACTCCTGACAGAAGAAAACGTGATTGGGAAATCAGCGAAGTCGCGAGGCATACACTACTTGCCTAAGCATGGAGTGAACCAAAAGATGAAATTTATTTTTTGTTTGGGACCAACCTTCTTCTGCGTTAAGCACTCATGGGCGCTGGGTTGCTTATCTTTGGCTTCTTTGCGCTAAGTTGTTGTTTTAGTTTGTTGCGTCGTTTCTTACTTTTCAAAGCATAAATAAAATATTTCATAAAATAATAAGATTTGGATTGGCAGATAATATCATATGATTCAAAACCCAATCTAATTCTCCAAGGCCAACAACTCACATGCTTCATATGAGCTGCACAACTAACTTTTTTTTCTTCACATTTTCTTCAATATCATTTTTACAAATTTGAGAAATTTAATTATTTTTTTCAATTCAACAATTCTGAAAAAAATTTAAAATGGACCATGATCTATTCAATTCTATATTATTTTATTATTTATCTCAGATTTAATTATTTTTTAAAAAAGAGGTGCAACCCAAAGTAAAAAACTAAATCCGACATGGGCTAATCTGATCCAATTGACATGCAAAAACACGTAAAAATATGCGTTTAAACACTTATTTTAGAAGTTTGAAAAGTTTCGGACTTTTTAGTCCGGCCGAATAAAATCCTCTAGCCACAAAAAGTCGGGTCACCCAGAAAACGTGTAAAAATTTTTGAACTATTCGTAAAATCCTGTAAAAATGTAGGATTCGAACCCTTATTTTAAAAATTTGAGTAATTCTCAAATTTTTTTAACTACCCAATAAAACTCACTATCTACATCACCCGAATTCTCAGCTCGATAAAAAAAAAAAAAAAAAAACTGCTCTACAACCGCTACCGTTGCTGCAAGGAGCATCAATGCTCCAAGCTGGATGGTGTTCCTCTTCAACAAGCGTATTTCTTTTCTCATCAAAATTTGTCATAGTAACACCCCATAAAAAGAATCAAGAGATGACATAATACGCTAATAAGAGGTGAAACAAAGCACACCATGGATACCAACAAGGTCGCACTTACCAAAAATTAAAAATATGTAATAAAAAAATATAATATTTAATGAGACATTTTATTTTTTTAATTTATAATATTAATTTTTTTAACATGTACAATATTGTAGAGGATAATAAAATAAAAGTGAAATATTTTTATTAGAAATTATAATTATTACAACACTCAATGCATTGGTAGTATTAATAGTTATAATTTCCAATAAAACATTTCCATTTTGTTTTATTATATGTGTAATATTGCACAGGTTAAAAAAACTTTTATAATATTAACAAGTGTCTTTACATTATCATAATAACTAAGCAATTACACCCTCCGAACTTGAATATAAACAAAAAAAGAAATGAACTCACACTAATTAAGAAAGATGGTTAACTTAATTTTATTCTTATCATCTAAAAAATAAAATGCATTTTCTAAATTACCCTCCAAGGAATAGTTCAATTTTATTGAAATTTGTTTCAAGTGGACATACTCTTTTTCTATTAGCACGTAGTTCATTAAATAAAGTCATGAAAAAAAAATTGATTTAAATAAAGAGCATTTTAGGATGATCTTATTAAATATTGTGAAATTAATTAGGAATAGCTTGTGTCTTAATCCACCCTATGTGATTTTTTTATTTATATTCAAATCCAAAAGGAGTATTTTATAGAGTTAAGAAACTTCGAAAAGTCTAAGTTTTAAGTGTTTTTCTTGGGAAGTGAACCTCAAAAATGTTATAACCAAATTTTAGATATGTTATATTTTAATAGAAGTTTGCACAACTATATAAAATTGTGTGACTATCAATAAAGGAAATAAATGTTTTAAAATTGTGTGCCAATTTTTTTAAAAAAAATCTGGATAAACTACCAATTATTTTAATTTCAGTTAAAATTACTCTTATTTAATAATATTTTATAAATATTAAATTTCATAAATCCAACTATTCAATCTTATTAGATTATCTCAATAATCATACATATCAAATTTTATATAAATTAAATATTTGTATTAGAAATATAATCTTATAAATGATACTATTTTAAAAAGAATATTATACATTAAATTAAAATTATTTAATATTAAATAATTTTAAAATTTTATAAAATTTTATAAACTTTATCGGACGACTTTTAATTACATGATTAAATTAAATTAATAAAATTTAATGTTGATAAAAAAATATTAAAAGAAATAAATATTACAAGAGTAAAATCCCATATGCAAGCAAGAACAAAAAAATCTAACAAGGATAATAACCCCAAAAAACTAAAGGTGTTTGTGCATAAATTCATATTTCATTATCAAAACATGTTATTTTATTAAAAATAAAAATATTTTTCCAATTTCTTGCACAAATATTTAAAAATGATTTAAGGATTGTGATGATTAGTGAAAAATACAAAATAAAAAATTTAAAACCTAATGAGTCCTATATTTCCATTTCTCTAAAACGTACACAACTTTTAAAAAATTAAATTATAGATTTTAAAATCTAATCAGTGTTTATTTGAAGATATAAAGATATATTTCAACAAAAGTGAATTTGAAAATATTACTTTAATTACTTTTTATTCCCATTGTAAGGAGTAGAAATCTTTCATTCCCATGGAAAGGAAAAGTTATTTTTAAAGTAACTCTCCACTCCCCTTCATTTTACCATCTTTTTCTATTTTTGCTTTTTAAAATTTTTGAAATAAATAAATTATAAAAATATTTTCAGAAATATTAAATATCTACCAAACATTATTTATAAATTTTACCTAGGATTCCCAATAATATGATTGAAAAAAATGAAAAAAAAAAATTGAAGCATTTTAATCTAGTCTCATCCTATTCAGAACTCCAGAATCCATGTTTAACGAACGCTTACATTTTATTCTATATCAAACACATGATAATATCAATCTTTTACGACGACAATTAAATCTCAAGACCCAGAAACAAAAAAAATCGAGTTGAAAACATGGCAGAAACCACCAAAGCAACTATATAAAAAATTCGGGGAAAAAAACTAAAAACTACCAAATTATCATATCCTCTAAATCCTATGCAGTCATTATACCAAATGTGATACAGCTAAAAATATACGGGGTATAACACGCAGGGCCACGCCCACGCTTGGTTACAATACCCACATGAACTAGAAATAGAACCAGAACTAGAATTGATCGAAATGTTTACAAAAACACAAGGCCTCAACTAAAATTGAATGTAATCTTCTCAATAGCCATAATTGGTGCCATATACGGGACCATAATCTGCAGAAGGTGCATGGCCTGCATGACCACCAGCGCTTGATGGTGGAGATGCATAAACAGGAGCATTAGTAGGATAGGAATTGTAACCTTGGTTAATTGATCCCCCCATATGATCCTGTGCCGCACTTGCAGCTTCAGCCATGAAATTCTGCATCAGAAAGATTGTTGGCAATTCAGATGAATACACAAAACCGTAAAAAAAAGAAGGCGCAGCAAAGATGGGGGTGCAATGACAAATCTTGACACAGCAATATTTCCACAATTCCATTAACTGTTGCTTCCAATTTCACATTCTGTAACTTTCTTCACAAGATAGGCTTTCATAAGTTCTATGTTCATTGATAACATCAAAAAAGAAGAGCAGCATGAACTCACGACAAAGACAATTACAATCTATCATATCCTTTACAACGTCTAAGGCTCATTTGGTGACTAGGATAAAGGACGTAATAGGATATTAATATCCTATAATAATCTATTTCCAGTGTTTGTTGCATCAAAATAGGATAAGTTTATCATATTGAGCTATCCTATACTTTTCACCAATGTAATTTTTATCCTTAGGAAGAGGGGGAGGGTGTCTGGGCTAGAGATTGACGTAGGATAAGCTTTTTTGCTTTCCTTTTTGTCCTAGTCTATCAAAACTCTCTCCCGACCTTCTTTTATCCTGCTCTTATCATATCATTTCCTTATCCAATTCTCTTATTATTTCCTATACTATCCTAACTACCACACAACCCTTATAGCATTTATATAGCCTTACTTCATCAGCTGTCAATCAAAACTCACAAAATACAATAAATAAACAAATAATTGGATGTCACAAGAGTTCCCTCTCCTTATTTTATGCTACTATTTATTTATGTTTATTTCCTTATAATTCTGTAGAAAAAATGGATTATGAAAAAAAAAACCTTTCCAGAAGAAATTTGCAATTATAACTGATGGACACAGATGATTTACAAACTGAGGAAAAAACATCATCAAAAGACAAGCATTAACTAGTATTATTTGAAAATGTGGATACAACACAGAACATAAATACAATACAACAAGGAGTAGGGGTAGCAAATTTTAAAAACTATAAACACAACATGACCACAATACAATATATAAAATTAAAATAAAATTAATATAAAAAATGCATATCTTAAATGAAAATTTTGATATTTTAGAAGTTAGCATGATCCATTCTATAGGCTTGTACCTTTGTGCCCTTGAGTTCTAAGGAGATAGGAACTTTAGGATTAGAAATAAAATCATTAGAGAAAAAGTAGGGATTTGTTCCATTGTAGAAAAGATAGTAAAGTCCCATCTTTCAGTGGTTTGGGCATATGTGAAGAAGATTTGTAAAACCACTTGTACAGAGAGTAGACCAGATGAAAAATAGTCTCACAGGTAGAGATAGAAGTGGAGTATGGAAAATTATTGGTTAAACCATTAAGATTTAGATTTAAATTATCTATGTAATCAAATCAACCAAGCAAAAGGTTTGGATGTTGTAAGTCTTGTAGTATTCTCATTTATATTGGTATAAAAATTTAAAAAATAAAAGTAAATAATAAAATAAAACTAAGAGCACTCAAGAAGTGTTTGACATGAAAATGTGTTAAACAGTGAGATGACATGGACACGGCTACTATAGTAGAGTACTAGAGTGTCTATGCTTTGTTGTAGTATATATGAAGCTATGAACACAAACGAGAATAAACAAAATAGTATAGAAATAACATTAACCTCTACCACTTCTAATCGCAAAAGAATTCAGTCAATCTCTATCAAACACTAACAATCAGACAAGTAGCAAGCAGATTAGAAGACTCCAAGAACCCTTTAAAATCAAATACCTGCACCAGTTGTTGGGCTGCCTGTATTTGTGAAGCAGTACCACTTATCTCGACAGTCATCTCCCCTGGCACACCCCTGGTCTCTTGAATTGTAATACTTGCTCCGCTAGCTCGTCGGATGTAGCTAATATTTGCTCCTGATGCTCCAATAACAGCATCAGCATAGGACAGAGGAATTTGCATGTGCTGTGTGACCTACACAGTACAAAATAAATTACATTAAATATAGATAAAACAAAACATACTTCAAAACCAATGTTGCTCTCTACAAATCTGTAGTTGGGCAAAATAAGACACCTTAGTCACAACAGATTGTTGTGGCTGTGCACTGGATGAATGAATTCCCATAGATGCATCCCTTCCATAGGCCGGTGGTGGACCCTGATGGAGATGCTTGTCCATGGGAGGCAGGTCAGCAGGTGGGTAGTAATTATCATAGTTATGTGATGGTGGCATATATTGAGGATTGGGAGGAAAAGCAGGTCCACCACCACTGCCAGGAGCCGGAAACCCTTGCGGAGGAGGACCCCAAGGCTGGTGTGGTGGTACATTCTGGTTAACTCGAACATCTGGCCTTTGCATCTGCAGTTTGGGAGGAGAAATAAGAAAAAAATAATTATCCATTCAAAGAAATATAGTAAATATGATCAATATAACCTCAATAAATAACTGGGTACAAAGCATTGCTTCAATACAGAGTATATGAAATCAACTGCTCCCAAATATAGCCTAAATTTGAAGACATCTTCCTAAAAAGCCTGTAATGTTCGAATCAGCCTAATGCCTCATCATGAGTCATGACACAATGAATCTCACAAGATAATTCATCTGCCACTCATGACTTATAGCTTAGAAAAAAAATAAGAAAGAAAAAGAACTTACTTGTGTTTCAAATACTCCAACTATGCTGCGATCAACCAAGAATTTACGTAGATGAATTGCAACAAGTTCAACTGCCTTGTGAACCCCAGCAGATTCCCCTTGTATTTCAACAACACTATCATCTCGCAGAGCAAAAACTGGCAGGTGTTCTGTTGTATATAATACATTATTAAGGTACCGTAATCACAAACTTGGATATCATAAATTATGTTTCTCCTATACATGTTCACTAAAATATCAGTGCATTGCTTGGCAAAAAACATATATCTGACTTACTAAATACATAATAAGAATAGCAGTATGAAAATTAGTGCATCAGAGGGATGGATTAACATTTGCAACAGTGAAGACTCAATGCAAAGCGGGAAAATATGCCAAAGACGACAAAGAAAAAAACGACCTCAGAAGAAATATGTTAAAAAGAAAATGTATTGATTGCCAAAAAAGAGTGGTATTTCCTAATGTAATTTACAAGGCCTGTGAGCACACCTGAACCAAGAACGCGAATATTGCATCCTGTGGCATCTTGAAAGGATTTTATAGTGGAACCCTGCTTCCCAATCAAGCTTCCTGCTTGAGTATCTGCCACTAGAAGCCTTGTAATAACTGGTCGTCCTGCAGCTGATGCACTATCTACAGGATCGCGGTCCACGTTGACAACTTGTTTATGAACCCTTAACAGACCCTCCACAGCTGGCGGTATGGGGCGGTCTGGCTCTTCTTTTGCAGAAACCATTACCTTTTAAAAATGAAAAAGAGAATTCAGAAATGTCACATACAAAATAGCAGGCTAAACAGCTAATTTAATATATTTGACTCATTAATTGATTCATTTCAATGTTCTAAAAACATACTTGTCATCACTATTGCATCACAACCATAAATATATAAAATTTTGTTTTACCTTTTAACTTTATTTTCATTTCCTTGGACTAGTGCATCTCTGGTTCACCGAACTGGCAATTATTTATTTATTTTCACATGTCAAACTAAATTTTGTTTTAACTTTATTTCAATTTCTTTGGATAAGTGCATCTCCAGTTCAACAAATTAGCAATTATTTTCACTACATCAAGCTTCAAAGATATAAGTAATTTAACCTTTAGTTAATAATTCTAAATCTTGAGAGTAGTAATTTAATAATAATAGATGCCCCTGGAGTAATTAGGTCAATAAGATATATTTCAGATTTATTAATTTTAATGTAGTCTCCTAACTTCATCTAATGGTTTTATCATCTTAGTAATATGTAGATCAATTTTAGAAGTTTTTTTTTTTCTGTTTAACATTTTAGAGACTTTGAGAGTGTTTTCTACAAATAAGTTCCAGGGAGTGTGGCAAGACTCTGAAGTTACCATGTACAGTGAAAGCTTCTTGCCACCAAAGTCTGCAAAGACTATTTCTGATGTTTAAGTCAAAAACAACGTTTCAGCCGTTGTATATGCCCATTGCTGTTCCCTGCAACTTGAACTTGGCTCTTCAGATTGAAGTCACTTTGTTCATTCATATTTGCTGACAACCTGCACATATCCATTTGGTTATCGTGACAAAAGAGATTTGTTTTTTATATATATTAACCTCTTTGATTATTTCTCATTTCGTGTTCAGCTGGATTATATATATTTGTATAGTTTCACATCCTTGATAATTTTTTTATTATGATTCCTTAGCAAAGGTATTCATATGTGTTATCATGTTTTATCAAAAATAAACCATTAAGTTTCAATTTCAAATTAATGATATAAAGAGTTTGTTTCATCAAGTGTTTTCCACATTTATTATTGAAGCATTAAATTGTTACCAAAAGATATAGCACTGGGGGTTATTAATAAGAAAGATGGGAGATAATTTTCATGGAGTTATGTTCCCTCTATTATATTTTCATGAATCTAATTCTCAACTGGGTGAAGAAACCACAAAAAAAAAAAAATCAGTCCTAACAATGGTGATTAAGTTTTACCCTTGTTTATCAGTTTATATTACAGGTAAAAGGACTTCAGAGATATTCAATAAAAATAAATTATCAGTACAAACAGGAAAAAATAAACTTGAATTCGAAAACAGCTAACATGCTATTAGCACAAAGATCAATATATGAAATATGACTAATATGTTTCAAACAGACAGTGAATATCCAAGATTATCCCTCATTGCATGAATAACAAGAAAAAAGTATACTCACTGCTCTTTCTGAAGTTCCAGGTGGACCATCGAGAATTTTAATACGAGCCTTAGTCTCCTCAGTAATTTTCTTAATGAACTCTCCTTTGCGGCCAATAATACTGCCAACCTTTTGCACAGGAACCAACATCCTAAAAACGTTCTCTCCAGGCCACCCTGGCCACTTCTTTGTTTCACTTCCTTTCAAGTCTTCCTCATGACCCTGTTTTTCTGGAGAGCCAAAGTTCTCAGTCACACCTCCTCCATCATGTTGTTCCTCAGTATGCTCTTGCTGAAGAGAATCATCAGCATTTTCAGGTAAATCTTCAACATCGTGACCATCAAAATTACTTTCAGGAGGATTGCCATGTTCCTCTGCCAAATTGCCCATGTCATGTTCCTCAGGCTGCAGTTGAGGAAACCCAGAGTCATCAATCACATTTCCTCCATCATGTTCTTCAGAATGGTTTTGCGGAAATTCGGGGTTTTCAGGGACATAGCCTGCATCTTGAGCTTCAAAATGTTCTCCAGACATCCCGGTGGCTACAAAAACTAATAAGATGAAACAACAAACTCATCAGTATCAATATATCATACTCAACAGAAGCTAAAATTAAAATTAAAAATTAGAAAAACACACACAGGAAGAAATTGGTGAACGCAACAATTAACTCATCCATACACACTTGCTCATCAGGGAGAGCGCATCATCAATCATCATAAAATTCTTATACAAGCCCTACAATCAAATACCATTACTGCCAATGCCTTAAAAACATCTAACTATGCAGTTGCTGCATAAAACAAATACCCCAATCGAAAAGAAAAAGAAAATAATGGGACAACCACAAAAATAACAGAACGAAGCATAGAAATATAGCTAGGCGACCGAATTCCTGTCGCTGCTTCCTCCGAACAAAACGCACAGCACGAGTTTAGATGCCAAAGGAATGCGAAGAGAGCGAATGCAAATATTAAAGAACACTGGGAACGCCAGGACTCACATTTGAAAATTAAAAAGAAAAGAAAAACAAACAGAAAGCTCGAAAATAGGAGAATGTAGAAACCCTAAGGTGGGTAAAGAAGAGAGTGAAGGATGCGGATAGTAGAGAGTAGTAATTTCAGAACTTACTGTGATTCTGGAAGCTTCTGAGGAGGAAGAGAAAACGCGGGCGATTGGATATGGAGAGGGCTGTGCGGTGCTGAATTTAGGTTTTTGTAGAGGGTGAGAGAGACGTACAGACACCACCACCAACCATAAAAAAATCAAATAAAAGATTACATATTCTATTTGCTGCCCGCTCTTTTATTTAACCTACTCATATTCACAACTTTGGCCATTTTTTCAATTTTATTTTGGAGTAAATCCTCATTTTAGTTTCCGAAAGATTGGTCATCGGTCAACTTGGTTCCCAAAAGAATGAAAATTGTAAAAACGTCCCTGATAGATGCTAACATCAATCAAAATCGTCCTTCCGTTAACCCAAGTCTGTTAAAGCTAACAGACTTGCTTATGTGGCATAAAAGACTGAAAGTCTTCAATATGGTCCCTGCCTAGTCAGCCCAAAATATTGGAAACTCATCAAATTGGTCATTTTCCCGCTCCGGTTCTTTAAGGAAGGGAGATGTTGGGAAAAAAAATTCCAAAGACTCCTTCTTCAAGCTTCGACTCTACCTCAGCATTTTGCAGAAACCCCAGGGTTCTGTAATGCTTTTGTTGAAGGAGGATGGGTGGTGATTCTAAAATTCCTCAGTCTAGAGTGGAGAATAGAAGCTTCAATGGTGGTTCGAGTATGTCCTTTGCATCAATGGCTAATGGTGTTAGGGTGTGTCATTGCGGAAGGAAGGCTGTTATTAGGACCTAAAAACACAAAGAAATCCAGGGAGAGCATTTTATACATGTCCTCTGCCAAAGGTAATGAAACCCGTTATTTTGGTATTGGATTTTGCAATGACTTTTGTATTTTAGGGTTGCTGACAGTAGCTGTTTCTATATTTTTGCTTACAGGATGATTATTTTAATTGCAACTACTTTTCTTGGATTGAAGATATGGATTCTGCAGAATGTGAACCAGACATGGGTGTTTGATGTAATGATATTGTTGCAGTTAATGTTCCTAACATTCCTAAGTTCAGTCCCTAACAATCTAAACTTGAAATTTAAATGATTCTTTATCCAAGCATCCATGTCTGGTTCACATTCTGCAGAATCCATATCTTCAATCCAAGAAAAGTAGTTGCAATTAAAATAATCATCCTGTAAGCAAAAATATAGAAACAGCTACTGTCAGCAACCCTAAAATACAAAAGTCATTGCAAAATCCAATACCAAAATAACATGTTTCATTACCTTTGGCAGAGGACATGTATAAAATGTCCTCCCTGGATTTCTTTGTGTTTTTTAGGTCCTAATAACAGCCTTCCTTCTGCAATGACATACCCTAACACCATTAGCCATTGATGCAAAGGACATACTCGAACCACCATTGAAGCTTCTCTTCTCCACTCTAGACTGAGGAATTTTAGAATCACCACCCATCCTCCTTCAACAAAAGCATTACAGAACCCTGGGGTTTCTGCAAAATGCTGAGGCAGAGTCGAAGCTTGAAGAAGGAGTCTTTGGAATTTTTTTCCCCAACATCTCCCTTCCTTAAAGAACCAGAGTGGGAAAATGACTAATTTGATGGGTTTCTAATATTTTGGGCTGACTAGGCAGGGACCATATTGAAGACTTTCAGTCTTTTATGCCACATAAGCAAGTCTATTAGCTTTGACAATCTTGGGTTAACGGAAGGACGATTTTGATTGATGTTAGCATCTATCAGGGACGTTTTTACAATTTTCATTCTTTTGGGGACCAAGTTGACCGATGACCAATCTTTCGAGAACTAAAATGAGGATTTACTCTTTATTTTGAGTTAATTGTTCCCCCACACCATATATAATGGTGACTTGAATATGGTTTTCCCCATGCGTTTTTTTTTTTTTTGACAAATTATTGAAATCTAATTATCTAAATATCATTACAATATTAATATTCATTGAGAAAATCAATATCAGAATATATTGATTAAAAGTACATTATATGTCTTAATTTTAAAAAAATTAAAGATGATTCAAATCTTGATTATAAATAGAGGGAAATATTTTTTTATACTAATAAAATAAAGGATTTTTAATTTTAATCTATATAAAAAATTTCTTTTATACTTACATCCTCCTAAAATTTAAATTGTTGAATAATGTCATGGTGAAGTGATAAGCATCACGTCACCAATAAAAATGTTTTTCATGTTTTCTTTTATTTTAAAGTAATGTAAATAAAAAGAAAATTTTATAAGGATCATAATAAGAATATTTTTACAATGACTAAAATCATATTATAAATAGAATTATTTAACTAAAATTAAATACAATATAATTATGTAATTAAATAAATACAAAATATAGTGTGTATATTTTTGTGTGTTAACTATAGGTATCCCCTATTACCAGAGGCAATCATGTTCGGGATTTAGTCGCAGTTAAGGTAGTTAAGGCTCCTCACCCCTCCCTAAGAGTGTGTTTAGTGGGGATCGAACTCATAAGCTCTTCCCACAATCTTAGTCTGCGTTGCCAACTAAGCCATTGTGTGGTTGTGCTAAGGGCAACTTTTTCTCCAAATTAGCGTTAATTTGGTAATATTTCATGTTTTATTATTTATTAATTAATTAATTTCTATGATTTTAAATTTTCACTAAGTTTTTATTATAGAGAAAAAGGATTGTACACTGACTGGCAGTGTAAAAAGTTTTACACAGACGGTTAACCATAACCCTTGATTTATGGTAAGTTTGTTGACTTTACGAATTAATATTTTAAAAGTCATATAAATGAAGAATCATGATTAAATGTCAGTGTAAAACTCTTTTACACTGTCAGTGCATACTAATTAAACTCTTTATTATATTGCTCTTCTATTTATTACGTGTATTTCTGGGCCTGAACTGATTTTGTGTAAACGGGGTGGGTCGGATCGGGTGATTTTTTCTAGGTTGCACCTGGACCGAACCGAATTATTCTGGGTTGGGTTTTCAGGTTAGTCCTTGATTGGGCCAATAGGATTAAAAAAACAATTTTGTGCATAATAACAGTGGCCGCCCCACCCGCTTCCATCTCAATCTGCCCTTTTTTTGCACTTTGCAGATCTCACAAGGCACACCTTTGTGCTCAGCAGCTATCCTAAACGATCAATCTAGCCCCATGGCTATCCCAAAAGAAGATGAAGCTCGGTGAAAAAAAAAAGACGACAATGAAAGAAACTCGACCATCTCACCTTGCGCTGCTCAGCGAAATGGGCAATATGTGATTGACGAGCATAATGGCAGCACGAGCGCGAGTTTGTGATGAGTGGACAATGACAAAGATGAAGGAGTGGCGATGGAGGAGCGGTGACGATGAGTTATCTACTCTTTAGGGCTTGCGATCTATGATTAACAAGCACATGGGCGGCACGAGCGTGATTATGAGTGTGCAACAGAGTGAACGACGGCGATGGAGGGGAGGTGGCGATGGTCACTAGTCAGGAAGGGTTGGCGGCGATGAGTTCTCTACTCTCTCTAAGGCTTTCTATTTTGGAATTAGGCAAAGGAATGATTTTCTGATCTGAAAAAAAAAGTCTGAATGTGTGTGAGGGTAGTTTACTAGGTTTTTTTATTAATTACTCGGGTCAGGGTCGGGTTATCCGAGTAACCAAAACCCAAACTTGTGACTCGACTTGATTGAGCCTTGTTCCACACGTCGGTTCGGTTCTACCTGAGAAACCGAATAAACCTAACAATCCCTTTGGGTCGGTTCGAGTGAGGCGGGTTGGTCGGGTTATGTAAACCAATGATCAACCCTACTCTCAGTATTCAACTCTTCATATTATGATTTTGAGACCTCATCTTAAAAATTGAGACACTCGCTCACCCTACTTTCTCTCAATGATTTTTAGCATTTTATATGTTCTCTTATTGGATGATGAATTCCACATATTACTTGCGAGAGTGTGATTTTCCTTCTCAACTCTTATTATACTACTATTATTATCTTTTTTTTATTAGAGTTTCTAAATGTTAATAAACGTTAATCTTAGATTTTGATATTTATTAAGATTTAAAATCTTATCCTATCATTTTTCTATTCCAATCCTATCATTTTTAATATAATTTTGTATTGTTAACATTATGATTTTAATTTATTTAATTGTATCTTATTATCAAATAATAATGTAAATTATATTTTAATAATAACAATATTATCTACTATTATGATTTAAAACTGAACAATTATCCATTTTTTTAAAATATTAATTTAATTTTAATTATATAAAAATATACATTTATCTGTGTATTACGTGGGTTAATATACTGATAATTTTTTTTTTTTACAATCCACATTACACTAACTTAAATATGCATTTTCGCCATATTTTATTTTACCCACCCATTTATTATCTCATTTATTATATTAATGGATTTTTATATTTACAACAAGAGTTTAATTAATATACATTGTCACATTTTTTATGAATATGACACCTCATGCGTTACTAAACTTAATAAATTAATGATGTGACAACACATTACTAAAATACAATGTTAATTTTTTACACCAATGATTTATATTCATTTAATCCTTACAATGAAGTCTATCATTGCACAACTATATTGATTATTAATTTTTCACATATTGTAATGTATATCTCTTTCCATACTAATTGCCTTCTACTCTATCACTAACCTTTTTTTTTTCTCCCTTTTATCCTCATCATTTGTAATTCTTTTGATTCATTCATATTTTTCCTTTCCATTCATTTTTTCTTATTGACTTTACATAGTAATTAACATTTCATATGCTCATGGTAAAGACGCCGTTACTTGTTATCCTAAAATTTATTACAATAAACAAATTTTGAGTATATTTTATGATTGAATTTTTATATGTACTTTATTTGTCATTTTTATAAATAATATCTTAAAAAATCTTAATTTTAATTTTTGATTATAGGTTTGGGAAGGGATGCACTTACTCTGTCTCAATTCTAACCATCCAATTTTGTAAAATTCAATGGTTGTGATTAATTAATTTGTTTCCTCAAGTGATGGGTTGTTGGGTAATTCTTAATTTTTATACCCCATATGACTACTTACCCTTGTTCATTGTTGCCAATAGAGCTGGTAAAATGGGTCGGTCCGGTTAGGCCGAGCTGTCCAAGCGGGCTAACGGGCAGCCCGAATTGTAATTTAATGCGTTAGAGATTTATTTAATGTGAATGTTTTTTTAGTTTCATGGGATTGATGGATAAATGTATTTTAATGTGTTTGAGATTTGGTTAAAGTGTTTATTGTGTTTTACTTTAATAGGATTGATGGATGAATGTATTTTAATATGTTTGAGATTTGTTTAAAGTGTTGAATGTGTTTTACTTTAATAGGATTGATGGATGAATATATTTTAATGTGTTTGAAATTTATTTAAAGTTTTGAATGTGTTTTACTTTAATAGAATTTATGGATAAATGTGTTTCAATGTTTTTAAAATGTATTTTAAATTTATTTGAATGTATTTTATTAGGATAGATGATGTTTTTAAATGATTTTTATAATTATATTGTAATTTTTTTAGTTTTGTAAAAGTGTAATTGTTTACAATTTTTAATTAGCAACATTTTTTAATAAATTAATTTTTTAACCGGACCGGCACGCACAAACCCACTACCCGTATAGGGCCGGGCTCGGACACTAATTTCACATGACCAAATTTTTGCCTAATATTTTAGCCCGACCCACTACCTAATACGGGTTGGACCGGGTAGCCCATTTTACCACCTGTAACTGCCAATGCTTTTTTTTTCCCCTCCTTTTTTATGATCTGCAAACGCGGATGAATTGTATAAGAGATCTCATTGGAACGCATCCTCGAGCGGCTAGTATGCTCCTCGATCCTAACATGATCCACTGGAACGCATATACCTGAGTTTCAACTTTCAACACAATTATAATATTTACTATTACTATTAATATAATAATGAAACAAAGAAATGTAATTACAATTAAATAAATATCGGTCCAAACAGAATTTAGGAAAACGAAGGAGGATTGACTTATAAATGACGTCATCGCCCTATTGAAATGGAGTCATTGCCCTCCTTCTCACACTTATTAAGGGTAGTTCGGGGTGGTTTTCAGTTTTTAATTTTGAAATTTTTAAAATTCAAAACTATTTTCAGTTTTCAGTTTTCAATTTTTTCTGTTTACAATTTTTAAAAACTTATTTTAAGAGAAGTGTATCATAAGTCAAATGACCATATTATATGTCATCCCCAATATGAACCTACCAAAACAATAAAAAAAAACAGTTCATGTGAAAAAGAAAAAAAGAAAAAAAAATTAATTTGATACACCAAAAAATATAAAAATAAACAAATTTTAGATATAAATAATATATTTAAAAAATTGATTCACCCTAACTAGTTATTAAAAATTAAAAAAATATAAGAAACAATGAAAGTGGTATTAATAAATATTATTCTCAACCACACCAACACTAATTAATATAAAATATCATGTCATCAGAATATATCCAAGAAATGATAAAAGTGCATATGGTTTATATATTCCAAAAAGTCATAATAGTTAGATGCACTAGAATATAACTATGGTGCTACATTAGTTGCATTCCATAATCGTTGAGCCAATCGATCTCGGAAATCAGTCATCCTACGAGTATATGCTGTAGTCACGTGTGGTGGTACATATTGCTCTCCTGTATTGTTCCCATCTAATTCTTCAACTTCTAACTCAACATTTTCATCAGCATGTAAACAAAGGATCATCTTGCATCTCCATTCTAATGAAATCATGAATAACACAACATGCAATAGGAATATATTTTCTGCCTTTTCAATGCATAAGGCAACATTGATTTGAGAAGAGGAAAACGAGCTTTTAAAACCCCAAAACATCTTTCAATCACATTTCGTAATGAAGAATGCATGTAATTGAATAACTTCTTTGGACCTTGGGGTGTCCGTTGGCCTCTATAATCATGCAAGTGATATCGTTCTCCCCGATATGGTGAGATAAAGTCAGGCATATTGGTGTATCCAGAGTCCACAACATAATATTTACCTTCAGGAGGAACAGGAAAGTGATTTTCTGGGTTATAAATAGTTTCTAAAAATATTCTTGAGTCATTTGTTGTACCCTCTCAACCACCTATAACAAATGTGAACTTCATATCGAAAGAGCAACACCGCATGATGTTGATAGTCGGCTCAAGTTTCCTTCCACGGTATGGAATTTGGTCACCTTTAGGAATACATGCCGCAATATGGGTACCATCAATAGCTCCTACACAATTTTGTAAAAAAATTAAAAGAATTAATGACATATAAAAATAAAAAAATTCATTCATGAATAATTTTTGTAGAATGAATAAAAATATTCATTTAAATTAAAAGAATTAATGACATAAAAAAATAAAAAAGAGTTAATGACATATAAAATAAATAAATTTAACACGATCACCTTGAAAAATGGATAATATCTTGGATTGAATCGTATCTCGGGAGCAACTTCATCAAAGCGAGGAGAAACAATAAATTCCTTGGAAAGGGAGCAGATGACTTTTAAGACACGCTTGAAATGCTTATGAATAGTATCCACAGAGAGTTGAAAACAATCAACTGTAAATCTTGTTCTCACTGTTTGGCAAACAATGAGTAAAAAAAATAGCAACCTGCTCTTGAACAGTCAAGAATCTGGTCTCTTTTAATTTCTTCCTTTCTTTTAACAATTCACACAATTTCATAAACTGGGACGATGTCATTCGGAATGTATCATAACAGTTCTTTGGATGATTGTTTAATACTTCAACAACACATTCGTGTCCAGACAATCTTGAGGTACGTTGTGGTTGAGGTTCTGGCTCCAACAAACTATTATATTCAAGGTTAATATAAAGACACACAACATTTCCAAGCTCATCATCTGAATCATCCACCAAACTCCTAATAATGACATCCATCACAATTATCCTGCAAATTGGAAATTTGTGCCACAATAAATATTAAAATTTATGAATTATAAATTATCTAACTAAAAGTAATCATAAAAAATAGGATTCATAATTCCAACAATCCAAACAATTACATTAACAAAATGGAAATAAAAAAATATATGTCTTAATCCAAACATAAATCTAAACATTCAAAATCCACCACACAAATGTCTTAATCCAAACATAAACATAAACAAAGAAGATACATTAAAACATGAGATAAATTAAGGAAGATTAAGAATCAAATCTTTCTTCCGCTCAACTGATAATGCCATAAACACATTGAGACACCCTTAGTTATACCACTAAGAATATCACAATATAATACGTGACCGTCGAACTTACTGCTTTTAGAAACGTCAAAATACAGAATTATTTTTTTTTAAAAGAGTTTAGTCATCACCAATCTATTATATCTCTAATTCATTTTAAGTATTTATGAAATATCCTTTCCTTAATTTGAAACTCGCTTTCCGAAAGTACCTAGACAATCATTGTCTCTCATACATACACAACATACATATAATCATAATATCATCATAAGGAAAGCAACCACGTGAATATATACATACATCACAAAGTCAATGTATCTCTCGAGCCACACATATACCCATACCAAAATATGAGTTCTGATAGTAGACTGAAATGAATAAGACCTCAACAAAATACAAAACAGGAGGTCGCTAAACCAGAGCTGCCACTATCTAGACTCAAACCCACACTAAACTACTCATCATCTCCCGATTTAGCAGGAAGCCATCCACAACTCCTCCTCCCAGCATCTCCGAGGCTGATCATCCCGAAATCCTTTGAGGGATCATCGCTAGAAGAATCCTCCTCAGGCTCCTCCTCCTCAGGATTCTCCTCTGGATCCTCCTCCTCATCTGAGGTGTCGTCGATCACAATCAATTCCGGCTCACTCTGAAGAGGGTGGCTATGTGTATCAGGACACACAGGCTGAGAATCAGGCACCTCAGGAGAAGGTGAAAACCTAGGAGAGTCCTGTCCGACTATGTCAGCCATCTGAGAAGACCGCGATGACGAAGAAGACGTGGGACGACGACGCAAAGGGCGGAAGGTAGCGTAGCGCACAAGGTTGGGCGGTGTTGGGAACTCGAGAGTCATAGGAACAACAAAATCCATCTCCGGTATAAGTGGAAGTCCAGGATGAGAAATGATGCCACGGATTTCCCCCTCGAACTCGCATCTACGCGGTATATCGGTCACCCTCCAAGTGCCCCTCGGCATCCACCGTAGTCGCACTTGCATTAACGTCATAGTGAGAACCTCTGATACCGGCTATCAATGTAATGAGGAAATACGATAACAGAAAACAACAAAAACAGAAAAGAAGGGTGAGAACATTGCATGAACTCACAACAAGTAGGATACAGTAAACTGGAGCACACATACACAGAGAGTCGATCACAGTCCAATTGATAGGTAACACAAAACATGTCATCATAATGTACTCATATGAATGTGACTTTACTATTATAATGCAACATCTAATGCATGCAGGCCCAGAGAAACATCACCATCCGCAGTGCACACAGCAACTGCCCGACCATATATGCGCAACGTATCAAGAGTTAGAGTTCGTACTAGCATGGTACAAAGAGCATTGCTCATTCATTTTTGGCCAAATCATTTAAGCGTTCTTCCGGACAATCTCAACTGACCCCGAAAATCATGAGAGCGACAGGAATAGCTAAGTTGGGTTCCCCGATCTCGACAGTAGGGAGCTAACCTACGTCACCTGAGATCTTCCAGGAGCTAGGCTATCCTCAAGGCTAGCGTCCCTTTTGAGGACCCACTGGCGTTCTTTGTAAAACCCAGTTGCACCCTTCCCAACCGATTTCACACTGTACCAAGTGTCAATGCCATATAGGTCGTAAGGTTTTCAACCTCGAACGTCATCAATGCTTCATGATGCATGTCACACAACAAGATTTTAAAGCAACACATCCTTACAGGCGAAACCCCTTGAATCATTCTACGTCACCACTTCCCCGTGGTACGACCCGATTCAAAGTCTCCCCTTCACAAGGAAAGCCAAACCCTATCCTGGGTTGGAGCCACACTCTCTCACTAAGCTTCTCAAATCTTATGTAAGAAAGGGGATGTTGGTTATAATCTTTTATAGTGACTTGTACTAATTTTCTTGATAATCATGTAAACTTAAGTCCTATAATTTACTAAGACTTATGATTGTGTCTTATGAATGGGATTACTTACCCTAATCCTTCTTGTATGATTAATTAAAGTTAAGTTTAACCTTTAATTAATCTTCGTTAACTGGGCTATAATTAATCTTAATCCTCCTTAATTAAGTCTTAATCTCTTCCTTAATCTTGGATTAAGCTTTTAATTACATTTGATTAAGGTTAATCATAGTTAGTTAATTCTTAATCATAATTACTAATTAATTACTTAATACTTTTATTAAGGTTAATTAACTTTAGCCTTAATTAATCATCCGTTACTTAATTAACTTAAGTAGATTATGTTAATTTAACTTAGGTAATTAGATTAGCTAAGTCTACTATTTAATTTCTAAGTTTTAATTTCTTAATAACTTGGATTAGAGTTGAAGTCCAACTCCAATCTAAATTTAATTTCATAATCTAATCTTGATTGACTTTTAATGAGTCTTTAACTCCCTTTCTTAAAGGTTTTAAACTTAAATTAAAGGCCTAAAGGTTTTATAACTCTTAGGAACTTATTTTTAGTCATGGTAACCTAAAATATTGACCTTTAAGTTGACTTTTACTTGGTTGGAATTGGAAATCCGAATTTGTTTTATTTATTTTTAAACTTATTCTTAATTGCACTTTAGTCCTTTTACTTGTAAAATTGCTTCTTAGTCCTTTTGGACCATTTAAGGCCCATAAACACATTTCCAACACTCATTTGATCTTTTCAAGATCAAAGAGCATTCTTGATGAGTTTCATCAAGAACAACTCATGAACATCAAGAACACCTTGAATGTTCATCAAAAATGCCAATTTTTCAACCATTTCCAAACTTCACCAAAATCAAGCATAATCATTAACAAGCACTTTAAACAACTATTTTCATACCAATTCATCAATTGCACACCAAACATCATCATAAACTTCATACATGATTTATAGGCTCAAAACATCAATTTTCAAGATTACAACATACCAATCAATTTTATAATTCAAACCAAATACATGCATGCACTTATATTCATCATATGAACATGATTTAAACATCAAATAGAATTTAAATACTTGCTATCCAGAATTTAGCTCATGGCCGAGAGCTATACAAGGAAAAATGGAAAACTTTTCCAACAAAAATTTCATGATTTTGCATGCATTAACAACATCAATTCAAGCACATTTCATGCATTAAGGCAAACATAAAATTATCACAAACAACCAACCATGTGCATGCATTCATAATCATCATTTAAACACATTTTAAACATCAATTATATTTTCAAATACATGCAGCCACATTCTTCCTCTCTTGGCCGCATGCATGTGGGAGAAAAGAGAAAATTTTTACAAATCAATTTCTTTACTTTGCATGCAACATAAACCATCAATTAATCACATTTCCAAGCCTTAAAACAATTTAGAAACATACAGCCAGCCATACATAAGAAAAACATAATTATTTCAAGAGAAAAACAAGGTTAAAACAAGGATTCAAGGGCAAATCCTTGACTCTAGTCACCAATCCTACTAGAGTTCAAGTTCTCTCCCCCCTTACTTAAGAAATTTCCTCAAGAATGAGGTGCAGAAACAATCCCAAAACAGCTCCCTTCTTGAGCTCCTTTTGACCACCAAAGTGAAGGATTCACAAGGTTTGGAGGTTAGGTATTTAGGCTTGGTTCAAGAATGGAACTTTTTGCTTGCAAGTGTGTGGAGAAAAAAATGGAGAACTTGAGAGAAAATGGGAAGGAAGCTCACGGCTGCAAGAGGATGAGAATGAGTGAAGTGAGAGAAAAAAAATTCTAGTTTGCATGTGAAAGGAAAAGGAAGAAAGTGGAATTTTTGCTTTAGGAAACATAAATGACACACGACTTATTTACTTGCACACTTATCTTGTAAGAAAGGGGAAAATTTACAAGTGTCTCCCATGCACCAAGCTGAACATGCACGGTCTTCTAGGAGGAAAAAGGGAAGGTTTGTGTAATTTTTCTGGCCCGGATCAAGAGTATTCGGGCCCGGTTCAAGGGACAGAAGGGGCAAAAAGGTCATTTTCACAGAAAAACCCCAAAAATTCCCAGAAATTCCCTAAAAATAGGAAGTTTAATTCTAAATCCAAAAATATAAATTTTGATGATTAAAAATAATTTTAATCATTCAAAATCCAATAAAACACTCAAAACGGCAAAAAAAGGCAAAACGGTAATAACGCGGGTGTCACACACATCTCTCCACATAGGATCTTCCTTCAACATCTTTACTGCCTTTGCAAAAGAAGACAAGAGGGGAAAAATTAAATGGAATTATCAAAGGCAAAATGTAACAAAGGCAATTTCCTTTTCCAGAACATCTAATATTAACTATAAACACTACTTGTTAGGTTCTAAGACTGTCAATCTCAATCCCTATAAACCATTATTTAGAGTAGACAAGAGGGGAAAAATTAAATGGAATTATCAAAGGCAAATGTAACAAAGTCAATTTCCTTTTCCAGAACATCTAATATTAACTATAAACACTACTTGTTGGGTTCTAAGGTTGTCAATCTCAATCCCTATAAACCATTATTTAGAGTAGACAAGAGGGGAAAAATTAAATGGAATTATCAAAGGCAAATGTAACAAAGGCAATTTCCTTCTCCAGAATATCTAATATTAACTATAAACACTACTTATTGGGTTCTAAGGCTATCAATCTCAATCCCTATAAACCATTATTTAGAGTAGACAATAGGGGAAAATAATTAAATGGAATTATCAAAGGCAAATATAACAAAGGCAATCTCCTTTTCCAGAACATCTAATATTAACTATAAACACTACTTGTTGGGTTCTAAGGCTGTCAATCTCAATCACTATAAACCACTATTTTCCAATTCCCTCTGCAAACTGCCTTTTTCCAATTCCCTCTCCATTACCTTTTAACTTAGAGCTTCACATACATTACAACATATAGTTGCAGGGTCTTTTAATCTGGACCTAAAAAAAATACATGTGGTACGTGGTAGATCCCCGTCGATAGAGGAAAAGCAACCACTATTGAAGTGGATTCATTGATTAATTGTATACTGAGAACCACAAACCACAACTCAACTTCATCGCTTTTCTTACTCACCAGTAAATTTAAACCATCTTAAAATGATAAAATTATGATGAAAACGTGTGAAATATAACGAGAAGGACGAAAAGTCACCTTCTTCTGAATATTTGGTGCAAAATCACAAGCCAACCTCTTGTTCAGAAACTAAAACAAAGAGCAATGTTGAAGCAATAGAACCAGTAACTGAGACACAACCAAAAATCAAGCATCAAGGTTACCAAACCAAACCAGAAACTGAGATGTACAAAAACCAAGCGCCAAGGTTCACGAAAGGGATGACTTACCGTGAGTGCCGCCACCGCCGCCACACCTACGGTGAAAACCAAACGGACGCAGAAGAAGGGTCTAGAATGGGGGTTAGGTCTCAAAGCTTAGTGGAGAGTATAAACTGGAGAAAGGGTTGTCTCGATAGCAATTGGAAACTCAACCCCTTTTAAAAAAAAACTTTTTTTATGGTTTCTAAAATTGGGTTTAAAACATTTTGAAATTGGGTAAAAACCAAACTCAGCCCCTTTTTATCCGAACGCGTTGCATTTTCAATTTTGCATTTTAAAATCAAAAACCAAAAATTGGCAATCACTCTGAACGGGCCCTAAGTTAGTGTTGAATTGTGGAACCCATGTCCTGCCACCAGTGGTGCATCTTTTAAGGGGTTGAAGGGGCCATGCCCTCCCAAAAAAAAACTTTTTTAGTATATATATGTAATTTGACATACGCCCCGTCATTGAAATTAGATTTATATGTGTGTATGATAAATCTAAAGAGTAGATACTAACTCTTTTTCTTTCAAAACACATTGCATATATCTACTACCTTCGTTCCCATTAATCTGTACCATTATATCAAAACTCACAAATTTTATATTAAATTTGTACCATTTATCTATGTATTTTATTCATTAAATTTTTCACTTATTATCTCTCATACCAAGGGTAAAAGCAAAAAAAATATAATCAATATTCTTTTGAACTTCTAAATAGTACAAATAAATTGAAAGAAAAAAACAAATAAGACAAATAAATAGAAACAAAGGTAATATCTTTCAAAGCTCAAACCCAATTTTATACATGCCCCAAAATATTTGCTCAAGATCTGCCACTAACAAAGTTTGATGAACCGCTCACTGGTATTCCTTGTGGTTTGCGTGAGAGAAATTATTAAAAAAATGATATCACGTGACACTAACTGTGAATCAATCATAGTTATTGGATTTTAAAAAATTGGATGGTTAGGATTGGGAGTAACTCATTAGAGTAGTTACTCTTGGCGTAAGTGGATTTATTCCCTATGGTTGTTTTTATAAAAATGAATTAGGTGGCGTTTTGTAGATGAACATAACGGGAAAAATAGAACGGTGGTGGTGGCATTGATGCGATGACGATTGCAATGATAATTGCAGTGGTGGCGATGGTGGCAACAACAATGGCAGTGACGGCGACAACGACAATGGTTGCGAGGACGGTGGTGGTGGTGTAGGGTGCCGAGCGACAATGGTGGTGGTAAAAAGTGTTATGTGGTAGCGGCAACGACAAAGGTGGTGGTGACGACAATAGTTGCAGCGACAATAGCGGTGGCAGTTGCGGTGGTGGTGGTGGGGACAATGGTGGCGGTGTAGGGTGGCAGGCAACAATTGTGATGGTAAAATGTGTTAGGTGACGGTGGGAGAATAACAGTTTTGGAAATAAGGTTAGGAGAGTCGGTGGTAGTTTTGTCAATAAAAAATTAATAATGACATGTTCTGTTCTCTTTGGTTCCACCTTTTTTTATAGAACCAAAGTGTTCCACTCTTTCAATGATATGTCATGTCTTGTTCTACTTTTAAAATACATCAAACATTGAATAGAACTCATATATCTCATTTTGTTCCATTCTGAAGTGTCTACCAAACGTTACCTTAGTAAATATAAAAATAAAAATAATTTAGTAAGCAAATTAAATCTTTTGTTTGACAAATTGTGAAATATGGAGTAATTTATTTTTAAATTTCTTTTATTTAAACTATATTCATGTAAAATTTTGGTTAAAATGGTATTTTAATTTTAATAATTCCATTCTTATAAGTTGATATATATATATATATATATATTAAATGATAATGGGTGGGAATCAACTTACTACAGGAGTAACTCTTGGCAAAGCTACTTCGCTTAATAACTCTTTGTAAACATTGAATTTCATGAATATTTACGAAGGGTTGTTAAGCGGAGTAACTTTGCCAGAGTTACTACCTGGTGTCAATTGAAGTTCTATAATTGTGAAATAATGTTATATTTATACAAATACTTTTTATAAAAAAATGATTTACTAATAAATATTTATTGATTTTTATGAAATATTCTACAATATAAACCTTTACGTCATGGAAATAAAAGATTTTTATACAAATATATTAGTAAATAAATAAAGGGGTAAATATTTATATTATATAAAAGTAAGAATATTATATAATGTGAATATTTAAATAAATGCATAGGTAAATATTTATATTATTTGGAGATAGAAAAATATGTATCGCAGTTTATATATTTAAATTACAAAAGCTCATTAATATCTATTATAAGCGGATACGGATGAAAAGTTTATGTGAGAAAATATAAAGATTTTAATAACATAGGAAGGTAATTGTTAAATAACTAGTGTTATTTTAAAAAACTTTTAAATTTATATCTTCTCATATACATTGTCTAAGGATAGAAAAATATCTCCTTTACTATTTACATTTTTTTATTTTTAGTTTTCAAAAGTTAATTATAAAGTTTCAATTTTTAAAGAGGGAATTAAAAACTAAAACTTTATCTAAAACCTTATAAAAAAATCAAATTAAGAGTGATAGTTTTTAGAGACCAAAAAAGTCTGTCTCTAATAAATTTAAATACGAATATTAGAAGGTGGAGTGAATCATGGGGTTGGAGGAATTTGGATTGTATACAGTCACTTTTTTTTATGCAGTTGGTGCAGTCATGAAATATGGACTTCCGATCTTAATCAGATGCCGAGATGTTTTTGCAATATCGATTTAGTATCTCAGAATCTGAGTTGTCCGATTAAGATCGGACGACCCAGATTTCATTATTGCATCGACTGCATGAAAAAGTGACTGTACCAAATACAGGTCCAAGATAGATTGGAGGAAGAGTGATGGGATAGGATAGTTTGGAAAAAAAATATTTAAAAAAAAAAGGATGAAAGGGTGTAAATAGCAAAATGGGGTGCTACTTCCTGCTATAGCTATTGTGAATCTCTGGCATGTGGAACGTACGCTAAGTTACTAGGGCCGGTTGGCCGAATAGACAAGACCAACATACATTTTGGGTTACCAAGAGTAGGTAGTGATTTCGACCGAAAAAAAGAGAGTAGGTATTGATAAAAAAGGCTAAAAGGTAAAATAAATTAAAAAAGTAAACAATAAATAAAAGAGTTTAATATACGTACACTGTCAGTGTAAAGAAGTTTTACACAGACATCTAATGATGTGCTGCCACATCATTTATTGAATTTAATAACACATGAGGTGTCATTTTCATTAAATGATGTGGCAGCACACTATTGGATGTCTGTGTAAAACTATTTTACACTGACAGTGTATACTAATTAAATCCTAAATAAAATAGGATAAAATACATAACTAGAATTATTTATTTATTTAATGGATATTCTTTATATTTTCAATAATAAAAAATAATAAAAGGAAAATTTTTAGTTTTTTACCAAATAATTCAACATCATAGTTGTGCTATTAAGCATTTACTCTCGAGTTAGGTGGTCACAACGTTAGGTACTTAGGTAAAATTCTTTTTAGAGTAACGACTCCAAAAATTTGAATTATTGACATTGTAGCCTTGTAGATAAAGTTTACTTGAGATTATAGTCTATATTTATAGTAGACCAATCGCTATTGGATAATTAAAAGAAAAATTATAAAAACACAAAAGAAAGAAAAATATAAGAATACAAAACATAATGAAGGATGACATTGTTTGATTTTGTTAGAATTATGTTTCCAATGACTTGCTTTTGTTTTTTAAAAAATAAACCAAAGCAACAAAAGAAAAGAAAGAGAAGATATTAAGATTGAAATGTTAAAAATGGAAATTTGTGGTTTATTGTTTTTTATTTCTTAATACTATTTTTATCCTTATGTGTCATGTAAGTATACTCTTGTTAATTTTTTGTTTGGTCTATTGATTCTTTGTTTCCCTAATTGAGTTTATCAATTGCAATTAGATAAATTTTCCTTTTAAAAATATGGTAGCTATAAGGTGCAAAAAGATAAAATTTGTGCACCAATACATAAGTGAAATGACCTGTTGCAGTGGCTAATGCCGATAGTTTTGTACTTAATTTATTCTTTTTGCAAGTTTTCCAAATTGTTGATGCACTCATAAATTACTTAAAGGATAATGCGGGACGTATCACAAACAGTACATCCCACAAATGTCCCGCATTTTTTTATCGCCCCATGCCCCCTTTTTTAACCATTTTTTCTTTTATTTTTTTCAAAATTTCATTTTTTTTAAAAAATAGTTTTTATATTTTTATTTTATTATTATATATTTTTATTTATTTATCTTATCAAATAAAAATATTGATCAAGAAATACGATTAAATAATCACATAAAATTTATATTAATTAACATGAGGTTAATTATGTATCCCAAAACGGTGAACATATTAAAAAACCAGGTTAATGGTGTATCGGTTTGTGGTTAACAGAATATGATTTTTGGTTAATTGCAACTCCTGTTAACACGAGGTTAAATATGTGGCCAGAAACGGTGAATATATTTGTAAATGAGGTTAATGGTGTATACATTGGTGGCTAACAGAGTGAGATATTTGGTTAATTGAATTTGTGAGGTTAATTACAACTCCTGTTAGCACGTGATTAATTTTGTGTCCGATGAACATATTTTTAAATGAAGCCAATGGTGTATACATTGATGGTTAACAGAGTGTGATATTTGGTTAATTGATTTTGTGTAGTTAATTGTATGCACAGAAACGGTGAATGAAGTAGTACATTTAGTTAACAACAAAATAGAATAATGATGATAAAAAACCTATGTCAACCCTTTAAAAATACACATTTATTGTATTTCTTGATCTATATTATTATTTATTAAAATAAAAAAATTAAAAATTAAAAAATTAAAAAATTAAAAAATTAAAACTATTTAAAAAAATAAAAAAGAAAAAATAATAAAAGTAGAAGAAAAAAAAGCTAACAGTGCTCCTGCGGTACAAATGCGGGAGCACTGTGTTAGTGTACGTATATCACCGCTCTTAATTATATTGTTCCTTAAGACGTGGAATTAATAGGGATAGTCTTTGAGTTATGCACAGAAGGCAAGGAAAGAAGAAAGGCCATGAAGGGTGACGGTTGGCCATGACAGTCATGATGATACAAGGAGTGACGGTGGGGGTGAGTGTGTGATGACGTGCGTCCGGAAGTAATCGAGGAGGGAGAGAGAAGGAAGGAGAGAAATAGAAAGAGAGGGAGAGGGAAGTGTGGCGACAACCATGGCCGATGTGGTTGAGCGCGTGACGACACATGGTGAAGGGGCAAGGTTGGCAATGCGATGAGGTGGTGGCACGGGGACGACGACTCAAGACGAAAACACGTTGTTCAACCGCTCTTCGCAATGGTAGCCGGAGGCCGTGACAACCTCCCCTTTTTGTATTTTGGGTTCTGATTTCTCATTTTCCCATCTTTCTCTTTCTAAGCACCAAGAATTTACAGAATGGTGGTAGTTGGGAACTTTTTTTCTGTGGAGAGAAAGGGACAACATTGATAATTGAGGAGCAAAATGGTGGTGTACCCTTGGTGGGACGAGATGACGTGCGATGAGGCTGAGAGAGGCGGGGGTGGGTTAAGATGAGAGATTGTTTCTCTTTTTTTTCGCTTCTTGGTTTGTTGGTTATATGTTTTGTTACTGTTGGTTCTCTTTTTCTCACCTCCCAACATCTCCACCACTCCCCCTTCCACCTACCAATAATTTTAGGGGCTTATGCTGGAAATTAATTAAATGGTTGTACTAGATTGGAAAATGTTGTTTGTGTTTTAATTGTTATGGGAAATTGGAAACTATTTTTAAATCACCACCATCCAATAAAAAACTAATACATCTAATGTTTATAATAAAATTGCATACTATTACATAAGTTTTTTACGGGAACGGATTGTGTGACTTTCGTGAGAGAAAGTCACCATGACTTTCCATTGTTTTAGACCATTAGATTAATCATATGCTCTAGATTTTACCGGCTGTTGTGTTTTTTTTTTATAAAATCATTTTTAAAGTTATATTTCATTTGTTAACATCAGTTAAGATATCTATGAGACTATGATTGTAGTATGTCTCTATCTCTGCCTGAGTGAAATGAGCTTGAACCATTTTCATGACCTTTTTGGGGTTAGTGATGTTAAATTGAGGATTTTTTTATTGGATGCAAAAACTCCATACTTACTTTTTTTATTTGCTGCCTGGATGAATTGAGAGAAAAATTGTTTAATAAGAAATCATAACAACTATTGGTCACTTTATTATCCTGGACCAAACAAGAAAATAACACCATCAGTATAAATAAATATTACCAAATTAATCAAAGGGAACTGTAATTATATATTTTGATCAAATGCCCAATTGCTTGTATCAAATTTCTGAAATAAATGTGACCAGTACAGGAAGCTTCATAGACAACTAACAAGCAACAGAAGGCAACCTAATAAAATAAGAAATGGAAAAATTATTCAATAATTTTCCAATACAGAAAGCTTCACACACACACACACACACGTTCCAATTCAAATCCAAAAAGAGAAATCGAAAAGCTATTCAATAATTTTGCTCGCGAAAGTCACACAATCTGTAGTCCCTGACCACCACGTCGCACCGCCAAGAAGCACCGTCGATTGCGCGCGCAGCAGCTGCACCTTTCCTCCGTCAACCGTGGTGCCTCTCTTCCTCGGCCTTGCTGGTTCAGTGGTTCTGTGACAACCATCGCACCTCACATCTCTTCCTCTCTTCCTCCGTCAACCATCACGATGTTGTCTTCGCAACGTTACCTCCGTTTGTCGTGCCAGTAATCTTTGTGGGCTTGCTCTGCCTCTGTATATGCCTTGTATGCATAGGACTACATGGAAAAATATGAGGCATAGGATTAATCTAACGGTCTAAAACAATGGAAAGTCGCCGTGACTTTCCCTGCTGAAAGTCACATAATCTGCTCCCGTTTTTTACTTAGGTATATTAGACTCACCCTTAATTTTTTTTTCAATTCTAATGATTCATGCAACACACACATAGATATATTCTAACTTTCTCAAATGGTGTGTTAGGGATCTTTCTTTATATTATTTAGATTTTAACATTTTTAAATGTTTTAAGCTGACTTTTTTCTAAGGTTATTTAAACGAGTTTAATAACTATGCACCATCAGCGTAAAAAAGTTTTACACTGTCATCCAATAATATGTTATCACATCATTTAATGAGTCTAATAATACATGAGTTGTCATATTTATAAAATGATGTAACACCATAATATTGGACGACGATGAAAAATTGTTTACACTGAATTCTGTTTAAATACATAATGATTTTTTTTTAAAATCTTTTTAATGTTAAGTCTTATTTAAGTGATGGCTAAGAATAATTCTATCAATGGTTGTTTTCATTTTAGTGATCTAAAAAGCTGCTCACTGATGGGTTTCCTGGCAAGTTTACCAGTAGTTCAGTAGTTTTAGAGTAAGTGAGTTATCGTATCCACAGGGAGCGGTTTTAACTTGTACAGTTATAGTAATTGTATTTTCAATAAAATGTTTTTGCAAAAAGGTTGGTTTTACGGAATAATAAAATACTAAAATAAACACAAATAACACGAGAAAATAATATTTAGGACTAGGATTTGATTTCGTTTCATCTCCCCCCTTGTGCATTCGAATCCCTTTTCCCTTATTTATGATCGTACTTGTAAATACCTTAGCATTGTTTAATTACAATAATTATAAGGAATGCCCGGTAATACTTCGGACCCGCAAATTCCCCTATAATATCATAATTAAATGCCAAAAGCTATTCTCTACAGGCATTCAAAGTGGCATTTGGCGACCCCGAACATTCCCCGTATTTTGCAATCAGCGCTATCGATTTAACCATACTTTCACATAAGGCACCTACGGAGGGGTGTGTCACTCACTGAACCTCCGATCGTTAGAATACAATCCTTATGCTACGATATAAATAAACAGAGTACCTTTAGCAATCCGAGAATAAGCTTCATGAACAGCTTCATGCTCACCTACCTCTGATACTAGTCGGAGTTCCACTTTTTGTATCCAGAGCACTAGCCTACCATCCCGGCGCATGCGCGGAGTTGATGCATTACACACAGCATAAAGATACCGATAAATTACAAGCATAGAATCATAAATAAAATAGAAAAGAGAATTCTTATACACAAGGGGATCGAATCTACTACATCAAATCCTACTAGAGAGTTTAGCTACTCATGGTAGCCATTACTAACTACTGAGAAATCTGTCACCTTTCTCAATCCTATACTACTCTCTCTCCGTATCAGCCTGTGTGACCTTTGCCAAGGGCTCTATTTATAGAGTTTGGAAAACCTTCAAGGGATCAGGTTGTGATGTCACTGGTGAGTGTTTAATCCAATCAGAGGCTGCCTTTTCATTAATTGACGTCACTGTTGTGAAACTTGATCAATCAGGAGCTTTTCCTTTCATTAATGACGTCACAGCGCGCGACTTCATTAATCAGGACACGCGCTTCATGTGCGCTTAGCGCACATGAAGCCTGGCTAATATGCTTATGCGCTCCACACGCGCTAAGCGCATATGGAGCGTGTGACTCGCTGCAACTTTCCTTGATTTGTGGATCTAACCTCTTGATTCCTTTCTGATCTCATCTGGTTTTCCTTTATCCTTTTATCCGAATTATTATTGTATTTATCTGCCTTGGATTTGAATTGAAAAGATTCTTTGCAGGATTCTCTGATTTTCTTTTATTTATTTAATTTCTGAATCTGCAATATCCTCTATTTTGATGCTTTTTCCACTCTTGTCCCAAATCTGCTATAATTCTGCATAAAATAGCAAATTTCTATTTAAAATAGCACCATATTCAAATTTGTATCAAATAAATACAATTATTATAAATATTAATAAAATGAGATATTTTGGGGCATAATTTACTATTTTATCCTTGATAAGTGTAATAAAAACTATATGAAAATAACGCTAATTTTACACTTATCAAATACCCCCCAACTTAACTTCTTGCTTATCCTCAAGCAAGACACCCTTGCAGTCAAATTTCAAAATACCCTTGATAATAATTCTCAACACAACTACAAGAAAAATTATCTCTTTATTAGGCAGAAGTCACTTTCCAGATTAAGAAAAATTGAGATCAGAAGATTTTACCATGCTTAAACCAAAATCAGAACACAACTAGCAATTTGAATTTTCTCAGGAGTAGTAATTAAAGTAATAAACAGAATACCAAAGAATTTCACTCATGCTCACGGGTACTGTTTCCCTCAATGTTTTCACCACTGTTGATCAACTAAAATTGATAGTCATTTCTAGTTCCTAAGCCTGTTCATGGTTGATATGGATCAAAAGGTCTTTTCAAGGTTGTAATGAGGCTGGGTTATCAAGAAATTATGGTTTTTCTGGATAAACAATGAACATCTAGAATAGAGAGCATCTTTGGATGTTGCCTTTTGACTTTCTCTCCTTCCACCGTCTCTTTCTTGATTTATTTCAATTCTTTGCAGGCATCTTTCCTTGTTTGAAGATGCACTCCCCCCAACTTATTCAATTTATTCACTTTTTCTTTTTGATTTTAGGGGGAGTGCTCTTCTTTTTCATTTTGTTTTTCTATACCTGCTCCTTGGAATTTCAACATTTTCTTCCCATTATTTTTCTGCTTGTCACCTTGCTCTCTATCCCAAATGTGTGAGGGACAGGATATATATATATTTATTTATTTTGGCTTGGGTGAACAAGAATAATTAATTAAGGCTCAAAATGGGTTATCAAAAATTGGAAAAATTGTACCAAGGTTGGCCTTTTGGCTCTGGGTAGATATATTGAAATTTTTTTTTTTGCCTTTGTCATTTCCATATTTTCCAAAAAATTAGCAAAAGATCCAAAAACTCAACCAATAAAAGTTGACAAACAGCGGTGAAAAACTCTCAATTTTCTGTTTGAGCTCTCAACTCACCGGTTACTTGGCTAAATTCCTTGACAAAATATTTATTGGTTTTAATTAACTACTCTGATTGATTCTCATGTGAAGTATCCTAATCCTAATTGATTATGGGATTAATCACAAGACCTTTTCCTCTCCTAATCTGGTTAGCTAAACTGCCTAATTTCAGAAATTTTGAAAAATTTTCCTTTTATTTCCTAAGAAAAAATCCATAGTAAACTAAAAATAAGAAAAAGAAAAACTAAAAAAAACAAACTAATAAAAGAAAAACAAAAATAAGAAGGAAAAACTAAAATAAAAGAAAAAGAAAAATTAAAAAGAAAAAGAAAACACCTAGTTTTAGTCTTCATCTTCTGAATTTCCTCCCCTCCTGTAAAAATTAGGCCTGTCCTCAGGCCATTCTACTTCCTCTTGGAAGCGTTCTGGAGTTATGCCTGGATGTGGTCCTCGAACATTGTAAAAATTCCTGAAGATGCATCATACTTTTATTTTCTTTTCTTTTAAAAAAAATTTACTCCTATACTAAAAAAATAAAATACAAAAAATATTCTGGGTTGCCTCCCAGAAAGCGCTTGTTTAACGTCTGATAGCTCGACGCCTGATTCGTTATGTGTCCATTAGCTGAATGACAGATTTAGATCTGTCAATTTCTCCTCCTAGATATGGCTTCAGTCTCTGGCCATTCACCACCCAACAATTTCCTGTATCAGGATCCTCTAATTCCACTGCTCCATATGATCTTACTTCCTTGATAAGGAAGGGTCCTGTCCATTTGGATCTCAATTTTCCAGGAAAGAATTTTAATCTGGAGTTGAACAGCAACACTGATTGTCCTGGGAAGAATTTTCTGTTTAAGAGCCTCTTATCATGATATGCCTTTGTCTTTTCTTTATAGATCTTAGAAGACTCATAAGCATTTAGACGCATTTCTTCCAGTTCATTTAGCTGTAGAATCCTCTTTTGTCCAACTGCTTTTTCATCTATGTTCAGAACTTTGAGGGCCCAATAAGCCTTATGCTCCAATTCAACTGGTAGATGACAAGCCTTTCCATATACCATCTTGAAAGGAGAAAGCCCTGTAGCTGTCTTGAATGTTGTTCTGTATGCCCATAGAGCATCATCATGCTTATAAGACCAGTCCCTTCTTGATGAATTTACTGTTTTTTCAAGTATCTTCTTCAACTCTCTATTAGATACTTCAACTTGTCCATTTGTTTGAGGATGATAAGGTGATGCTACTTTGTGCTTTAGCCCATAACTCCTCAAAACATTCTGCAGATGTTGATTGCAAAAATGGGAACCACCATCACTGATCAATACTCTTGGTGTGCCAAACCTGGAGAATATATTTTTCTTCAAGAATTGTTCCACCGTTCTTGAGTCAACCTTCACTGTAGCTTTCGCCTCTACCCATTTTGAAACATAATCTACAGCTACCAGAATGTATTCTTTTCCATTTGAAGGGGGAAAAGGTCCCACAAAGTCTATTCCCCAACAATCAAACACCTCAACTTCTAGAATATAATTCTAGGGCATCTCATTCCTCTTTGATATTCCCCCAGTTCTTTGGCAATTATCACAGTGTAAGACATACTCATGTGCATCCTTGAACAGGGTTGGCCAATAAAATCCTGACTGTAATACCTTTGCAGCAGTTCTATCCTTGTTGTAGTGCCCTCCATATGGTGAACCATGACAATGCCACAAAATGTTCTGAATTTCTTCTTTTGGCACACATCTTCTCAACAACCCATCGGTTCCTATCTTGAAGAGATGTGGATCGTCCCACATGTATTCTTTTGCAGAGTGCAAGAATTGTTTCTTTTCATTCCTTGTCATCTCTTCTGGAAGTACTCCTGCTGCCTTAAAATTTGCAATGTCAGCAAACCATGGCCTTTCCTTGATCATTATGAGTTGCTCATCTGGGAAAGTTTCCTGTACTTCCATGTGGTTGTCAGTCACTTCCTTATTTACCAATCTTGACAAGTGGTCTGCTATGATATTCTCACTCCCCTTTTTATCTTTTATGACTAAATCAAATTCCTGCAAAAGCAAAATCCACCTTATTAGTCTTGGCTTAGAATCTGGTTTAGTTAAAAGATATTTTATTGCTGCATGGTCAGTATAAACAGTAACCATGGAGCCTATCAAATATGGTCTAAATTTTTCTAATGCATACACTATGGCTAGCAATTCTTTTTCTGTGGTAGCATAATTTATTTGTGCCTCATTTAAAACCTTACTAGCATAATGTATAACATGGAAAACTTTAGATTTTCTTTGTCCTAACACTGCTCCTAAAGCATAGTCACTTGCACCACACATTAATTCAAAATCATGGTTCCAATCAGGACCAACAAGAACAGGTGCGGATACAAGTTTATTTTTCAACAAATTAAAGGCAGCCAAACATTTATCATTAAATTTAAAGGATACATCCTTGTTCAATAGGTTTCTAAGAGGTTTGGCTATCTTTGAGAAGTCTTTGATGAAACGCCTATAGAATCCTGCATGTCCAAGGAAACTCCTGATGCCTTTCACATTCACTGGGGGAGGTAGCTTTTCAATAACCTCAATCTTTGCTTTATCCACCTCGATCCCTTTTGCTGAAATTTTATGCCCAAAGACTACTCCCTCTGTTACCATAAATTGGCATTTTTCCCAGTTTAGCACAAGGTTAGTCTCTACACACCGCTTTAGTGCAGTGTCTAGATTTTTCAGGCAGTGATCAAAGGAACTCCCAAATACTGAGAAGTCGTTCATAAAAACCTCTATGCATTTCTCCACTAGATCTGAGAATATTGACAGCATGCATCTTTGAAAAGTTGCAGGAGCATTGCATAGTCCAAACGACATTTTCCTGTATGCAAAAACACCAAAAGGACAAGTGAAAGCAGTCTTTTCCTGATCTTCTGGCTTTACCGCTATTTGGTTATAGCCAGAATATCCATCTAAGAAACAGTAAAAAGCTTGTCCTGCTAATCTTTCCAACATTTGATCCATGAAAGACAAAGGAAAATGATATTTCCTAGTTGCTTGGTTTAATTTCCTATAATCAATGCACATTCTCCACCCTGTTACTGTCCTAGTGGGTATTAATTCATTTTTTTCATTTTTAATAACAGTCATACCCCCTTCTTAGGAACTACTTGAACAGGACTTACCCAAGCACTGTCAGAAATAGGATAGATCATACCTGCCTCAAGAAGTTTCATCACCTCTTTTTTTACTACCTCTTTCATGACTGGATTTAATCTTCTTTGAGGTTGGGTAACAGGTTTGAAATCTTCCTCCATGTGGATTTTATGCATGCAATATGAAGGACTGATACCTTTGAGATCTGATAAAGACCATCCTAAAGCTCCTGCATTTTCTCTTAGAACAACGAGAAGCTTTTCCTCCTCTAGGGAAGTTAAAGCTTTGCTTATAACAACAGGTTTAGTCATGTCTTTATCTAAAAAGGCATATTTTAGATGAGAAGGTAATACCTTAAGTTCCAGCTTCTGACTTTCAGTATTTTCCTATTGCTTCAATGTTTCATTGCCTTCTTTCTTGGTGGAACGATTCCTGCTGAGTTAAGTTCCTTGAGGTAATCCTTCCTTTCCTCTTCATCGAAGATGTCTCCCACTCCTGTCAAGACTTTTTCCAGAGGGTCTGCTTTTAACAATCTCTGATCAAGAGAGACTTCTTCCATTGCATCCACTTGAAGACATTGTTGTTTCTCTTCTGGATGTTTCATTGCTTCAAACACATTAAAAGTCACCTCATCATCTTGCATTCTTACCATTAGGTTGCCATAATCCACATTAATGATTACTCTTGCTGTCTTCATGAATGGCCTGCCAAGAATGAGAGGTACCTCTGCATCTTCCTCTATGTCCATGATGACAAAATCCACTGGGAATATGAACTTATTTACTCGTACTAATACATCTTCTGCAACTCCACTTGGAAACTTTATTGATCTGTCAGCTAGTTGTAGAGTCATCCGTGTGGGCTTAATTTCTATATTCCTAATTTTTTCATCATTGACAGGGGCATTAGGTTGATGCTGGCTCCTAGATCAAGCAATGCTTTGCCTACTGGATGAGAACCAATAGTTACAGGAATGGTGAAGCTTCCAGGATCTTTTGTGTTTTGTGGTAAAGACTTTTGTATGATTGCACTGCATCTGGCTTCCAACCCTACTGTCTCTGTTGTGAAGCTCCTCTTTCTGGTCATTACTTCCTTCATGAATTTGGAATAGGTAGGCATTTGCTCAAGAGCCTCCATTAAAGGAATATTGATCTGCACATTCTTCATTAGTGCCATGAAGTTCTCGAACTCCCTATCTGTATCCTTCTTTGAGGGTTTCTTTGGGTATGGTAGATGCTTGTCTTGTGATGCGGATGAGAAGACTTCAATCTTTTCCCGCGTCACCTCCTTTTCTTTTTCTGGCTCAACAGCTTCTTCTTGCTCCTTCTGGTACTCAGCTTGCTGTTCTCTTCTTTCTAGAACTTCTCTTTCAACAGCTAAATTTTCTCCTATGCCTCTTCCTATCTCCTTGCCACTTCTAGTGGAAATAGATCTGCAGAACTCTCGGTGCTCAACAAGCTGTCTATGGATGGTTTCCACTTGATCTGTTAGACTTTTGAATGCCATCTTTATCGCTTACTGATTGTTGTTCATATCTCGCATGAGATTGTCGAGTTTCTCCTCTATTCTGAAATAGATGTCAGGCACTGCTGACTCTTTGACTGGTTCTGGAGATGACTCGTATGTTGTCTGCAATCCTTCCAAGAAGTTGACTTGCTCTATTTGCAGTGTAGGGAGAGATCAATGACCATTTGGATGATTACCTTTGCAAAAATCAAAAATCCATGTGATGTTTGGCTTTTGGTGTTGCCTCTTGGTTCTGCACTAGGAGCTTGGTTTCATCCAGCAATATGTCCACTGGCTTGGTTGACTCTTCCTTTGTCTCTGGTTGTCCCCATAGCTGAGCTGTTTGACAATTGAGTGCAGAATCCTCGAGTATCTCAATTGCTCTTTCTGCGCTTACTGCTAATATAGTTCCTCCTGCTGCAGCATTGATGAAGATCTTGGCATCTGATCTGAGTCCATTGCAGAAGATGTTCACCTGAGTTGAGTCATCATAACCATGATTTGGACAATTGTGCAGCAGTAACTTGTATCTTTCCCAAGCTTCTCGAAGTGATTCATCGATTCCTTGCTCGAATGTAGATATCTTTCTTTGAGCCTCTAAGAATCTTGAAACTGAGTAGAACCTCTTGAGAAATCTTTCTTCTACTTTCTTCCAGCTGCTTAGACTTGGACTGGGGTATGTCTTCAACCATTCTTTCGCTTTTCCTGTCAAAGAGAAAGGAAAAAGACGTAAATATACAGTTTCTAAGTCTCCTACTTCAAATCCCATAATGCTTATCAATTCATAAAAGTTAAGAAGATGGTTGTTAGGATCTTCATGATCCAATCCTTCGAATTGATTTGCATTAATTTGGTTGAGATGTTCAACTTTTATCTCCAAGGTCTTTGCAGTTGTGGGTAGCACAATGCTGGAGTGATAACGAGGGCCTTGATTTCTGACATAGTCTCCCAAAGTCCTTCTTTGTTGAACTCCTGCCATATCTTGTGGCTTGTCTGTTACTATCCTCCTTCTTCTTTGGCTTCTTTTCCTCCTGGTTGTCCTCTCGATCTCTGGATCGAAAACTAGTTGCTTTGGAGACACCTGGCTTCTTAAAAGCATAAACAAGAAGCTAAAAAGGAAGATTAAATAACAGATAAATATTATATATATATATATTTATATATAAATAAATAAAAAAGAAAAGGAAATAAAAAGGAAAATAAATAAAATATGGAAAAAAATAATTACGAAAAATAAAAAGAAAGAAAAAATAAAAGAAATTAAAGAAAAAGTTTTGGAATAATTGAAAATTCAATTTTCTAAAACTTTACAAATTGATACGCCGCTCCCCGGCAACGGCGCCAAAAACTTGATGGGTTTCCTGGCAAGTTTACCAGTAGTCCAGTAGTTTTAGAGTAAGTGAGTTATCGTATCCACAGGGAGCGGTTTTAACTTGTAGAGTTATAGTAATTGTATTTTCAATAAAATGTTTCGCAAAAGGTTGGTTTTACAGAATAATAAAATACTAAAATAAACACAAATAACACGAGAAAATAATATTTAGGACTAAGATTTGATTTCGTTTCATCTCTCCCCCTTGTGCATTCGAATCCCTTTTCCCTTATTTATGATCGTACTTGTAAATACTTTAGCATTGTTTAATTACAATAATTATAAGGCATGCCTGGTAATACTTCGGACCCGCAAATTCCCCTATAATATCATAATTAAACGCCAAAAGCTATTCTCTACAGGCATTCAAAGTGGCATTTGGCGACCCCGAACATTCCCCGTATTTTGCAATCAGCGCTATCGATTTAACCATACTTTCACATAAAGGCACCTACGGAGGGGTGTGTCACTCACTGAACCTCCGATCGTTAGAATACAATCCTTATGCTACGATATAAATAAACCGAGTACCTTTAGCAATCCGAGAATAAGCTTCATGAACAGCTCCATGCTCACCTACCTCTGATACTAGCCGGAGTTCCACTTTTTGTATCCAGAGCACTAGCCTGCCATCCCGGCGCACGCGCGGAGTTGATGCATTACACACAGCATAAAGATACCGATAAATTACAAGCATAGAATCATAAATAAAATAGAAAAGAGAATTCTTATACACAAGGGGATCGAATCTACTACATCAAATCCTACTAGAGAGTTTAGCTACTCATGGTAGCTATTACTAACTACTGAGAAATCTGTCACCTTTCTCAATCCTATACTACTCTCTCTCCGTATCAGTCTGTGTGACCTTTGCCAAGGGCTCTATTTATAGAGTTTGGAAAACCTTCAAGGGATCAGGTTGTGATGTCACTGGTGAGTGTGTAATCCAATCAGAGGCTGCCTTTTCATTAATTGACGTCACTGTTGTGAAACTTGACCAATCAGGAGCTTTTCCTTTCATTAATGACGTCACAGCGCGCAACTTCATTAATTAGGACACGCGCTTCATGTGCGCTTAGCGCACATGAAGCCTGGCTAATCTGCTCATGCGCTCCACGCGCGCTAAGCGCATATGGAGCGTGTGTCTCGCTGCAGCTTTCCTTGATTTGTGGATCTAACCTCTTGATTCCTTTCTGATCTCATCCGGTTTTTTCTTTTATCCTTTTTATCCGAATTATTATTGTATTTATCTGCCTTAGATTTGAATTGAAAAGATTCTTTGCAGGATTCTCTGATTTTCTTTTATTTATTTAATTTCTGAATCTGTAATATCCTATATTCTGATGCTTTTTCCACTCTTGTCCCAAATCTGCTATAATTCTGCATAAAATAGCAAATTTCTATTTAAAATAGCATCATATTCAAATTTGTATCAAATAAATACAATTATTATAAATATTAATAAAAAGGGATATTTTGGGGCATAATTTACTATTTTATCCTTGATAAGTGTAATAAAAACTATATGAAAATAACGCTAATTTTACACTTATCACTCACCGCGACCATGTTGTGCTATTGGAGCTCTGGCAGGCCTGAGTTAAAGCCTGACTTGACTTTTAATTCTTAAGCCTGAGCCTGGACCTGTTACCTGTTGCAGGCCTTTTTTAAGTCCTGACCTGTGTAAAAGTACGGCTGGCCTGTAAACCTGTTTAAAAGTCTGTTTTCATTACAAGGTCTTCAAACAGCCAACAATCCTATAAGCCTATGCAACTAACATACCTATAAATAGGTTTTTTTTATATAATTAATATAATATTTTTAATTTTTTATTATATTCTAGTTTTTTAATTATATATATAATCTTTTATATAATTAGTTTAATATATATTATTATATTAAAAAAACTGACCTGTTAAACCTAACAGGCTTTTTTGTAGGCCTGAAGCCTGCCTCTTTAACTAAACAGACCTTTTAAAAAGTCTTAGTTTGACCTTTTAATAAACGAGCCAGGTCAGGTCAGGCCACAGGCCCCTGACAGGCCGACTAGCCTATTCCTTCCCTTATTGGAGAGCAACTCTAATACCAACTAAAAAGCTTGCTTTTATAAAATTGTGGGTCTCATATACAAATAGATTAAATTGAAATTGAGATGAATGATAAAATATGATAGTATAAGAAAAATTATGGATCCATTTAAAAAATTTAAATATTACTAAGTTAGAGGAAAAAAATTGATTGAATTATTTAAAATAATAAAAATAATATTATAATATAATAAAGTGTGAAAATTATAAAATATTAATTTTAAAAATTTTGTTAAAGATACTATTAGCCAAATAAGTGTCAAGATGGCCTATCCAGTCAATAAGAAATAACTATTTAATAGGCTAATAAGATAAGAAGTATTCCAGACAAGTTATATTAATGGTGGTCAAAATGTGTCCACCTCAAGAAATGTCTCACCTTCACAACTCAATACCCTACTAACATATCAAGTTTTAAATTTGTGATTGTACACCTAATTATTCATGACGAGTGTTTTTTTTTTTTTTTTATCTTCAACCAAAATTTCACAGACATAAATGTGAGTTTAACTCTCAGGACTGAGATGATGATTAGGTAAAACCCACAAAAAAATAGTGATTCTAGATTCGAACGACCTTGCAGTAAAGTCTATGTGGGTTAAGTTACACTTCCACCATATGACTAACCACTCTTTAATATTCATGACTTGTATAACTCCATTCATAGCACAACTTCTTTGAGTTTATTCTAGAGTCAAAGTTGAAAGAATTACATTTTTGTTTTTGTTTTTTTGGGTACAATGAGGAAACCATTAAACCAATCTGCATAGAGTCAGCGAGTATTTGCATTTCCTCATAGACTTATTTATGTTTGAACCTTGATTAATGTGTATAATATATAAAGTTTACACCGGAATTATTTTGCATAAAATGCTTCTTCTCCCCTCTTAACTCGAGCATCATGCTGAAAGTCAAATCCAAAATCATGACTTCGTTATGCAGCACTACGGAGCATAATCAGAATGTGGAATTAAATATCAAACTCAACAAACCAATACAATCCATAAAGAATGCTGAAAAGCAGAGAAAATTAAAGTCAAAACAAGCTGATAAAATTGCAACATTTTGAAGTCAGAAATCACAGCATGAAGCTGTCTGCTTGTTGGGTCAGCAAATATTTGAAGCTCAAGTTCTTGTGTTCTGTGCACTATCTATCACTTTCGTGTCAGTTAGGATCCTTTGGAGACACAAATTCATGAAATATTAAGCCTTTCTTGTCATTCTACTGCCCCTTTTCTTATACTAAATATTTTGCAATCATCTTCCATAGGGACAGGCTGAGATGAAGCAGAAAAGCAACTCTGAAGATTCTGGTGATTTAAAGCACACCCAAATCAGGACAAATTGTACTAGTTGTCATCATTAAGTTCCTTTTTTCTATGAACCCAAACTGGATTCACAATTATGCACTTTATGTATTTAAAGAATGTAGTGCACTGCTTCCCTTCCTATCAGGGTGACATGGTCAAAAGTTCCCTATAAATTAATTGCTGTTAGGAGTACCAGCCTTTCAGACTTTAGCTGCATTGTATGTTTGCCTCACCTTCCTTCTTTCTCTATGCCTTTTTTGGAAGGAAGCACAAGGAAATCTAGAAGAGAAAGCATTAGAAGATGTCCAAAGTGCAAAAACAATTACAAAACAATGGGGCATGGAAGACCATTTTACAACTTCTATTGCATTGCATTAGGAACACCTTGATTGAATTTTTTTTATGTATAATGGAGCAAGATCTCGTACAAACAATCCAAACCCAAAACCCCACCAATTAGCTGATCCTAGTGAGTAACAACTTTATTGAATGTTACATAAACTGTAATATATAAGTCAAATAAACACAGAAATGCTGAATTGAGCAGAGGATTAGAGCCTATTTGGTTTGCATTTCATTTCCTGTTTTAATTTCATTTCTTTTTTTTTTAATTTATAAAGGAAAAATTAGAAATGTTGGTCCAACATTTCAGGAATCAGAAAAACAGTAAATGAAAATACAAACCAATTGTGATGACGCTAATCAACTACAAATGTAATGATGACGGCTTAACATTATTCATCATAGAGAAAATTTATGACAACATTAATACCTAAATAATCATCACAGCTTTAGAATAACATCTGCATAATCATGTATTTACTTTTTGCAGTGAAATTTTTTGAGCTAATCCAAACAAATCATGAATGTTATAACTATACAATAAGGGGGAACAAAAATAAAAAACATTGAAAGATTTACCGACTTGAAGTGATTGATGATACACTGTTCTCCAGCTAAAAGGTCAATGTAATAACGTAAGCCGCCAAACCATAAGAGTTGTAAAAGCAAGAGGAAAAAGAAAAAAATATTCCAATAGGATTTTGAAGTGATTAAGAAATTCTCAAGTAGGAGTGTCTCAATTATTGTCACCTCCGACAGAAATTAAAAATGAAGAACCTTTCTTGGTAGAAGAAACTTGGAGATGTGGACACGGGGTACCATACTAAGAGGCATTTTGACTTGCAGGTCGTTGTACAGCTATGGTTTCTTTAAATTTGCATAAAGGTCATGATTTCAATCCACCTTTTTCTGTTGGACTAGTTTAGTGTTACATTTATCTATAGCTCTTGGAAGTTATATCAAGGAAACTTTATTCTGCCAGCATTTCCTGACAATTGCAGGCCCCCCCCAAAACCTTATTTTGACTTTAAAAATAAAAATCTCCTGTGTAACTTTATTTGTGTATGTGTGTTCCTTCACATTATGTAGATTTCTGGGCCAGACAATGTTTTGGTCGTATTAGGAAGACGTCTTAACACATTCAAATTGACTTTGGTTTTTGATAATGAACTTGACAAGAGGAAATCCCTCACCAAGACTTGTGTCCACAGGAATATGGTGGTAGTACATACATTCCTTAGCTGGATCACACATGTGTTCCCACTACACCATAATTCCTCCATCTTATTCTTATCTCATACAATTCTCATGTTTATGTGTCCAAGGGGCGTCTACCTAAATGTCTAAGCCATTAAATTTGTTTGGTGTGGGCATCACCTGGCAATGCTTGCTCCGAAAGCGGGAACATCCACATCCTGGAGTTTAACTCAAATCCGGAATCTTGCTTAAAGGGAATTAAACATGTACCCCTTTGAATCTACCTCGTGGGTCTAAGCCATTAAATTTAAATACACGTATTTGAATTTGCCCTTAATATCATTTTTCATTTAGGTCACGTTGGATTTTTTTTTCTCTAAGTTCTGACTATGTAGATTGCATATAACAAACAGCAAAATGGAGGAATTTTTTAATCTCGTCATCAATTCCTGCAGTGAGGATTGAGTTCTGAAGTCTGAACTACACAGAAGGAACAATCATGTGTTGAGAACACTAGTTATTAGAATGTTGCCTTTTCCTCAACAGTTTTGTAATAAGGTCATTCTGTTTATCATTTGAAGAAAAGATCCTGAATGAAATTTGTTACTGGCAGAATTCTCGGGACTGATCTGAAGTGACTGTTGGTAGTAAAAAATTGTGAGGCGACTGTGTAAAAAGTCCAGACAATATTTTCTGGTTACTTTATCAGAAGGCAATTTTACTGGGTGAAAGAGCTCAATTGGTTTAATAAATAAATTGTGTTAGTGTTAACATTTAAAATGTGCTCTAATGGGCATATCTATCACTATTATTGGTACATTATTAGGTTCTAGAAAGCATAATGTTTAACTGTCTGCTACAATGTCACAAATATAGTGTGTTTGTTTTTCAGTTTGGAACCCTTAATGTCTTTTGTGTGAAAGCAACCAAATTGTTTTGCTTCTCACATGATGTGTTATAGGAAGGTGTACACCACATTTTTAACACATTCCTAAACAAGCTAGGAGCAGAACAACAGACTATATTAATGCAAATATTTGTGACTTTATGTTATGTTCCTCTTTTCTTGGTACAATCTACTCTCTTATATCTTTGTATATATGCTTATACTTTAAGCGACTTTTTTTTGCTAAGCTTGCGAGTGAAGTTGGCATAAGCTGCTGTGCCATAATTAATGATGGATCACCATCAGGTCCATCACTATCTTCTCTTTACCCTAGTGGCAAGCAAAAGGTAAATCCTTTACTTGAGAACAGAGTATAAACCTCAAGGTCAAACCTTCAAAAGAATAAAAAACTTATTCAGAATATTAAAACTTGATTACAAACACCAATTAAGGGTACTTGTTGGCTCCAATTTCAGTACAACTTTAATTAGTCTCCAAGAGGGTGGTCCTCTGCTTTAAACCATGGGTTGGTCAGGTTTTTAGCCTTCTATGATCAGACACAATTATAATTAGGTAATATAATGCAATTTCCAAAGTAGATTAATCCCAATGCAAGAATAGATTATTTATATTGAACAACCTGCAGGTAAAAGTTTTAACTTGTCAAACAGAAAACCATTTTATGTGTATGAATGATTCTTGATGTCAACAAACTCTTACTATTAAATGAAAATCCTACATGTGGAAAGCAAGTTAGGAGTAGTGTAGAAAGTGGACTCCAAAATCATGTGACCAAAGAAAGAATCTCTCAACGGCCAAAAAAATTAAAAAAGAAGAAAGAATCTCCTCTGAAACTTACGTATATAATAAGGACCCCATGAAAAATAATGCATGGCATTTAAAAAACTTTAGCTTATATCTCTCTCTCTCTTGTTCTCTTTTTTCTCTTCCCTCCCTCCCCCCACCCTTCCCCTGTCTGCCAATATATACATGAAAAGTTGAGGGGAATGTCGTCTGGTTCGAGATCATTCATGTAAGTAGTCTCAGACATACATCTTCTTCGTTGAGTGATTTCGGACCAGGCTTCATTCCCCTCAGCAACCAAGCAGGACCACTTCTCTTTTCCTCAAGAACAAGTCCTCAGGCAATTGAGATCAAGAAGAATTGCAAAATTGGCTATGCAGGACTACTTGGTAATTGGATAAGCTTCCATTCCAGGTGGTTGTAACTCAAAATTCCAGTGCTTACATTTCATCAGTAGCTTATATTTTGTTCATATTCATAAGAATAGATATGTTGGTTTGTTGATAAACTCTCTCTTTGGAGTGTTTTTTTTTCCCTTGTCCTTGGGACCTGAACAGCTCAAATAAGTTTGTTCCTGCTCTATGGCTTTTGCTTATGTTCTGTTGGGGAACAATCTCTTTTTTATAAGTGTTGTCCTCCAATGGAGGCAATCCTGCTCCACGTCATGAAAGGGCCAGCTCTTCCAATGTGGATTTTTTCCAATCTACAATACTCGAATCGAGATCTCAAAGGGGAATAAATATGTACCACTTAACTAATCTAATTGGTGAACAAGTCTCTTTAATCTGCTCCAGAATCATAACATCTTCTTCTGTTCAAGCCAAGCTAATTCTAACCAGGTGAGGCATTATCCTTTGTGGCTCAACTAAAACTACAGAAGCAGAAAGAGAAAATGTGTGAGGACGTTGGCAATTCAGTAAGTGGATTCAATTTATTGAAGGTGGCCCTTAGTTGGGTGAAAAGCTTATGTAATAAGAAGATTACAACAAGATTCCTAATAATCTTTTTTGTTATCCCACAATAATCACAATTCACATGGAAAAGCTCGTGTCACAAGATATGAATATCAAAGGACAGGCTTTGTTGGGATCACAATCCTGGGTGATGTCCAGCATGAAGGTCAGAGAGTCTTAGACTCAACTTGTCAATGTAATTACATCTTTCATAATACTGTTACAGATAAATATAATGTTAGCTGAATGATTGGGTTATGGCACTGTTACTCATCCAATCATTAGCGTCTGAATCTGATTGAGAGTCTTCTTGCACAGTTGCACTCTAATTGTCGTACAGAGAAATGGTGAAATAATAGTAATTACAATAACATATCCAAAGGGGGACATAACATGGCCAAATAGGGGAAAAGGAATAGCTAGCTGCAACTTACAGGACAGAAGATCTTGTGGATCTATACACGGGCGTAGCTTTTTTTCTTTTTTTGGGGTAAGTATTTATATAAAAAATACAAGCCATAAGAACACATAACAAAGTTATATGATTGTCACCAAATAGAATAATCTACAGGGTTAATTACACTCCATTGATTCACTCTTTTTAACAGATGTTAATTTACACTGTTTTCCCCTTTATTTTGAAAAATCACCATTCTCCTCCATTGATAAATTGATATGTTAATGTATCCACTTTTTTTTGTGTGAACCCGGCTATCTCAGCATGTATTGCCAACTGAGCCACAAACACTTTGGTTTGTTATACACTTTAATCTATATCTATCTAAACAAGTTTCTCAATTTTTCTTTTTACAACTAGTTTTAAACCCTTACCATTAGCATGGGAACTTTAGAAAATGAATTCAATATTTTGAAGGCCTATATTAGGAGTGTGTTTAAACTTCTAAAATCTTAAAACCAAGAACACAGTGTTCAAAGTTAATTATTATTGCTTAATATTATAAAGAGATTCGTTTATATTTAAATACCATTTATATATTACTAGTACTATTCATCAAGTAGCTCACCCTGCATGATTCAATCCTTAGCAGACATTGCAGTTGCAGGTGACAGGAACATCCAAGGACAGTGGACTATGGACTGTGGAGTATCACTCTGTCCATCCACTTTTGCACGAAGGGCAAAAAGAACAATATAATTTGTTGGGCATGCTTCACCTATGATGGAAATAAAACCTGAAGCAGATGCTCAAAATCATTCACCTTTATGGCTTCATAAATTTGTAAAGTCAATTGAAAACTAGGTAAGAAGCAAACCTTTATATATATCAGTTCTTAGCTAGATGAGTAACCCTAGAAAAGCCCTGAATATGACTTGAAATGTTATTCATAACAAGCGTTAAAAAAGAATATAGCACCATTCACACACATACCAGAGAAGAAAAAAAGAGGTTGATAAATAAAAATACCTGAAATTCTGCACTAAACTCAAAATTTACACGGCATATTTGTAATATGGCCATAAACTTGATCAAATATTAAGCTTGAAAAGTATAGATAGCATTATTTCATAACATTGTAAAATGAAAATGGTCAAACAACTTATCACTGATTAGAACAGTTCTTAGACATGTATACACTCAGTATTGTGTTCATATTAGCAAGTAGCAACCAATGTGTTGATCAGAAGATTCAGAACTTGTTTCTTGGCCCCACATGCTTTGCTTGTAATCAAATGTCTATTAGATTCATCTGTGTCAATCATTTTATTTTGGTACAAATGAAAGAAGAAAGAACAGCCACAGCCTTATAAAAAATTTGGTACCTTCAACCCAATTCCCAAAGCAAACTTCCGATGCTCAGGTAGAGTGACCCAGAAACTGAAGTTGCCATCATTGATTAATTACGGGCAAAGGTTCCATAAATCATATTCTCAATCAGCCTTACCTAAGCTCACATATAACAGACAACATGCTTCTCTGGCAACTGAAAAGCTGGCATACCCATGCCCCTGGCTACCACCTACTAAGCCACTTAACCCGCTTTATGCTCATGATCCAAATCGGCAAAGCAAACATTAAGATTAACTTAATTCATTATTATGAGATTCATGACTCAATAGGCAGCTAACAGCAGACAAACCTCTGCTTCCATACGACCTACAGAACAGTACCTCACTATGGTCCTAGTGTAGCTCTAATCAATTGTAGCCTTATAGGCTTATAAATTTTCTAATAGGCAAGTTTGGAAAGCATTGCATCTTACTCAAAAGGCAAAACCTCATTTTTTCACTCCTTCCATAATATCCAAAATGCCATATCACAGCTAGAGAAAATCTCTAGGTTAGATGAAGTGCATTCTTCTTACCGTGTTGAAATCACGTTTCTAATGTTAGAAATAGTTGTGTTGAGAAATTAAAATTTAAGTTTAGTCAGTCTCAACACCAAGCAGACACATGCGTTTACCTTAGTATGGCATAGTATGATGTGTCATTGTCAACAAGAGAGCTACATTAGATTTGCCACACGTGTTTGCATAAAACCATCAAAACAGGCTTGTAGGATGGCAACAACTAACAAGTCCAGTCAAACCTGACATCTTTTATCTTCTGGTCAATTGATTATACATCTGATGTTATCTTGGCAGAAGCTATGGGGCAGAAGTGTGTCACAATTTTCATAAGTAACTATATTTGGAGAACAACGTCCTTTTTCCATTTCTTGAAACAATTTCTTATGCTTTTCAAAATTCCTATTCTTAAGCATTAATGGCAACCAGTAGCATTTGTGATATTTTGGAAAAAATAACAAACAATTTCAAGTTTTCTTTATATTAACACAACACATTAGGGACTATGCGAATGGGAGACTTTACATGTTTTCAAGTCAATGCTTGTTTTTTTTGGTCAACAAGTCATGCTTTTAAGTTAGAGTTTAATGAAGAAAATTTACAAAGATGTCCAATGCTTTTGAAGTCTTCCACATGGTGTTGCAGCTTATGGTTTGGTAAATTTACAAGATATCGCTGCATTTACATTTATACAGAATTAATTTTGATAAAATTATATTATTGGCTGAAAATAAGATGATACATAATCTGACTTGTAAATTAGATGGAAAAATCAATTCCAACATAATTGATTATTATGATTGGCCAACTATATAATCAAGTGGGGCCAACAAGGCCAAGTGTCCTTTGCTTTAGTGAATTTCGTAAGCAGCCACAAATTTACACTACATGTAGACCATCAACATCTATTCTAGCATCTATATCTATATTATTTATATATATATATATATATATATATAAAATTACACCTTAACAATCTATTAAAAATGATATTTATAACATATTACATAGAGATACTATAAAACAATCAGTTTCAATTATCCTAACGTGTATGATTACCTGCAATGTTAGAGGTCCGAACCTAAAATTGTCATTTTTAGAAGAGCTTTACCTAATATAATACAAAAAATATTTACTATATTTATTGAATTTTTAATATAAAATACTCTTATATGGATAAGATTTAATTAGTATACAACCTGTCAGTGTAAAGAAATTTTACACAGACATTCAATGGTGTATTGCCACATTCATTTAAATGATGTTACACCTCATATGTTATTAAATTCAATAAATGATATGATGGTATATTATTGAATGTCTGTGTAAAACTTCTTACACTGACAATGTATATATGTTAAACTCATATGGATATTCGTTTTAGATTAAAATCATGTTTTTTATTTTTATATTTTCATTATAAATTAAATTAGTTTTATAGTTTAAAACTATATAAGAGTGCACTTTGTAATTTGAAAATATAAAATGGCCGTTATAACTTTTGAATATTAAATTATCCTCATAATAGTTTATAATTAGCACTATAAATAAAAATTTCAAATATTTTTACTTTTTAAAAGACTATAAGGATTTTAAATATTTAAACTTAAATAATTAAGTAAATTTGGGAATAAATTAAATATCGATAAGTTTAATCATTTGTTTTTGTATTTTTACTTAAATTATGAAAAGTTCAAAATTATACATTTTTATGTTTTATGCTATCATCTCTATTTTTTCTCTTTGATTTAGAAATGCATTAAAAATAATATAATTTTCTTTCAATTTTTTTTGTGAAATTAGCAAAGTTTTAAATTCATTTTGCATATAAAAGCATCATATATGTAAAATTGAACTTTAAAAATAAATTGTTATATAATTTTACTAATTAAAAATATCTTTTATATAATAGTGTTTAAATTTCACATGACATGAAAATATAATAATAGGTATTAATAATGAATAGCAGACTATATATGCATATCATTTTATATTATCAATTAATAAATTTACTTAAAAATCTTGCTTTCATTTGAAGAAAATAATTGAACCTAGCTAATTTTTAAAAGAAGTAAGTTTTTCATTTTTTATTTAAGTTAATAAAATAATATGTCCGTGTTAGTTACCATATTTTTTTAATTAATCGCTATATAGTTTCATATGTTATTTTAAATTTATTTACAGATATAGGTTATTTAATTACTACTATTTCCTATAGAGTAAAACAAGTCATGATAAAGTTGTATACACTATGCTAAAAATATTGTTACGGCAAATCATTTAATAAGCTCCTCCATGTAAATCATTTTTTTCAAACAAAAACAATATTATATTTATAATATGAAAATTATAATTTCTTTTTCATATTTTTTATTATATGTATAAAATATCATAAATATAAAATATTAATAAATATGTACAACACCCAAAAGTATTCTCTCTAGTTTGTAACTAAAATGAACATTTTGTTTATGTAACATTAATATATTACAATATTAAGAGCTTGTAATTAGCATGAGTATTTTGTTTATGTCATAATAATTTTTTTTCATGATGATTAAAAGAAAAGGTGAAAGAAGTATATTGATCATGATGTATTATCTTTTTTGGTTTAACCAAAGGTATCCTCCACGGGAGGCAATTCTGTTCGAGCCGGGAACATCCACATCATGGTGGAGCTAGCTCTCCCAACAGGGATTTTTTTCATTCACAAGACTCGAACCCGAGACCTTGCTTAAGGGAAATCAAACATGTATCACTTGAACCAACCCCTGTTATGATGTATTATCTATGTGTGCTTGTAATATAAATGATTGATTTTCTTATCAATGGTTAAAATTTCTAACATTTTTCTTAGGTGAGAGGTTAAATATGAGATTCTAACCATACTAACAGATATCTCATGAATTACATGGGTATGTGTAAATATAAGTAAAATATAAAAACATTTAAGAAAATATTAGTTTAATTTTTAAAATAATATTTTAATAATGATATATTAATTAAAATATAAAATATATGTTCTTGAAACTTTCAGTCATAAAAATTCTCAAAATCGGTTTATTTGATAAAGATAATTTTGTTATGATTTGCAAATTAAATATTCTCTTATGGCTAACGTTGATAAAAGAAATTAAAGAAATGAAAGAAAATAAAAATCATTTGGTCGAATAATTAACTAAAAAACATTAATTTGATTTTATATGAAAACTTAAACATATGTCATAAAATGAGAAAAAGAAAGTTATATGAGAAGTTGTGTGTATATATAAACCAAAAATGTAATAATTATTTGGCCGGTGGCCTCCATTATTTTCGAGAAAAAAGTAATAATTAATATATAGTTGTTATTATTATTTTTTTTTTTATTATTATTATTATTATTATTATTATTACTTAAACGGTGCATTTTATAATGCAAAATGTAAATATAAAACCATTATAGTTTTTTAAAAAAAAGTCGTTTCAATACTTCATATAATAGTTGAAATATTTGTTATCATACATGTAATTATATATGTTGTCATCGCTTCCATGAACTTATTAAAAGACAATAAATAAAAGATTAAGATGCTGATATATATACGGCTACTTAGGACATTGAAATACAACACAAGAGTGATTTTTCACTCTATTTTTTTTAGGAAAGAAATTCTTTAGGTGAGATTCACACCTTTAAATTTCTCTCCTCTTTAATTTCTCTCCTTTTAAATAGAAAAAGATTTTTTTTCCTTCACTTTATTTTCTCTCCCTCCTCTCTATTTTTCTTTTACCAAACAAGGGTTAGAGTTTGCAATTTGTGCTAATGTAATTCTATAGAAAATTTTCTCTTGATGAATACTATCATCAAGAGTTTGAAAATGCCGTGTGATTTATACGTCATCTCAAGTGTATGACTATGTTGCTGGGGTTGCAAATAGAAATAATAAATGCTGATGAAAAAAATAATCAAAGGCTAATGAGTCATATTTTTGAGGAAACCAAAAAAAAAAAATTATTGCATGATAATGTGTACGATAATGTCAATTATATCTAACATGGTGGTTTGTTATCCATTTGGAATTCAGTCTACTATTTGAATTCAATAATGCAATGAATATGAAACTCTTAGTTTTAGCTCAATTTATTGAGCCACCGTGCAATGCATAGGTTTACAATGAGTTTCATAGTACTTTCAAAAGTTTTTAATATCAAGATGCGACAATTTCCTCAAATAATTAAAAAGTTATGGACAATAAATTTTGAGATTTTTTTTTGTGTTTTTTAGCGTACGTGATAATAGATAACAACAATAATTTATGAGAAGTTATACTAAATATTACACTGTTAATAATTTTAAATTGAATATGAATTTTATCGATCCAACCGTTGGATTATAATTATTTATTACCGTAAATATTTGTGTCAAATTTTATAAAATTTTAACAAAAATAACTTAATAATCAAATCGTTCGTATTTTCATATATTTTAAAAATGTATATAACATTAGACATACATTGATGAGGTATTAAATAATTTTGGATCAATGTAAAATTTTATAAATATAATTTATACGATAATAACTTTCAATCCAATGGTGAATATTAAAATACAATTATTTGAAAAGAAATTATTCGATGGTGTAAAACTTGATATAACTTACACGTGTCATTTGATCACTCCTCATAAGTCACCAAAATAAAGTTGATCCCTCCTCATAGTTTATATAGTCATTTTAAAAATAAAATGTTAATATAATATATAATTGACAATTCATATTACTATATATTAATTATTAATGTACAATTAATTAAAAATAGTTTTAAAAACTTGAGTTGGAATTATATATATTGTTATTAATCTTCTTTTATTTATCATACATATAAAAGAATGCCATAAACCAAAAACATATAAATAAATAGTTAAATCCCTGGTCTTGGGAAAGCATGGTTCCTTTTTCCCTTCTCCCTTCGTCTAAGTAGTTGGGATGCTCTTATGACTAAATTTCTGTTGGGCTAGCTACCAGCCTACCACAAACATGAAAATGTAATTTTTCCATAGAATTAGTGCAAGAAAATTGGGGAAACTGAAAGGTAGAAGAATAATAAGAAACAAAACATAGTAATATTATCAGTAAGGAAGTGGTTGAGGTGTAGTTTTAGTTTGGATTTCTACGTAGTCAAGGATATGCATAAAGTAAGAAGAGATTGATAAAGGTTTGCATTTGTTGGAAAGTAATAGTTTACTTTCTATGTTGAAGCAGTTAATAAGCACAAATTGCTCTTCTCTATACCTCACTGTGAGCAACACAAGAATCGTGTGTTGAAGTCCCCTCTCAGAATTCTTTAAGAAGCCAAATTCGTGTGAGCAACAAAAGGTTCCAACCACTGTAAAACTTCCCCTGAATTGTTGCATCATGACTGTTCCATGGAATGCGAGAACTGAACTTTTCTAATCAACATGTTCTTTGCACTTACTATACATATATGACATCTCATTAAAGACTAAGTTAATTACTGAAATATTTCTGTTTCACCAAGTTGAGTACAGAACTAGTTTGATCATGACTGACATATTTGAAAAGCAATCATCTCCTGAAGCTTCAAATTATGCATCAAGCAGTGGCATGTCTGGGGATGATAAGGAAATTGGTTATAGAGATGCAACATCAAAGCATAGATATCTTCTGGTCAACAACTCTCTTCTTCACTTGTTACCCATCAAAATTGACCTGAATTTCGCTCGCATGGTAAGTGTATTATCAACACTTCTTAGTGTATTTAGAGTGCAACCGTCCAACAGTAGAAGTGAACTGTGACCCCAGGTGGATTTTACCTGCAAAGTCAGATATTCGAATCCTTGAGTCGCCACTCTTGGAGGGTTTTACCTAACGACCACCCCTGACCCGAAGGTTAAACACACGGTTATGTCTGTGGGGGATTTCCGATCAAAAACCAAAAGAAGAGTGCAACCATCTCTAGATTATTTTGTCGAGTCTTCATATCTGATTTTAGAGAACATTTCAATTTATATAGCTAGCTATGCTTATATTCTTCATTATAATCCTAGACATGTAAGAATGGAAAAATGTAGAGTGAAAAGCATTGTAAAAATGTGGGATATTAATTTGGACTATATTTTACTAATGACAGAAGGAAGTGTCATCAATGTTGAGCAAGACCTTGTAGAAGATGTGAAAAAGTTAAACATATGATCCAAATTCTACATTGTTTTGTTTTGAAGAAAACATTATAATGTTTGATAATATCAGAAATTGAAGTTCTTTTGATATGTAGGTGATGGCAGAGGTGGTGGGTACTTTTATCTTGATGTTCTGTGTATGTGGAATAATTGCAAGCACACAATTCCAAAATGGTGCAGTGGGCCTTCTGGAGTATGCAGCTACAGCAGGATTAACAGTGATTGTGATAATTTTCTCTATAGGGCCAATATCTTGTGCCCATGTTAACCCAGCTGTCACAATAGCCTTTGCAACAATCGGTCAATTCCCATGGTTCAAGGTGCTTATAAAAAAACAAGATCAGCATAGCCCTTGTTAAAATTCTTGTAGTATAATTGATTATGCTTATGACTATGTACCCTTGCCTTGTTTCTTCAACAGGTTCCAATTTACATAATAGCACAGACAATAGGTTCTATGTCGGCAACATATATCGGTAGCCTTGTCTATGGCATAAAATCAGATGTTATGATGACTCGGCCACTCCAAGGGTGTAACTCTGCCTTCTGGGTGGAGTTTATTGCAACTTTCATCATCATGTTTCTGATTGCAGCTTTGACATCTGAGCCTCAATCAGTAAGGATTAAGGAAGAAAATTACATACTTAAGTTCCTTAATAATGAATGAACTAGAATTCAATTTTTTTTTTCCATGAGCTAAAACTTGAAACACTGTGCAGGTGGGCCATTTATCTGGCTTTGTTGCTGGAATTGCAATTGGGCTTGCTGTACTAATCACAGGGTACCTACCTACTAACTAAATATTTGCAAAAACACATAGAATATCATCCTTTTTGTTACTTTATGGCAAATGCTAACAAGTACCTGAAAGTTATTGTTACTGGTTAAGCAATAAAAAGTGAAAGATATTTAATGAAAAAATACCATTTTTCAAGTTATTAGTATAGTGGAAGTTATACTTCAACAAATATTTTTCATTTATTGAATATTTAATCTCTCTTAATTAGCCCTTTTAGCATGACCCTTTATCTAATAACAAAGTTATTTGTTGTTTGTTGCAGCCCTGTCTCAGGTGGATCAATGAATCCTGCAAGATCATTAGGTCCAGCAATTCTGTCATTGAAATTTAAGGACATGTGGATATACATCCTAGCCCCCAGTGCTGGAGCTGTGGCAGGAGCTCTAATGTTTCGTTTCCTACGTCTTCGAGACCAACATTGTAACAACACTATGTCCTCCCCAGACATCAGTGATGTTGTTCGTCCCATACCCTTTTGTGCAAGTTAGTACATGAACATGAAATACCGTGCTTTTAGACCAAGCTAAAGAAACTGCTGCATCAATAGTAATCATTGCCTATTAGCTAGCTTTAGTAGCTGAATTCTTGATTGTCCCTTTTTTTGTCCCTAGGGAGAAGTGGGGCCATGATTTTGCTGGTAGAGAAAAATTGGAGTTTATTCTCTGAAAGAGTAGAAGGGTTCAGACAAAGATATGTCTTAAGAACAAAAGGAATTTCTGGTGATGTTTATCATAAGTTGCCATTGTAACTAATAAACTCTGTCAATAATGGTTTGTTCACAAAATATGCCAGGAATAAGATGCAGAACTAAAATATAGAATTGAAATATTATGAGGGTTTGGTAGACAGGATCAGGAATCATATCCATCAATTCTTATATTAAAGTGAACATTGATTATATGTGTCCTTTTACTTTACAAAGAACTTAAAGGTGAATGTCAAGCATATCATTAACTCTTTTAAAAAAAAAAAATTAACCGTTACCAAGGGGATGAGTTAAAGTGGTACATGTTTAACTCCCCTTAAGCAAGTTATCGGGTACGAGTGCTGTGAATAGAAAAAATCCCCGTTAAAAGACCTAACCTCACCATAATATTGGTGTTCCCGGCTCAAGCACCATGGTGTTGATGTTTTTCGGTATGAGCAAGATTGTCTCTCATAAATAATACGTTTAAACAAAAAAATAACAGTTTGTTTGCCACTTTGTACTTTTATGCCAACAACAAAACAACAACAACAACAATAATAATAATAATAATAATAATAATAATAATAATAGTTAATTGAATCTAAAATGTCAGCTTGAACTGAAGTCCATCGCTTTGTTAAGTACCCATCCGTATGGGTGGAAGTAAGCCGGGCGGATCTAGGCTTTGCAAGGTTTAAGTTTGATCTATATTATATTTTTGTGGTCTAAACTTGGCCTATTATCTGTCATTGGTCATTTTTCAAGTTTGGACCGACTTGTTTGAAAGTCTAGTTTGACCTATTAGCCTATTTAAAAACTTATTTTATATTATGACCTATAAATAAGTCAATAAGTATATCTCTAAATAAGATAATATGTTTATAACCTAACAGACTTACTTTTTAATAATGTAAATATGTTACTTATATATGCCTTTAAATAGACCAATAAAAAAATTAAAAAAATTATATATTATTATACTATTTATAATGTATAATATATCTTTAGATTTATTAAAAAATATTTTTTATAAATAGACTAACCCATTAAACCTAATAGGCTTTTTAAAATACCTAGATCTGACCTATTTAATTAAAAAGACTTTTTCAAAAGTTTAAGTCTGACATTTTTATTAAACGAATCAAGCCAAATTAGGCTTTAAATAGACTGGACCGTAGGCCCCCGACTAACGGCATGACCTATTTCCACTCTTACCTTTTAAATAAATGAAAATCAAATAGAAATTTTAAAAAATGATGGATAAATAAGGGTTGGAAAAATAGGGTGACATGTACATGTTCCAACAATTGAGAGTGTGTTTAAAGGTGTGTGAAATAGTGTTTTAATAGCACTACTTTTTTTTTTTCATTAGTATGCACTGGATGATGAAGTTCACTCTTAAATAAATACATATTTCAAATCATTAAATTACACCAGTGTACATTATATTAAGTCTTACATCATTGAATTATTTTTTAATAGATCATTGTGTTAAGTAATTCACCGTTGGATTGAAAGTTACTATTATATAGGTCATACATATGAAATTTTACATTAATCTAAATTTTTTTAATATGTCATTTAGATGTCTCAATATTAATATCATATATACATTTGAATTAATATATGAAGAAAGCACTCATTTGATTATCAATTTATTAGTGATCAAATTTTATGAAATTTGACATGAATAATCAAGATGATGAATAAGTATAATTCAACAGTTAGATTACTAAAAATCACATTTAATTTAAAGTTACCAACTGTGTAAGACTTGATATAACTTCAAGGGCGGAGGGTTATAAGGACTAAGGGGGGCCATGACCCCCGCTCAATTATTTTTACATATATATATATATAAATATATATTTGAATAATTATATAAGAGTTGTATAATAAAAAGTGCCAGTTTAAAGTTTAAACCTTTTTTATTGAACCCAATAAAATATAGTTAATTAGGGTATTGAAATTGGTTGACTAAAAATAGCATAAAACAATAAAGATGACTCTCCTATGCACTACGTGTAAAGCCGCACGCAATTGTTAACTACTCAACTGCAATAAAGTCACATAAAACAATATAAAATGACTCTCATACGCACTTTTCTACGGGTTGATAAAACTTGTGTTGACTTTGCCCGTTTCTACAGCAGCTCCTGAACGTTCCTTTTATGCTATATATGAACATCATTAAAACTAAGCTTCGAAACAAAATGGATGATGACTTTTTAGAGCATTGTCTCATCATCTTTATTGAGAGAGAAATTGCCAAGAAGTTTAGTGTGGATTCAATTATAGATGAATTTCGTGACATGAAAAAACGCAGAGCTCTTTTATAGTCTAACCTTTTAGTTACTTTGAATTTATTTGTTTTTTCTTTGGTATTATTTTATATAGTCATTTTATCTTTTTAATAACTTTATTTATTTAGCAATAATATTTATAGTCTGACTCACACTTCAACTTTATTTGGCCCCCTCTAACTTAAGATCCTGGCTTCGCCCCTGTATAACTTACACTGATATATTAATTTTTGATACCTCATCTCCATAAAAATTGAGTCAAAGAACAAAGGAAATAATAAATATCTATTCTCACGGTAAACCCAATAGAAGATGTCATTTAAGAAGTAGAACGTTGGTCGCTTCGATATCTCTGTATAGATCACCATCGGAATTAGGGATGACAATTTTGTATTGCATGTGGGGATCCCTGTGGGGATTGCCCCATATGGGGCCCCGAGAATAGGGAATTTTTTCTCGTGGGAATGGGGACAGGGACTAAAATCCCCCCGAGACAGATTTGGGGATGGGGACGGGGACGGGGATCATGCTCCCCGCCTCGCGGGGTCCCCACCCCACCACACATATATAATATTTATTTTATATTATCCTAATTTCTAATTTAAAAATTAAATTTCTAATTTTTTTATATTATTTTTATTCTTTATGTTATATTATTTTATTTTATTTTATTTTTATAATTATAGGGTCCCCGTGTGGATCCATGGGGATGCGAGGAATGGAGATGGGGGAGAAAATTACCTCGAGGTAAAGATCGAGGATTGGGATGGGGATAATATGGGGAGGCGAGAACCGCACAGGTGCCATCGCTAATCGAGACGTAAAGGAACAAGCAACTGTGACAATAGAATGAAAAAATTGAGACATGAGACGACCAAGTGTTTAGAATGAGGGAGAAGACCATGATTTTTACAACAATAAAAAATCAAATAAAAGTAGTTAAAAAACCATGTCAATTTAGAGTGTTGTGAACATCTTCATTAAACTTAACATGGTTCCAAACATTGGCAAAGTTGATAAATTTAATTCTCTTATACAGAAACTTACATTTACCTCACTCTAAGTAAACGAACGGAAGCTCAAACTTGCGACTTGTCTGAGATGTTGTCTTGATCCACTCAACTAACCCTTTATGGTTATATATGTGTGTATTTTTATATGTAAATAAGTACACGGATAAATATTTATTAAAACATAATAACCTAATAGTAAGCAAGATAACACATAGGAATGAACTTTCTACATAAAATCATATTGATATCTAAATTATATATTATGATAAAAACTACGGTCTAGGTTAAATTTTTTAACATAAATTTATATTATTATAAACTTTTTACTTATATTTTTATTTGTAATAATCTTTAAAAAAATATTAATTAAAAAAATGAGTAACTATAAAATAAATTATGACATTATTGGCTGAAATTTATTTCTTAAAATTCTTCAATATATTATTTTATACGATAAAAAATAATGTAAAAATGAAATATAGTGACAAAAATAAATTAATTTAATTAACACTTAATTTTATATAAATCGGTAATTGTATATAGATGATTTTTTTATTAAAGAAGATGATAGGCAAATCTAGTCCTACCAGACAGGGTGCTACAGGCATGCTGGTGAGACCAGCAGAGGCCCAACTCAGAGGATTATTGAACAGGTCTAGATCGCAAGCAGTTTTACCCAATCTTAACTACTCACCTATTATTGAATAAGTTTAATACTAAATAGATGTGGAACTCAAACCTCTCATTCATTGTTGCAAAGTATAATAGATGTCTTTGTCCAAGATGGTATTACTTCCATATACCCACCTTTATTTTATGTGTTAAAGAAACTTAATTGCATTGTTGGCATATTGATTTTATAATTTTTTATTTTTCTATTTTAAAATTAGTATTTATATTTTCTTAAAATTATCATATAGGTGTAACAATTGAATAACAGGAATTTGGTTGTGATATATTCATTGAGAATTTATATAGAATATTTCTTCACTTATACCAATGGCTACTCATTCCACCTATTATTTTTACAGTTTTTCTAACATGTGCAATGTTGTACATAATAAATCAAAAATGGAAAGGTTATTGGAAATTACAACTATTAGTACTATCAATGCACTGAATATTGTGATTGTTGTAATTTCCAATAAAATCTTTTCACTTTTGATTTATTATCATGTGCAAGGTTGTACGGGTTTTTCTAACCATTATTTTTAATATAAAATTTTTAAATAGTTAATTTTATATAAATACTAATTATAAATATATTGATTACATATGTACATCATATAGAGTGTGTGTTCGTGATTATTCTTAAAAAACTTTTTAAATAAATATTACTTTAGATTTTTTTTATGTATTTATTTCAGATGGTAGAAATAATAATCTAAAAAAACAATTCTGATTATAATCATAAGTTATTTTTACGTGTTTCTTAGATAATTAACTGAAATAAAAACGAGAAAATGTTAAAGAATATTTTTTATTATTGTAACCAAAACACAAATCTACTCTTGATTTAAAAAAATAAAAAATAAAGTGTAAGGTGAGATTAATGATGTGATGGAGAAAATAGAGGAAAAAAGTTTGTTGTATGTTTTTGCTATATAAATATATTATCTCTTAAATTAAATTAACCCAATTTTATATGAACATACACAAAATAACAAATTAAAACTTTTATATGAACAATTAAAACTTTTATAACCTTGACATGCAAAGCCATGATGCACCCACTTGTCAAGAATTTCCTTCAACATAATAACAACAAAATCAAATTCTTCGGAAACTGAAAAAACCAACAACGTCACAAAGTAATTCACGTTCTCTTACAGTTCCGGCGGTCTCTGTCTTTGATATCTAGGCGAAATGCAGAAAGGTACGTCTATCAATCAATATTCTTCATGCAAAGTAAAACTATATTTATCTGATCATATCTCTGTTGCATTGTTCAGAGTATAATGGCAAGCCGAGCTTCACACAGATCGTGGTGGCCTCCTCTATCGGGTTGATATTTGCTGCAGCAATGCATTATCGCTTGGTAAAAATGAGAGATCGAAAGATCATCCCACGTTTGAGATTATCTAAGGCAGGCCAAACGCCAAAGCTTGAGAGGTTCTCTCATTACGTAGGTAATTATTATTATTGATGCATGTATCTCCAATTCTGTTAATTATATACACGCAGATGAATCCATAAATGTATCAACTTTAGGAATTTCATACATATAAGATTCTCTGTTTTGCTGCTGCAGCTAGGCAAATGGGGTTCAAAGATAGGAGGAATTGTCCACATCTATGTAAATTGGCTTCTGAATACATACGCAAATCTGACGGATGTGAAGATGATATCTACGCCCTCTTCGAGAATGAACCCAATGCTGATTCACTTTTTGTGAAGCTTGTGGAGGAGTTTGAGAGATGCATTCTTAGTTACTTTGCATTCCATTGGAGCTATTGTGACGTATTGATAAGTCAGGTATTAGCTACATATATCCCACATACATAGTCAAGTGTTAGAATCATATACATTAATTGAATTGCTTATTATTATAACAAGTTGTTTTTTCTCCCTTATGGAATTGCAGGTATTGAGCTCTGACACTGAGCCAAAAAGAAAGCTCAAGCACCTAGTTATGGCGGCCACTAGGTGTGTGCATTACTATTATTATCTAAGTATACTAATTAAACTATCTTTGAAACCGATGTGGGGATCATCTCTATAAAAAGGATCAAAGATTTTACCAGTCAATAGAAATCAATGAAATATAATAAGGAATGAACAATAATAGAGTTTTCTTTCCTCCCCTTCTTTTTTGAAGTAGCAACACATGACAAATTAAAAGAATTATGTTTATAAATATGCTTTCTGTAACTAAGTGGTGCCAATTTTCAAGGGGATCGATGCCTTGTCAATGTTCTCAAAAGTCAAAACGTTAATTTGCAATTACTTTCAGCAGTGTGAAAAGAAGTACCTAAACGTTTCTTCCTTTTGAAGTTTAAGTAGTATCCTTTGTGTTGTGCAGAGAACAAAGGGTGGAGAGGGTAACCAAGAATCTGAAAGTGGCTAGAGTTTTTAATACATTAGTAGAAGAGATGAAAGCAATGGGACTTGTAACAACTGATGACAATCGATGCACAGAGGTGATGGCTCCAGTAGCTCACAGTGATAGGAGCCCAGTGCTCCTTTTCATGGGCGGTGGTATGGGAGCTGGCAAGAGCACTGTGCTTAAGGATATTCTCAAAGAGTAAGAAGTTATATTTGCTAAACAAAAATGAATCATCAGAACAAACAGCAAGAACCTAATGTTGTTTCTTTTATGAATGAAATTTAAACAGACCTTTCTGGGCAGGCAGCAAGCAATGCTGTTATCATTGAGGCAGATGCCTTCAAAGAATCAGATGTTATCTATAAGGCCCTTAGTTCAAGAGGGCATCATGACATGATTCGAACAGCTGAACTGGTGACATGACTAAGACTTCTTATTCTCTGCTTGTTCCCCTGTATTCTATTCTGTTTATAGCAGAAATATGCATGACATTCTACCTTTTTTTTATATTTTTCTGTGGGGTAAATATGGTGAACAGTGGCATAGTTCAAATTGATTTAATCTTGAAGTCATTTGATTGTGGTATAATGTTTTTGGTTATTGCATGATAAACTCATTGTTGCAAAACAGGTACACCAATCATCCACAGATGCAGCCTCATCCCTCCTGGTAACAGCACTAAATGAGGGGCGGGATGTAATTATGGATGGCACATTCTCCTGGTTGCCATTTGTTGTGCAGACAATAACAATGGCCAGAAATGTCCACCGCCGCCGTTACCGAATGGGAGCTGGCTACAAGGTGAATGAGGATGGAAGTGTTACTGAAAACTACTGGGAACGAATTGAACATGAAGAACCTGAAAAGGTTGGAGGCAAAAAGAGAAAACCATATAGGATAGAGCTGGTTGGAGTTGTATGTGATGCTTACCTTGCAGTCATTAGAGGCATAAGGTAGACTCATGGTTAATCTTTCTATTTGACAATCTTACAAATAATTCTTCTTGTGAAAATGGATTCTACTAACAGTCAAATTTAAATACCAACAGGAGAGCTATCATGTGTAGAAGAGCAGTAAGAGTAAAGTCACAGTTGAAATCCCATAAGAGATTTGCAGATGCATTCTTGACTTACTGTCAGCTAGTAGACAATGCTCGGCTATACAGTACAAATGCTTTGGAAGGTTCACCCAAGGTACATATATATTTTCCCTCCTCTTTCTCTATTATTCTTTCTCTCAATTCTTTGATGACAAATTCACTCTTTTAGTCAGAGTAAAAATTATGTGTTACATGTGTATCTTTTCAGTCAAATTAGCTCTCTTAAGTTACAAATATCAGTAACTAAATTGACAGACAAAATACACATTCAGAAAACTAAATTAGCTCTCAAGTTACAAATATCAGTAACTAAATTGACAGACAAAATACACATTCAGAAAACTAATTTGACAAGTTTATGATGTAACTTTCCTCATTTATAAACTAATATGACAATCACTATCTTTTAAGGAGTAATTTTACTATATACTTTTTTTAGACCATAATAATGATGACGATGTAGTTAACATATATACAGATGATGTTAAGTGATGGTAATTTGGATCCTACTGTTTCCTCTTCAAAATGTACTTTCACGAATGAAAAACTTTGTTGCAACATTAAGTGAAGTGTGAAGAGAATGCTATCTCCAGATTTTTCAATTACTGACCAGATAACTGTTGTGAAGTTGATAGGATGGAACAGAGACAAGACACTGCTTGTTGATCCAGATGAAATCGATTGTTTGAATAGGGTTGCTAGGTTGAATGAAGATGCGGACTCCATATACGAACTTTACAAGCACCCCAACCCAACTTGTGAATCTGGATCTATATGGAAAGACATTGTATTATCTCCCTCAAGGTTGAACATCCAACAGGAGCTGAAGTATTCAATCCAAAAGGTTGAGAGATATTCAATCCAAAATGCTAATTTAGCGGGGCAGTGATGATATTTTTCACCTTTAGCTTTTAAGATAAGGTTCATAAGATGGAAACCATCTAGATTACAAAAGTAAAGCATAAGATAAACTCAATGAAGCTTCCATAGGTTATTGAAATTTGTGACCGAGGAAATTTTATGTATGTTGCACCTGTGTGATGAACTTAAATGTACAAAACAAAAGAACAACATATAGTCAAAATCTTAAAATTGAAAATTCTAGCATTGGTTTTCAGGTCAGTTATCAAATTGGCGACTACCAAATAACTATCAATTGCATGTCTCCAATTTTTTTTCAAGCAAGAGTTTGAGATGAAACATATGCATTCAATCACTTCCTCAAACTTTTCAAAATACCCATCAATCCATAAAGGATGGTTAATGGTCATTGCAACATATGTGGATGTGCCAATTTCAATGATAGGAAGTACAAACAAAACAATAACTTAGACAAAGTCTGGCGAAAAGGAAGCATAATAATCTAACGAACGCCAATGATGACAACTGCAGATTCATTCCATTGTAAAGGGTGCATATACAACATCTCACATGCAATAAAAATTACCACAATGCAAAAAAAACTCCAACTCTGAGCTGCGTTTTTTTTAACTCATTAAACTGAAAATTACATTCTAAAAACTTTATCTAATTGCTGGATTAAACAAAAAGAAAAGAAAAAAAATATTCGAAGTCGAACAACTGAAAAACAAAAGCAAAATATCGATGAAATAAGATTTCATACGTTATAGTAACATCTGTTGATCCAACTACACCAAAGGATAAAGAACTTTACAACACTAACCCTACAAAGAAACTAGCCTCCAGTTCTCACTTCCTTCCCCCTCTCTTTGGTGTAGCCTTCTTCGCCGGAGATTTTACACTCTTCGGCTTCACGCTCTTTACCGGAGTTTTCTTTGCAGCCGGAGCTTTCTTCGGTGCAGGCTTCGAAGTGGCAACTTTCTTCCCTGGTGTTGTCCTCGTCGAGGTCCTTGCAGCCTTCGCCGGTTTGGGCTTAGGTTTTACAGCTGTTTTCGGCTTGGCAGCAGCTTTGGGCTTGGCAACAGCAGGCTTGGGCTTAGCCGCAGTAGCTTTAGGCTTAGAAGCAGCCTTGGGCTTCGCCGCAGCTTTAGGCTTGGGCTTTGCAGCTGGCTTGGCCTTCACCGCTGCAGCCTTGGTTGTCTTTGAAGCCTTAGCTGGTGCAGCCTTGGCTTTGGGCTTGGGCTTGGGAGCCACAGGCTTCTTCTTAGCCGGTTTAGATGCAGTTCCCGACGACAGTTTGGACGCCGCCGATGAGAGTTTAAAGGAACCTTTAACCTTGACGAGCTTTCCAGAAGCAACTTGCTTCTTCAAATGGTAGAGCAAGAGCTTCCTGAAGTTTGGAGGAAGCTGCTTGTGCTTCTCTTCGGTGAATTTTTGAATCGCGTATTGGCTCGAACCCGATTTCTCCTTCAGCGTCACAATTGCATCCTTAATCATCTGCAATAGAATAAGAGAATTCAAAATATGATCCAATTGAAATCACAATTCACGAGAAACAAAAGGAGGTAACAATAATTTGAATCGAACCTCTTCATAAGAAGGATGAGTAGAAGGGTTCCGTGGTTTGGAAACCTTCTTAGGTTTGGGGTCCTTGGTTTTCCTGGTTTTGGCCTCTTCAGGCTTGGCTTCCTCCTTCTCCTCGGGTTGTGGCTCGGTGATGGTAGGTTCGGGTGCGGGTTCAACCGCGACAGTTGGCTCTTCTGTGGTGGCCATGGCTATGGTTGGGATTGATTCAGAAGAAAATTGTATTGTATTATGGATCTGTTTAAAGGAAGGACGTTGGGACTGGAATTGGAATTTTGGTGTGAGAGAAGGTGATGGAATTTTGGTGTTTTAAATAGTCAAGGATGTATAGGACTATATCCAATTACTTAATTCTCATTGGTTCACGGACCCCTCACACGGATTAATGCCTTGTTCAAGTTTAAATGTGAACCCTTCGATGGGGTTTCTATCGACGGTTGGCGAGGCTTGAATAGGGGAGGCTGAGATGGAATGTTATCACGTGATTTGGGGGTTCTGTAGGTTGTTGTTGGTGTGTTTTTTAGCCAGATTCATTTCGTCATAACTTGAGCTGTGGTTTATGAATCTGGGTGGAGTTTTTTTAATCTTGTAGGTTATTATGTGAGCTTTCTAATGAGTGTTTCAGCGTGTTGAATGGATTTGTGGTTTGGGAGAAATTTGATTTTGAAGGTTCAATGGTCATAACTAGGGTTTCTTTTGATGTTATCAAGGTTTTTCCCTAATTATGGGGAATGTTTTGATTGGGGATAAGATCAACCCACCCCTTGTGATAATAGGTTTACAGAGGATTCCATTGCATCAAGAATCATGAAAATCTAACAAGATTTGAGTATGGATCAATTGCTTAGAAAGTCAATGAGGTTGAACAAGTCTTACCAAAGAACATGACTTGCTATGTATCATATGCATAATAGAGTTGTTACTCATGTATTATGTTGAATTGTCATTCATTTGCACAAATTCAATATGGCAATGAATCAATGGTGTTTAATACCAACATATGTTACGTCCTAAAAATAAGTAATCACAGTAACGTTTTCAACAATTTTAATGTTAATGCTTTAAAATGCAAGTAACAACTTTATTTTGTGGAACTATTTACATTGGATGTTAAATTAAAGATGCATTGTTCCTTGAGATCATTCCACTCATTTGATGGAATTCAAACTAGAATTATACAAATTTACAATATATTGCATACATAATGATTATACATTCAATCAACACTCGAGGGGTATTGACATTGTTATGCTTAATTAAAATGTTTCACCTAAATATAAATGTTGACAACTTAATCTATCCATAAATTAGTGACATAAACTATTTGAATTTATATGTTTTTATTTATTGTTCGTAAATCTCCTTTGTAGTGATAAAAGTATAGGTTGCACTATCTTATACAATAAATAAAAAAAAATGTTAGATATAATACACAATAGTACTTTAAATATACTAATAAAAACACATACTATATCACTATATAAGTCTTGCTCGCAAGATGTATACTTATTATATGTATTGATGTATATTAGTATATTAGGCCATAAGCCCATATGTGTTTCTTGTATATATATCCCTATAAATATTATTTTTAAATGAGTTGAAATCAATTTCCATATTTTTCACTCTCTAATTTCACACGGTATCTAGACCCCTAAAACCCTAAAAAAGTAACTGCTATCTCTCTGGCCATCGGTGACGTTTCTCTGGCAACCACTTTTTCTTCCGGCAACGTCTGGTTCTTTTCCGGCGGACTGTCTCTAGCGACTTTTGCTCTCCGGCCACCATCACTGTGTTTGTCGCACCTCCCGCGTCCTGTCCACCGAAGCACGCCGCCAACAGTCAACGGCTTCATCTTCTCCGGCAGATCTGCGTCGTTCCGGTGAACGTGAGTTCTCACGCCTCCGCCACCGAGGTCACCTTGCTTCGGCGACCTCTCTGCCTGTATCAGACAGTTCTTCCGCTGCCGGAGGCAGAATAGTTTCTACCCTATTTTTCTACGAGGAGTTTGTTTCTGCTACCGTCTCCTTTTGTTTCTCTTTCTGAACATCAGTTTTTGGATTGAGTCATACCCTAAATATGACTACCTCAAAGTCTTCAACCAATTCCGGACCCTTTTCGAGTGTCTTCACATCCACACCAGTCATTGCAACAGAAAAATTACTCGGCTTCTCTAATTATCTTTCATGGTCCAAGGTTGTGGAGAAATGGTGTATTGGACAAAGGTTGAAGAAAAATCTTTACACTAAGCTTGAAAATGTGAATGAAGATAGGGAAAATTGGGAGAAGATCGATGCTTTACTATGTACTCTACTGTGGCAGTCTATTGATCCCTCTCTTCACAACATCTACACCAACTTTGACACTTGTTATGATTTATGGACTCAAGCTAAATCTCTTTACACCAATGACATTCAACGTTTATACTTTGCTGTTGAGAAGCTAATCAATTCTCGCCAACAGAGTATGAGTGTTTCTGAAATTGTTGACCACATGTCATCCATCAAGGCTGAGTACAATGCTCTCTTACCTGCTGGAAAAACTGTTGTTGAGGACCTCGCTCAACGAGATAAGTTCTTTATGGTGTGTATTTTGGCCATACTGAACACTGATCTTGCATCTATGAGGGATCAAATTCTTGCTAGCCCGGGTATTCCCACATTGGATGAGGTCTTCTCCCGGCTTCTTCGTGTAGCCTATATCCCTCCCTCTAGTCCTAATGCACCCGATACTCCAACCTTAATTTTGACTAATGGTTCAGCATGGCCATATGGAAGAACAAGGAGGCCCTTATCGTGGAGGTAACAAGACATCTGGCCTAAATGTACTTATTGTCATAGATGGGGACACATTAAGGAAAAGCGCTTCAACTTACACAGTCGTCCTCCTCGGGCTAGTCTTGCTCATATTGATGACACCTTACCTGAGCAGCTAAGGGACCTTCCAGTGCAACAATTTGTCACTCTTACTGGGACTGATTATGACGACTATTTGGGGTATCGTGCATCACAACAGTCATCCTCATCTTCACACTCTTACTCATCCTAGTAATTCATTTGCCTGTGTGTCCCAGTCTTCTTTGGGCCCTTGGGTCCTTGATTCTAGCACCTCTGATCACATCTCTGGTAATTCATTTTTCCTTTCTCATGTTACTTATTCCAACTCTCTGCCTTCAGCTACTTTAGCTAATGGCTCTAAACAGGTTCCTATTGTAGTAGGTAGTGTCAATCCTTTACCTTCTGTTACTTTGGATACTGTTACATATTCCGAAGTGTCCATTTAATCTCATTTATGTTAGTCGATTGACTCGTACATTAAATTGCTCTATCACTTTTTCTTATAATTCTATTGTTATTCAGGATCGCAGTACGGGACAGGTGATTGGCACAGTGATAAGTGCTTAGATTTAGTGAAATTTTGTTGTAAACTAAGCACTTATGTCAATACATGAATGAAATTTTGCTCCTGAATTATCCTTTTCTTCTTAAATCTTAGCTTCTTGTAGATTTTGGTTTCAAGTTAGAATTTGATGCTATTCTAATACAATATTTGTGAAATTTTTGCAGATTTATGAATTGGTAAATAGTTGAAGGCATCAATTGAGCAAAGCCAAGAGCAAAGGAGCAGAAAACAAGAGGAATTGCCTCTGCTTCCTGCGCTCAGCTCACACTCCGAGCGCAGCTGAAGCGCAGGATAGTCAAATTTATTTTTGTTTCTGTTTTCTGTGCTCAATCTGCGCTCCAAGCGCAGCTTGAGCGTAGGTTTTACGAAGTTTGGTCTTTCTTCTGGTTCCTGCGCTTGGAGCACCCCTGAGCGCAAGAACGCTAACCTATCTGATTAATGCGCCGCCAGTGAATTGGAAGAAGGGGATTTTGGGGGGAAAAAGACAGGGGAGCCATCGTGGAGAGAGAAAAAAAGAACCAAGGTGCTGGGAAGCTATAGAAGTCAAATTTTCTTCTCTTTTCTTTGGTTGTAAGTGCTACCATGTGTAGCTAAATCTTTATTGTGGGATTGAATTGATTCGATTCAAACTTGGATGTATTTTGGGTTTTGTTAATGTATAGGAGTTTCATTTCTTCTCAATATTGGCATTCTTATTCTACTCTTAATGATTGATTCTAGTAATTCAATAGAATTTTGATTTTGATTTCTTGAGTTGGCTGGAAAGCAATTCTTAAATCTGAATTGTGTAGAAACACAGGGAAACACTAAAAGGGGGGTTGAATAGTGTTTCTTAATAATTTATGGAAGCTTTTCACAAAAGATTAAGTTCAAAGTAGTTTCAGACATGTTTAGAAAGATGTCTGAAGTTAAGAATACTTCTGAAAGTAATTTTAAATAGGTTTCCTTGCTTCTTTTAAAATTATTGAAACAATCTTCAATACCCTTGGGTTAGTATAAATAAATTGACAAGAGATAGGGGATATAAGACTTAGCCAAGAAATTTATCCTGGTTCACCCACTAACACAGTGAGCTACGTCCAGTCCCAATGGCAAACAACCACTGGATTTCCACTATATGAATATTCAGATTACAGGCTCAAATATGAGTACAGTCTCTCCAGACACAACGAGTACAGTCTCTCTCAGACACAACGAGTACAGTCTCTCTAGACACAACGAGTACAGTCTCTCCAGACACAACGAGTACAGTCTCTCCAGACACACCGAGTACAGTCTCTCCAGACACAACGAGTACAGTCTCTCCAGACACAACCAAGTATTCTTTTTCAGTCTAGCCTCTCCAGGCTCTTCAACTAAGTATTCTTTATCAGTCTAGCCTCTCCAGGCTCTTCAACTAAGTATTCTTTATCAGTCTAGCCTCTCCAGGCTCTTCAACTAAGTATTCTTTGTTTCAGACAAGCCTCTCCAGGCTCAATATGGAGTATTACAACGAAATGTGTCTAAGCTTTTGAAATACACAAGTTTTAAGCTTAAGCAGACACAGTGCACAATAATAACTGAGGTATACTCAGGATATACAGATGATGTGCAAAGAAGATGAATCAGAGAGTTTTATCAAAGTAAAGCTCGCAGCGGAATATCTCTTAGGCTTTCTTGCAATAATTTCTCTATATGTCTCTCTATCTTTGATGGTCTTCATGGAGGGGTATTTATACCCAATCTTCAATCCGTTGAAATACCACCGTTTAGAGATAGCATTAAATGCTATTTAATCCGTTGTGAGACATGCTTATGAGAGTTCTAATATTTCTGACACGGTACAAGGTTGCTCCTGCCATAAAGCTGCTACATATGTTGCTGCAGAGGCTGCGTTGCAGAGATTTCCTCAGTGGTGTATGAAATTCAAAATACCAGAAAGGTCTCTGTGTTTCTTGCTATAAACGTGTTACGTGCAGCAGAGGTTCAGAAAAGTCTTCACAAGCTTCAGCAAAGGGTGCCACGTCATTAATGAGACTTCAGACAGCTTCAACACTTCAGACGGGTAGTGCACTTCAGACGGCTTCAACGCTTCAGACGTGTTGAACCTTCAGAAGGCTTAACTCCTCAGACAGGTTGAAAGCACTTCACATAGTCTTTATATAAGCTTATAGTGGCTTGCTGAAATCATAGATAAATCATTAAAACATATATGTATCTATGATAAATATTTTAACTCAAATTTGTTAAGCATTAAAACTTGGGAATTGAGCTGTCTTAAACATCATATTTTCTCTTATGATATTTTTGAGACTCAACAAATTAGATGAGAATGCTCGACAAGTTGAAATACTAGGAATATGTTTCAATGTATCGATTGCTCTGAACAACCTTTCTTAATGTTAGGCAATCTATTAAACATCTGAGGGATCAGTGTTTAAGAGGTTGTTCTATGAATTTCATGCTGGAGGAATCGGTGTGATTGATTTTTGCTTGTACTTCGATATTGTTAGTTCGAATTGTTATATGTTAATGGTTTTCCAAATTACGAAAGAGTGCGATAGATGAAGTTCAATCCCCAATTCTCCACCTGAACAGAATTTCCTTTACGCTCATTGTTTCTTTAGAATTTTTATGCAATTAATATTTTCACCAACAAACCAACATGAACCAAATTTATTTTTGTGTACATATACTTAGTGAGCTTGATTTCTAAGAATTTTATTGAAGTTCGTTCCTCGTGGGTACGACAACCCTTACTTAAAAAATATCATTATACTACTGTGGCATTGGTACGCTTGCCAAAGTCTCAACACACAGGACATGAGTCTCAGTGTCTGTATCATCTTTTGGCACCATATATTGCATGCACCATTGCTTCATCTCCCGAGCTTCTTCACAACTGTTTGGGTCATCCAAGTTTATCTAAACTACAAAAGATGGTTCCTAATTTTTCCAATTTGTCTAGTTTTAATTGTGAGTCATGTCAACTGGGTAAACAGTCTAGAGGGTCTTTTCCTAAGCGTGCCACTGATCGGGTTGCGTCCCCTCTTGCTTTAGTTCATTTTGATATTTGGGGTCCTAGTCGCGTTTTCTCTGTGTTGGGGTTTAAGTATTTTGTAACCTTTACTGATGATTATTCTCGTTGTACTTGGTTATATTAATGAAAAGTCGATCCAAAGTTTTACTCATCTTCCAGAACTTTTGTGCTGAAATTAAAAATCAATTTCATACACGTGTTCAAGTACTATGAAGTGATAATGCACCTGAGTATTTTTCCACAGCTTTCACTCAATTTATGTCTTCTCATGGCATTATACACCAATTTTCATGTGCTTATACCCCCAACAAAACGGGGTGCTGAATGAAAGAATCGACATTTGATTGAGACAACTCGAACCCTTTTACTTCATCATAATGTTCCCACTCGTTTTTGGGGGATGTTGTTGTCATTGTTTGTTATCTAATTAATCGTATGCCCTCATTTGTTCTACACCATAAAATTCCTTACTCCATACTATTTTCTGAGCAACAGTTATATGCTCTTACCCCACACATTTTTGGGTGTGTTTGTTTTGTTCATAACATGACTCTTGTATTAGAGAAATTGTCAGCCAAGTTAATCAATGTATCTTTCTTAGATATTCCCGTGTTCAAAAGGGTTATAAATGTTACTCTCCAGATACTAAAAGGTATTATCTTTCTGCTGATGTTACCTTCTTTGAGTCTCCCCCATTTTATTCTTCATCCTCATCACCTCCTCTCCTACAATCTCAGTCCATAGCAGAAGTTCTGCCATTTCCTCACTTTACTCCTCTCTTGTCGTCTGACTTTGCCACACATGTTGCACCCGTGTCTTCTACTACCTTTAGACCCTTACAGATTTATCATCGCAGGGATCGCACAATAGGTGATGTTCATCATGCAATCCCTCCAGACTCACTTCCTGCTCCAGCACCTATTCCTATTGTGGACCAACCGTCTAGTGATCATCTCCTTATTGCCATTAAAAAGGTACTCGTTCCACTCGAAATCCTCACCTTCTTTATAATTTCCTTAGTTACCATCGCTTGTCTATTCCATATCGTGTCTTCCTCTCTTATTTGTCTGCTATCTCTATTCCTAACTCCACCACAGAGGCGCTCTCGCATCCAAGATGGCGTTAGACAATGGTGGATGAGATGACTGCACTTCATACTAATGGTACTTGGGAGTCGGTCCCTCTTCCCTCAGGTAAAACTCTTGTTGCTTGTCGTTGGATTTATACTGTTAAAGTTGGTCCTGATGGTCAGGTTGATCGACATAAGGCTCGTCTTGTTGCTAAAGGATACACTTTGGTTTATGGTCAAGATTACACAGATACCTTTTCTCCCATTGTTAAGATGTCATCTGTACGTTTATTCTTGGCCATGGCTGCCATGCGTTCTTGGCCCTTGTTTTAGCTTGATAACAAGAATGTATTCCTTCACGTGAGCTTCATGAGGAGATTTATATGGAGCAAACCACCTGGTTTTGTTGCTCAAGGGAGTCTAATCTAGTTTGTAAACTTCATCGCTCTCTTTATGGTTTAAAGCAATCTCCTCGCGCTTGGTTTGGAAGGTTTAACACTGTCATTCAGGACTTTGGTATGTCTCGATGTGATTCTGATCATACAATCTTTTATAAACATAATCCTCTTGGAAAATGTATTTATTTGGTTGTCTATGTTGATGACATTGTCATGACTGGAGATGATCAAGGTGGCATTGAAAAGCTGAAATAACACTTATTCCATTACTTTCATACTAAGGACTTGGAGTGTGTTTGGCAAGGCCAATAAGCTAGCTACCAGCTTATTTGACTAGCTTATAAGCTAGTTTGACCAACACAAAGTTTGGTGAGGTACCTCAAAGTAGCTTATTTTTAGGAGCTTCTAGATTAAGCTACAGTTACTTCCCTAGCTCTAGCTTGTAGCTTAGTTAATTTCTCGTCACTATCCCGGGGATTTTAATACATTTCCATTAGCCTTAATTGATTTTACCTGATTATTATCAGTGATAAAAACCTTCAATTTCTTTACCTATATCTAGAATAAATAATTTAAAAATTTGAATGAATTAAATTGTTATTTTCTTTTCACTATTTTATGAAATTTTTATTATTCTATTAAATTATCAATTTCTATTTTTAATTTTTAATTAAATATTTATCACTAAAAGGTTTAATAAGAATTTGATTATTTTTTAAAAATATAAAATTATAATTACATAATAATATATTTTGTCTAGAAAATACAAATAGAATTTATAATAAAGCTTATGTAGTTATCTCCTTTTATGTTTTTACATTTATTGTCGCGACCGGGGCCACGATGGGGTCGGCGAGCCCGTGAGAAAAATATTGAAAATGATTGAATTTTTGGGGAGTCGCCACCAATTTTTTTGTTCGGGGAAATTGGAAAACCCAAAAATGATTTTAAAATGAAAACCTGGTTTGCGAACAAAAGATCCAAATTCGGGAGTTGATTACTTGTAGGGAAGGTATTAGCATCCTACAACATCCGTTAAAAACGGTTACCCTTAATTAATTGTGCAAAATTCATTAACTTTTAAAATGTTTATTTTACCCTCTAAAAGAAAAAAAAAACAAATTATTACATTCTTAAATTAAATAATGATGAAAAAAAATAATTTAAAATCAATGGGACAAAAAATTTGAAAGTTTATTTTGCTCGACGGGGAAATCCCGCTCCTACGTATCCCCAGGTGCAATGGAGAAATCAAAGCAACGTAGTTCTAAAAGTGTTTGAAAGAGATTGGTTTTAATTTGAAAGAAATTGATTTTTTTTTAATTTTCAAAAAAGAAAGAAAAATAGAGAAATTGATTTTGAAAATGTTTTTAATTTAAAGAAAAGAACTTATTTATTTTTTTAGAGTTGATGCTAGAAAATGACTATACAACGAACCCTTGAAATTGTTCAAACGACATTTATTGATAGAAATGTTATTCAATAAACGTCACTTATTTTGAGAAAATTGGAAAAATGATTTGATTTTACGCGCATTATTGAGTTAGTAAATGACTATACTCAATATTTTCTGATAACGTTATTGATAGAAATGCTATTCAATTAACGTGATTTATTTTGGGATTACACATATCATTGAGTTAGTAAATAACTATACTCAATGTTTCTCGATAACGTAATTGATAGAAATGTTATTCAACTAATGTCAATTGATTTTATTTCCCAAAACATATTTTTTATAAAAGGCAAACTATTGAGCTAGTAAATGACTACTCAATAGTTCTTTGAATGACGTCAAAGGATAGAAATGCTATTTCATTAACGTAATTGGTTTGATAAATAAATTTATCTTCAAAAAGTGTTTTCTTGTTTACGAACAGGCATGTTGTTGAGCTAGTAAATGATTATACTCAACAGTTCCTTTTAATTTGGGCGACGTTAAAAGATAGAAATGTTATTCTATTCGTCAAGGATAGAAAGGATAAATAAATCAACTAAATTTACATGTACATATAATTAAAATTACAAATAATCAATTATTTACAAAATAGGAATTTAAACAAATATTTACATTTACAAATGTTAAATAAATAATTCTAAATATTTAAAAGAAATTCAAGATGATGGATCTAAAAGAATTTACAAAGAAGAGATAAATAATCACAAAATAATTGACACACATTAAAATAAAAAGGGTTGGGCCTCAGTATACCATCACTGGCCCAACCTGTCTAAAAAATCACATACAGACATGAGGAGACCACATGGGCTGGTGGAGGCCGTATGGCCCAAAAGAGTAACAAATGAAAAAAACAGAATATAAAAATAAAGAAATATAACAATTAAAATAAAAGAGAGTAAAACACTGAATTAAACAGATACCAACAGCAGGCCCTATTGCTCTCTGCTAGGGTTCACATTTGGGGATAACAAAAGGAGCAAAATAGGGAGGCCATGGAGGCGGTCCTGCATGGTGGAACTGCGGCGACCGCCTCTGTTGACGGTGGTGGCGCCACGGTAGGACGCGTGCGGCGGTACAACGGTGATGTCGCGCGGTGGAGCGGCTAGGAAGGGTAAAGGCCGCCACGGACGGCGACGCTGCAGCAGGGGCAGCGTGCGGTGGCTGGCGACGGAGGTTGGAGGCAGCGACTTTTGGTGAGGCGACCACTGCAGGGGCGGTGACGGTTCGAAGGGCGGCGGCTGCCGCAAAAGCTGCGGCTGGAGGGGCGGTGGGCTGCGGTGGCGCGCCGGCGTGACCAATGGGTTCGCCGGCTGCTCCTCCTTTGTCACTGTTTTTATATTTTGGCTTTGTTTCTTTCTCAATATCTTCTCCTTGATCTATGTTTTTTTGGTTGTAACTCTCATGGATTTGGTTTTGTAACAGGGATAGGATGAGGAAAGGAACAAAGACATGGTAGGGGATGCTAACAGTGGCCCCAAGGGACGGTGGCAGCCGCTGTGAAGGCCGTATTGGCCTCTTCACTACATTCTGATTTTGTTGGTTCTCTTGTTTCTTTATTCTTTCTACAT